>JARQOD010000005.1:371364576-371475845 GCA_033576555.1 Oophaga sylvatica
CGAAAGGGACCACCATCTGATGTTTGGCTCCTCCCCCAATGTCTCCACTCTTCAAAACCCCCTTCAGGCCAAACAACTCCGATTTACCCACGTCATAATTAGTTCAGGGAGAAAATTTTCGAGAGAAAAAGGCACAAGGGTTACTTTTTGGGAGGTCTTGGATCTTTTTGGGAAAACGGCATCCCCCCATTTCAGAGGAATAAACCCCTCCACTGAAATGGAGAGAAAAATTGGCCCCGAGAACAGGAGCAGAAGGATCTCTGCTTAATTTCCCTAAAATGCGAGACTGCTCAGGAGGCCAATTCCCCCACATCAGAACCTTTTGGTTTCAAATCAGTTAATGGTTTAAAACAATAACCGAGAAATTTACCAATAAAATTTAGAAAAAATTGGCAAACCAAAAATCTTGAAGAGCCTTTAATGAAGTAGGTTGGACCCAATCCAGAGGGCCTGAACCTTGACCGGGTCCATTTCAATAACAGATGGGGACAAAATGAATCCAGAAATGGGATCCTCTGTACGCAAAAGACATTTGATCCCTTCACATACAGGATTCTCTTCAAAATTGGAATACAGTTCGAACTGTTTCACTGAGGTCCCAGTCATTAAAAAAAATCAAGATATCACCCAAAATAAACAATCAGAAATTTGTCCACAAAATCCTGAAAATGTCATTCATGAAGGACGGGAAAGACGGAAGGAGCATTAGTGGCCCAAAAGGGCATCACTGGTATCAAAAATGCCCTTCAGGGGTTTGAATGGCCGTCTTCCATTATCCCAGTGCTTAATGGAAATAAGGTTATACGCCCCCTGAGGTAAAGTTGGTAAACCAAGTAGCGTTTTTCCCCTGGAAAACAGGTCAAAAATCAAGGGTAATGGGTATTGATATTTCCAGTATATTGTTCAAGAGACGATAATCAATCCCGGGCCCTTTTAATGAACCATTTTTTTGGCACAAGAAAAAACCGGCACTAAGGGTGAAGAGGATGGTCTGATATGATTCTCCAATGATTCCTTATATAAGACCGCATAGCGTCATGTTCGGGTACAGACAATTTAAAAAAGGCGACCTTTAGGGAATTTACTCCCCGGCACTAATTCAAAAGCGCGTCTAGTTCCTATGGGGAGGAAGGATGCAGATTTACTTGCTAAACAATCAGAAAAATCAAAACAAAAAGCGGAACATCCCGAGCCCGGGGGGAGGCAGAAAAAACAGGAGTGTTGGTATTAACCATTGGCAGCCCAATGGTTACAGAACCCGATTTCCAATCCCAAAAAAGGATTAGAGACTGTAACCCCAAAGGGGAAACCAGCAGATAATGTCATGAGTTTTATAGAACCAAAAATTTGCGCACTCCTGGTGATCAGGTTCAACCCTCATTTCACCTGAGTAGAAAATGGGGTTTATTCTCAGCCAAAGGGGTAGATCGATCCCAGTAGGGGAATGACTTCTGTAGGGGTATCAAGGGAAAACCCACAACGTTTACAAATCCTATCCATAGGTTAATAGCCTGCTCCAGAATCAACGAAAGCCTGAGCAGAAAATGAGGATAGAGAGATTTCAGAGTGACAGTTAAAAAAACTTAGTCTGAACACTACCAGAAAATGAGCGTGCAAAACGTCTTCCCCGCTTAGGGCAGACTGAAATAGCATGAGAGGCATCACCACAGTAGAACATAAACCCATTGCGCTTCGAAACTCATGACGCTGTGCCCAGACACCACTCTATCACATGCATGGGTTCGAAGTGGTTCACAAGACAAACCATTCCAGCATACTTCTCGCTCACGCAAACGTTCTGTCAATTTGAATCGCTAATGACATAGAATCATTGAGACCAGAGGGGACAGGGAATCCCACCATAAACATCCTTTACATTATCTGACAGACCTTCGGAAAAGGGCCGCCAAAGCGTCGTCATTCCATTTGGTCGGACTGCCCCTACGGAATCTTGACAGTATAACTTCAGCGTCATCAAGCCCCTGATTAATGCCAACAAGGTTTTTTAGCTTGATCAGTGACATTAGGCTCATCGTACAATAACCCAAAGCTGAAAAAAACGCATCAACATCACTCAAAACAGGATCCCCAGGTATCAGGGAAAAAGCCCAATCCTGAGGATCCCCCGCGCAGGAGAGAGATGATAATTTGAACCTGCTGCGCTGGTTTCCTGGGGGACTTAGATTTTAAGGCAAAAAACAATTTACAATTATTTTTGAATTCTGAAACTTAGCTCGATCCCCAAAAACAAAATCTGGCATGGGGATCCTAGGTTCCACAACAGGCAACTAGCAAGATATGCAGCAATACTCTGAACTCAGTGGCAAGCTGATCCACACGGCCAGACACCGTGCAAACTCCATTGGGAGAAAAGATCCTCCCAGCACCCAGGATACAGAGGGAAAAAAAAAAATGCAACAAACAGAAAAATATCTTTGACAACTCTGACAACCTTTTTTCTTTCACAATATTTTTCCCTTCTGTGGTACCATACATTTCAATTTTTTAGGCCGGTGATACTGTTATGTTTCGGTAGCTGAGGAGAGCAGGCAAAAAAGGCAATACACCAGAGCAGTTGGAATCTATGAGATTGCAGTACCCTGACCAACCACCACAACTAGAGGCAGCGTGGAGCGGTTCCCACGTTGGTCCTAGACGCCTCGTCACAGCCGAGAAACCAACTACACCTAAAGACAGAAACAGGAAAGCTATCTGCCCCGGAGCAGAACCCAAAGATAATAGAAAGCCCCAAATATGTAATGGCGGTTAGACAAGAGGAAATACTGACACAGAAAGAAAATAGTATGAGCAAACGCTGGGGCCCAAACTATTAAATTAGAAAAGGATAGGAAGGGTACTTACTGCAATCCAGAAAACCCTGAAAAGCACAACTCTACTAATTTCAAAATCAACCTGAGATCACACGACCTCTACCACTAAATTAGTTCTTGGTGTAATAAAATCAAAACAGCAGCCACTAAAAAAAACTGGAAAAAGCAAAAGAACAAAAACTCAGTGGCTGAACTAAACTGAGAGGGCAGAAGCCCCCAGAGGGGACCTGAAGGCCCCAAAGAAGTGCAGTACAAAATGCAAAAATATAGCACAAACACAAAAGAAGCAAAAGTCTTATCTGTAAGCAGGAGATGCAGACACGACACAGCAGGCTACAAGGGAAACTGGAATGAAGGATTCAGACCAGAACAATTGATCACCGGCAACCCTGATGGGAAAATGACTCCCTTATATAAGACAGTCAGTAAACCTGATTCCAGTCCTCACAATCTTCACTAGCACCGCTTGTAACCACCAGAGGGAGCTCTGCTCAGAAACTCATCTCAAACCATTCACAACAGTACCCCCTTGAGGAGGAGTCACCGAACCCTCATTTGAGCAACCAGGTCGGTCAGGATGAGTTCTATGATACGCACGGATAAGTCTCCTAGCATGGATGTCCGAAGCAAACACCCAAGAATTGTCTTCCTGACCATAACCTCTCCATTTAACCAAATATGGAGTTTCCGTCTAGAAAACGAGAATCCAATATTTTCTAACCACATACTCCAGATTGCCTCAACCAAAACAGGGTCAGGAGGCACAGCAGCAGGAACCACTGGCTCAACAAACCTCTTCAACAAGGACTTGTGGAAACGTTATGGATCTTAAATGTACCTGGAGAAGCAAACGAAAGAAACAGGATTAATAATCTCCATGATCTTATAAGGTCCAATGAACCTAGGCTTAAATTTCGGAGATGCTACTCTCATAGGAATATTCTTTGAGGACAACCAGACCAAGTCCCCCACTTTAAACCGAGGACCATCAGTCCTATGCGGTTAGCAAACCGCTGGGCCTTCTCCTGAGAGAGGGACAACTCTCACTACCTGGTCCCAAAATCTGTTGCATACGCTCCACAACAGAGTCAACACCTGGACAGACAGAAGCCTCCGTCTGTCCTGAAGAAAATCGAGGGTGAAACCAGAATTACAGAAAAAACGGAGACATCAAAGTGCAGAGCTAGCCCTATTATTAAGAGCAAATCAGCCAAAGGCAAAAAAGAGACCCAGTCATCCTGATCAGCAGACACAAAGCATCTTAGATAAGTTCCAATGTTGGTTTGTTCTCTCAGTTTGACCATTGGTCTGAGGATGAATGCCGAGGAGAAAGACAATTGAACACCCAGTTTAGAACAAAAAGTCCTCCAAAATCTGGAAATAAACTGGACTCCTCTGTCAGACACAATGTTCTCAGGAATGCCGTGTAAACGAACCACGTGCTGAAGGAACAACGGCACCAATTCAGAGGAGGAAGGCAACTTAGGTAATGGCACAAGATGTATCATTTTGGAAAACCTATCACAAATTACCCAGATGGTGGTCATTCTCTGAGAAACAGGAAGATCGGAAATGAAATCCATAGAGATATAGGTCCATGGTCTCTTGGGCACAGGCAATGGCATCAACAAACCACTAGAGCAGAGCAAGGCTTGGAGCGAGAGCAAGTCCCGCAGGACTGCACAAATTCCCTGACATCACGAGACAAGGTAGGCCACCAAAAGGACCGACTAACCAAGTCTCTGGTACCAAAAATTCCGGGATGCCCAGCCAATGCGGAACAATGAATCTCAGACATCACACTCTTTTTCCATTGGTCCGGGACAAACAATTTTCCAACAGGGCAGCGCTCGGGCCTATCCTCCTGACACCCCTCCAGAGCAAGTCTCAAATTGGGCGAGATGGCGGAAAGAACTACACCCTCTTTCAAAATAACAGAAGGATCAGATAACTCAGGAGAGTCCGCAAGGAAACTCCTCGAGAGGGCATCCGCCTTAACATTCTTAGTGCCAGGAAGAAAGGAAACCACAAAATTAAAACGTGTGAAAAACAAGGCCCACCTGGCCTGTCTAGGATTGAGTCGCTTGGCAGATTCCAGATAGACCAGATTCTTATGGTCCGTAAGGACCACCACTGATGTTTGGCTCCTCCAGCCAATGTCTCCACTCTTCAAAAGCCCACTTCATGGCCAACAACTCCCGATTACCCACGTCATAATTACGTTCAGTAGGAGAAAATTTTCGAGAGAAAAAGGCACAAGGGTTACTTTTAGAGGTCTCTGGATCTTTTTGGGACAAAACGGCACCTGCCCCAATTTCAGAGGCATCAACCTCCACCTGAAATGGCAGAGAAACATCAGGCTGCCGTAGAACAGGAGCAGAAGTGAATCTCTGCTTAAGTTCCTGAAATGCAGAGACTGCCTCAGGAGGCCAATTCACCACATCAGAACCCTTTCTGGTCAAATCAGTTAATGGTTTAACAATAACCGAGAAATTACCAATAAATTTACGATAAAAATTGGCAAAACCCAAAAATCTCTGAAGAGCCTTTAATGAAGTAGGTTGGACCCAATCACAGATGGCCTGAACCTTGACCGGGTCCATTTCAATAACAGATGGGGACAAAATGAATCCCAGAAATGAGATCCTCTGTACGCCAAAAAGACACTTTGATCCCTTCACATACAGAGCATTCTCTCTCAAAATCTGGAATACAGTTCGAACATGTTTCACATGAGAGTCCCAGTCATTAGAAAAAATCAAGATATCATCCAAATAAACAATCAGAAATTTGTCCACAAAATCCCTGAAAATGTCATTCATGAAGGACTGGAAGACGGAAGGAGCATTAGTGAGCCCAAAGGGCATCACTAGGTACTCAAAATGCCCTTCAGGGGTATTGAATGCCGTCTTCCATTCATCCCGTGCTTAATGCGAATAAGGTTATACGCCCCCTGAGGTCAAGCTTGGTAAACCAAGTAGCGTTTTTCACCCTGGAAAACAGGTCAGAAATCAAGGGTAAGGGTATTGATATTTCACAGTAATATTGTTCAAGAGACGATAATCAATACACGGCCTTAATGAACCATCTTTTTTGGCCACAAAGAAAAAACCGGCACCTAAGGGTGAAGAGGATGGTCTGATATGACCCTTCTCCAATGATTCCTTGATATAAGACCGCATAGCGTCATGTTCAGGTACAGACAAGTTAAAAAGGCGACCTTTAGGGAATTTACTACCCGGCACTAATTCAATAGCGCAGTCATAGTTCCTATGGGGAGGCAAGGATGCAGATTTACTTTCGCTAAACCATCAGAAAAATCAAACAAAAAGTCAGGAACATCCTGAGCCTGGGGGAGGCAGAAAAAACAGGAGTGTTGGTATTAACAATTGGCAGCCCCAACTGGTTACAGACACAGATTTCCAATCCAAAAAGGATTATGAGACTGTAACCAAGGGAAACCCAGCACGATAATGTCATGCAGATTATATAGAACCAAAAATTTGCAGCACTCCTGGTGATCAGGTTCAACCCTCATTATCACCTGAGTAGAAAACTGGGGTTTATTCTCAGCCAAAGGGGTAGAATCGATCCCCAGTAGGGGAATAGACTTCTGTAGGGGTATCAAGGGAAACCCACAACGTTTAGCAAAATCATAATCCATCAGGTTAATAGCTGCTCCAGAATCAACGAAAGCCTGAGCAGAAAATGAGGATAGAGAGCATATCAGAGTGACAGTTAACAAAAACTTAGTCTGAACACTACCCAAGACAACTGAGCGTGCAAAACGTCTTCCCCGCTTAGGGCAGACTGAAATAGCATGAGAGGCATCACCACAGTAGAAACATAACCCATTGCGCTTTCGAAACTCATGACGCTGTGCCCCAGACACCACTCTATCACACTGCATGGGTTCAGAAGCTGGTTCACAAGACAACACCATTCCACGCATACTTCTCCGCTCACGCAAACGTCTGTCAATTTGAATCGCTAATGACATAGAATCATTGAGACCAGAGGGGACAGGGAATCCACCATAACATCCTTTACATTATCTGACAGACCCTTCCGGAAAAGGGCCGCCAAAGCGTCGTCATTCCATTTGGTCAGGACTGCCCACCTACGGAATCTCTGACAGTATAACTCAGCGTCATCAAGCCCCTGATTTAATGCCAACAAGGTTTTTTCAGCTTGATCAGTGACATTAGGCTCATCGTACAATAACCCCAAAGCCTGAAAAAACGCATCAACATCACTCAAAACAGGATCCCAGGTATCAGGGAAAAAGCCCAATCCTGAGGATCTCCGCGCAGGAGAGAGATGATAATTTGAACCTGCTGCGCTGCGTTTCCTGAGGACTTAGATTTTAAGGCAAAAAACAATTTACAATTATTTTTGAAATTCTGAAACTTAGCTCGATCCCCCAAAAACAAATCTGGCATGGGGATCCTAGGTTCCACAACAGGCAACCTAGCAAGATATGCAGCAATACTCTGAACCTCAGTGGCAAGCTGATCCACACGGCCAGACAACCGTGCAAACTCCATTGGGAGAAAAGATCCTCCCCAGCACCCAGAGATACAGAGGGAAAAAAAAAAAATGCAACAAACAGAAAAATATCTCTGACAACTCTGACAACCTTTTTCTTTCACAATATTTTTCCCTTCTGTGAGTACCATACAATTTTCAATTTTTTAGGCCGGTGATACTGTTATGTTTCGGTAGCTGAGGAGAGCAGGCAAAAAGGCAATACACCAGAGCAGTTGGAATCTATGAGATTGCAGTACCCTGACCAACCACCCAAACTAGAGGCAGCCGTGGAGCGTTCCCACGTTGGTCCTAGACGCCTCGTCACAGCCCGAGAAACCAACTACACCTAAAGACAGAAACAGGAAAGCTATCTGCCCCGGAGCAGAACCCCAAAGATAATAGAAAGCCCCCAAATATGTAATGGCGGTTAGACAAGAGGAAATACTGACACAGAAAGAAAATAGTATGAGCAAACGCTGGGGCCCAAACTATCTAAATAGAAAAGGATAGGAAGGGTACTTACTGCAATCACAGAAAACCCTGAAAAGCACCAACTCTACTAATTTCAAAATAACCTGAGATCACACGACCTCTACCACCTAAATTAGTTCTCTGGTGTAATAAAATCAAAACAGCAGCCACTGAAAAAACTGGAAAAATCAAAAGAACAAAAACTCAGTGGCTGAACTAATCTGAGAGGGCAGAAGCCCCAGAGGGGACCCTGAAGGCCCCCAAAGAAGTGCAGTACAAAATGCAAAAATATAGCACAAACACAAAAGAAGCAAAAGTCTTATCTGTAAGCAGGAGATGCAGACACGACACAGCAGGCTACAAGGGAAACTGGAATGAAGGATTCAGACCAGAACAATTGATCACCGGCAACCCTGATGGGAAAATGACTCCCTTATATAAGACCAGTCAGTAACACCTGATTCCCAGTCCTCACAATCTTCACTAGCACCGCTTGTAACCACCAGAGGGAGCCTCTGCTCAGAACTCATCTCAAACCCATTCACAACAGGTAAAGATCATCAAGAGAAACTGTCCTTTATGCTTATCTCTTCTCCCCACTTTCCCATTATTCTAGGGCTACCATGGCTGCAGGCTCAGAATCCTACCATTAACTGGGAGACCAAGGAATTACACTTTCCAGAGAAACAGATGAGTCCAAAAGTTTCAGCTTGCTCTGTTCCTAAAGGAACCATGTCAGTCCCTGAACTACCAGCTGTATACCAGTGTTGTGAATGGGTTTGAGATGAGTTCTGAGCAGAGGCTCCCTCTGGTGGTTACAAGCGGTGCTAGTGAAGATTGTGAGGACTGGGAATCAGGTGTTACTGACTGGTCTTATATAAGGGAGTCATTTTCCCATCAGGGTTGCCGGTGATCAATTGTTCTGGTCTGAATCCTTCATTCCAGTTTCCCTTGTAGCCTGCTGTGTCGTGTCTGCATCTCCTGCTTACAGATAAGACTTTTGCTTCTTTTGTGTTTGTGCTATATTTTTGCATTTTGTACTGCACTTCTTTGGGGGCCTTCAGGGTCCCCTCCGGGGACTTCTGCCCTCTCAGTTTAGTTCAGCCACTGAGTTTTGTTCTTTTGCTTTTTCCATTTTTTTCAGTGGCTGCTGTTTTGATTTTGTTACACCAGAGAACTAATTTAGGTGGTAGAGGTCGTGTGATCTCAGGTGATTTTGAAATTAGTAGAGTTGGTGCTTTTCAGGGTTTTCTGGGATTGCAGTAAGTACCCTTCCTATCCTTTTCTATTTAGATAGTTTGGGCCCCAGCGTTTGCTCATACTATTTTCTTTCTGTGTCAGTATTTCCTCTTGTCTAACCGCCATTACATGTTTGGGGGCTTTCTATTATCTTTGGGGTTCTGCTCCGGGGCAGATAGCTTTCCTGTTTCTGTCTTTAGGTGTGGTTAGTTTCTCAGGCTGTGACGAGGCGTCTAGGACCAGCGTGGGAACGCTCCACGGCTGCCTCTGGTTGTGGTGCTTAGTCGGGGTGCTGCAATCTCATAGATTCCAACTGCTCTGGTGTATTGCCTTTTTGCCTGCTCTCCTCAGCTACCGAAACATAACAGTATCACCTGCCTAAAAAATTGAAAATTGTATTGTACTCACAGAAGGGAAAAATATTGTGAAAGAAAAAAGGTTGTCAGAGTTGTCAGAGATATTTTTCTGTTTGTTGCATTTTTTATTTTTTTTTCCCTCTGTATCTCTGGGTGCTGGGGAGGATCTTTTCTCCCAATGGAGTTTGCACGGTTGTCTGGCCGTGTGGATCAGCTTGCCACTGAGGTTCAGAGTATTGCTGCATATCTTGCTAGGTTGCCTGTTGTGGAACCTAGGATTCCCATGCCAGATTTGTTTTTGGGGGATCGAGCTAAGTTTCAGAATTTCAAAAATAATTGTAAATTGTTTTTTGCCTTAAAATCTAAGTCCTCAGGAAACGCAGCGCAGCAGGTTCAAATTATCATCTCTCTCCTGCGCGGCGATCCTCAGGATTGGGCTTTTTCCCTGATACCTGGGGATCCTGTTTTGAGTGATGTTGATGCGTTTTTTCAGGCTTTGGGGTTATTGTACGATGAGCCTAATGTCACTGATCAAGCTGAAAAAACCTTGTTGGCATTAAATCAGGGGCTTGATGACGCTGAGTTATACTGTCAGAGATTCCGTAGGTGGGCAGTCCTGACCAAATGGAATGACGACGCTTTGGCGGCCCTTTTCCGGAAGGGTCTGTCAGATAATGTAAAGGATGTTATGGTGGGATTCCCTGTCCCCTCTGGTCTCAATGATTCTATGTCATTAGCGATTCAAATTGACAGACGTTTGCAGTGAGCGGAGAAGTATGCGTGGAATGGTGTTGCCTTGTGAACCAGCTTCTGAACCCATGCAGTGTGATAGAGTGGTGTCTGGGGCACAGCGTCATGAGTTTCGAAAGCGCAATGGGTTATGTTTCTACTGTGGTGATTCCTCTCATGCTATTTCAGTCTGCCCTAAGCGGGGAAGACGTTTTGCACGCTCAGTTGTCTTGGGTAGTGTTCAGACTAAGTTTTTATTAACTGTCACTCTGATATGCTCTCTGTCCTCATTTTCTGCTCAGGCTTTCGTTGATTCTGGAGCAGCTATTAACCTGATGGATTATGATTTTGCTAAACGTTGTGGGTTTCCCTTGATACCCCTACAGAAGTCTATTCCCCTACTGGGGATCGATTCTACCCCTTTGGCTGAGAATAAACCCCAGTTTTCTACTCAGGTGATAATGAGGGTTGAACCTGATCACCAGGAGTGCTGCAAATTTTTGGTTCTATATAATCTGCATGACATTATCGTGCTGGGTTTCCCTTGGTTACAGTCTCATAATCCTGTTTTGGATTGGAAATCTGTGTCTGTAACCAGTTGGGGCTGCCAATGTGTTAATACCAACACTCCTGTTTTTTCTGCCTCCCCCAGGCTCAGGATGTTCCTGACTTTTTGTTTGATTTTTCTGATGTGTTTAGCGAAAGTAAATCTGCATCCTTGCCTCCCCATAGGAGCTATGACTGCGCTATTGAATTAGTGCCGGGTAGTAAATTCCCTAAAGGTCGCCTTTTTAACTTGTCTGTACCTGAACATGACGCTATGCGGTCTTATATCAAGGAATCATTGGAGAAGGGTCATATCAGACCATCCTCTTCACCCTTAGGTGCCGGTTTTTTCTTTGTGGCCAAAAAAGATGGTTCATTAAGGCCGTGTATTGATTATCGTCTCTTGAACAATATTACTGTGAAATATCAATACCCGTTACCCTTGATTTCTGACCTGTTTTCCAGGGTGAAAAACGCTACTTGGTTTACCAAGCTTGACCTCAGGGGGGCGTATAACCTTATTCGCATTAAGCACGGGGATGAATGGAAGACGGCATTCAATACCCCTGAAGGGCATTTTGAGTACCTAGTGATGCCCTTTGGGCTCACTAATGCTCCTTCCGTCTTCCAGTCCTTCATGAATGACATTTTCAGGGATTTTGTGGACAAATTTCTGATTGTTTATTTGGATGATATCTTGATTTTTTCTAATGACTGGGACTCTCATGTGAAACATGTTCGAACTGTATTCCAGATTTTGAGAGAGAATGCTCTGTATGTGAAGGGATCAAAGTGTCTTTTTGGCGTACAGAGGATCTCATTTCTGGGATTCATTTTGTCCCATCTGTTATTGAAATGGACCCGGTCAAGGTTCAGGCCATCTGTGATTGGGTCCAACCTACTTCATTAAAGGCTCTTCAGAGATTTTTGGGTTTTGCCAATTTTTATCGTAAATTTATTGGTAATTTCTCGGTTATTGTTAAACCATTAACTGATTTGACCAGAAAGGGTTCTGATGTGGTGAATTGGCCTCCTGAGGCAGTCTCTGCATTTCAGGAACTTAAGCAGAGATTCACTTCTGCTCCTGTTCTACGGCAGCCTGATGTTTCTCTGCCATTTCAGGTGGAGGTTGATGCCTCTGAAATTGGGGCAGGTGCCGTTTTGTCCCAAAAAGATCCAGAGACCTCTAAAAGTAACCCTTGTGCCTTTTTCTCTCGAAAATTTTCTCCTACTGAACGTAATTATGACGTGGGTAATCGGGAGTTGTTGGCCATGAAGTGGGCTTTTGAAGAGTGGAGACATTGGCTGGAGGGAGCTAAACATCAGGTGGTGGTCCTTACGGACCATAAGAATCTGGTCTATCTGGAATCTGCCAAGCGACTCAATCCTAGACAGGCCAGGTGGGCCTTGTTTTTCACACGTTTTAATTTTGTGGTTTCCTTTCTTCCTGGCACTAAGAATGTTAAGGCGGATGCCCTCTCGAGGAGTTTCCTTGCGGACTCTCCTGAGTTATCTGATCCTTCTGTTATTTTGAAAGAGGGTGTAGTTCTTTCCGCCATCTCGCCCAATTTGAGACTTGCTCTGGAGGGGTGTCAGGAGGATAGGCCCGAGCGCTGCCCTGTTGGAAAATTGTTTGTCCCGGACCAATGGAAAAAGAGTGTGATGTCTGAGATTCATTGTTCCGCATTGGCTGGGCATCCCGGAATTTTTGGTACCAGAGACTTGGTTAGTCGGTCCTTTTGGTGGCCTACCTTGTCTCGTGATGTCAGGGAATTTGTGCAGTCCTGCGGGACTTGCTCTCGCTCCAAGCCTTGCTCTCGCTCTAGTGGTTTGTTGATGCCATTGCCTGTGCCCAAGAGACCATGGACCTATTCTCTATGGATTTCATTTCCGATCTTCCTGTTTCTCAGAGAATGACCACCATCTGGGTAATTTGTGATAGGTTTTCCAAAATGATACATCTTGTGCCATTACCTAAGTTGCCTTCCTCCTCTGAATTGGTGCCGTTGTTCCTTCAGCACGTGGTTCGTTTACACGGCATTCCTGAGAACATTGTGTCTGACAGAGGAGTCCAGTTTGTTTCCAGATTTTGGAGGACTTTTTGTTCTAAACTGGGTGTTCAATTGTCTTTCTCCTCGGCATTTCATCCTCAGACCAATGGTCAAACTGAGAGAACAAACCAGACATTGGAGACTTATCTAAGATGCTTTGTGTCTGCTGATCAGGATGACTGGGTCTCTTTTTTGCCTTTGGCTGAGTTTGCTCTTAATAATAGGGCTAGCTCTGCCACTTTGATGTCTCCGTTTTTCTGTAATTCTGGGTTTCACCCTCGATTTTCTTCAGGACAGACGGAGGCTTCTGTCTGTCCAGTTGTTGACTCTGTTGTGGAGCGTATGCAACACATTTGGGACCAGGTAGTGGAGAGGTTGTCCCTCTCTCAGGAGAAGGCCCAGCGGTTTGCTAACCGGCATAGGACTGATGGTCCTCGGTTTAAAGTGGGGGACTTGGTCTGGTTGTCCTCAAAGAATATTCCTATGAGAGTAGCATCTCCTAAATTTAAGCCTAGGTTCATTGGACCTTATAAGATCATGGAGATTATTAATCCTGTTTCTTTTCGTTTGCTTCTTCCAGGGACATTTAAGATCCATAATGTGTTCCACAAGTCCTTGTTGAAGAGGTTTGTTGAGCCAGTGGTTCCTGCTGCTGTGCCTCCTGACCCTGTTTTGGTTGAGGGCAATCTGGAGTATGTGGTTGAGAAAATATTGGATTCTCGTTTTTTTAGACGGAAACTCCAGTATTTGGTTAAATGGAGAGGTTATGGTCAGGAGGACAATTCTTGGGTGTTTGCTTCGGACATCCATGCTAGGAGACTTATCCGTGCGTATCATAGAACTCATCCTGACCGACCTGGTTGCTCAAATGAGGGTTCGGTGACCCCTCCTCAAGGGGGGGGGTACTGTTGTGAATGGGTTTGAGATGAGTTCTGAGCAGAGGCTCCCTCTGGTGGTTACAAGCGGTGCTAGTGAAGATTGTGAGGACTGGGAATCAGGTGTTACTGACTGGTCTTATATAAGGGAGTCATTTTCCCATCAGGGTTGCCGGTGATCAATTGTTCTGGTCTGAATCCTTCATTCCAGTTTCCCTTGTAGCCTGCTGTGTCGTGTCTGCATCTCCTGCTTACAGATAAGACTTTTGCTTCTTTTGTGTTTGTGCTATATTTTTGCATTTTGTACTGCACTTCTTTGGGGGCCTTCAGGGTCCCCTCCGGGGACTTCTGCCCTCTCAGTTTAGTTCAGCCACTGAGTTTTGTTCTTTTGCTTTTTCCATTTTTTTCAGTGGCTGCTGTTTTGATTTTGTTACACCAGAGAACTAATTTAGGTGGTAGAGGTCGTGTGATCTCAGGTGATTTTGAAATTAGTAGAGTTGGTGCTTTTCAGGGTTTTCTGGGATTGCAGTAAGTACCCTTCCTATCCTTTTCTATTTAGATAGTTTGGGCCCCAGCGTTTGCTCATACTATTTTCTTTCTGTGTCAGTATTTCCTCTTGTCTAACCGCCATTACATGTTTGGGGGCTTTCTATTATCTTTGGGGTTCTGCTCCGGGGCAGATAGCTTTCCTGTTTCTGTCTTTAGGTGTGGTTAGTTTCTCAGGCTGTGACGAGGCGTCTAGGACCAGCGTGGGAACGCTCCACGGCTGCCTCTGGTTGTGGTGGTTAGTCGGGGTGCTGCAATCTCATAGATTCCAACTGCTCTGGTGTATTGCCTTTTTGCCTGCTCTCCTCAGCTACCGAAACATAACAACCAGGACTATGTGGATTTATGTGACAAGAAGAACGCTGACCAGCTTCCTCCTCACCGTCCATATGATTGTCCAATTGAATTATTGCCTGGAGCAGAGATACCTTTTGGTAAGATCTACCCCCTGGCGGGGCCCGAGCTAAAGGCTTTAAAGGATTACATAGACGAAAATCTAGCCAAGGGCTTCATACGCCCTCTTCATCTCCTGCAGGTGCACCCATCTTCTTTGTAAAGAAGAAAGATGGATCTCTGAGACCATGCGTAGACTATAGGGAACTCAATAAGGTTACTATTAGAAACCGTTATCCATTGCCTTTAATCCCTGAGTTATTGGAGAGAGTGCGACATGCCAAAATTTTCTCTAAACTAGATCTTCGTGGGGCCTATAACTTAGTCCGTATTAGACCTGGGGATGAATGGAAGACTGCATTCAGGTCACGCTATGGACACTTTGAATATCTAGTTATGCCTTTTGGTCTGAGTACCGCCCCAGCCACTTTCCAACACTTGGTGAATGACATCTTCAGGGATCTCCTAGATACATTCGTGGTAATTTATTTGGATATTATTCTAATTTCTTCTAACTCCACAGAGGAACATCATGGACATGTGAGAATGGTCTTGGAACGTCTAAGACAAAATCATCTTTACATCAAACTTGAAAAGTGTGAATTCCATAGGACCGAAATTCAATTTCTGGGGTATGTACTGTCTACACAAGGAATTAGTATGGATGGAAGCAAAACCCAAGCCATCAAGGATTGGCCAAGTCCTAGAAATGTGAAGGAGGTACAGCGCTTCATCGGGTTTGCCAACTTCTATAGACGTTTCATTAGAAATTTCTCTGAGGTAGTGTCACCTATCACCCAACTTACCCGGAAAGAGTCTAGGTTCTCCTGGACTCCCCAAGCCCAGGAAGCATTTTCCCGTCTAAAAGATAAATTTACCACCGCACCTATCTTAGTACATCCCAACCCGAGCTTGCCTTCATAATAGAGGTGGATGCTTCAGACTGTGCCGTTGGAGCTATACTCTCTCAGAGAACAGGTGAGAAGAATGTCTTGCATCCCTGTGCCTTTTTTCCCAGCAGTTGTCTTCGGCTGAGAGGAACTACGATGTGGGCAATAGAGAGTTGTTGGCCATTATTGCCGCCTTCAAAGAATGGAGACACCTTCTTCAGGGAGCTGCACAGCAAATAGTCGTCCTGACAGACCATCGTAACCTTGAGTTTATCAGGTCGGCTAAGTGCCTGACTCCTCGCCAGGCTCGCTGGAATCTTTTCTTAAACCAATTTAATTTTATCATTTCTTATAGACCAGGATCGCGCAATGGAAAGGCTGATGCACTCTCTAGGATTTACTCAGCAGAGACACGTCCAATTACTCCTCCTAAGACTATTCTTCCTGACTCTAGATTCCTAGGAGTAATTCATAATCAAGACCTACTTAAGGACATCAAGGAAGCATACCATGCGGATTCCTTTTTGGCACAACCCCCAAGGGACGTAAGTCTTGTCTTTAAGAATGGGTGTGGATTCAGGGACAACGCCTGTATATTCCTGAAACAGTCAGATTGAGAGTATTGCAACTCAATCACGATTCCAAGATAGCTGGGCATAGAGGAATTCTAAAGACACAGGAATTTCTCTCTCGTTTCTTTTGGTGGCCCACTTGCAGGAAGGATGTTTTAAACTATGTCACTTCATGTGAAGTCTGTGCAAGATGCAAAACACCTCGCTCCTCACCAACTGGTCTGTTACAGCCTCTTCCCACCCCGTCCGCCCGTGGGGATCCATTTCTATGGACTTCATTGTGGAGTTACCAACCTCTCAAGGGAAGAACACCATTCTAGTGGTGGTTGACCGTCTAACAAAGGCAGCTCATTTTATCCCTTGTGTCGGCTTACCCACTGCAAAACAGACATCAGATTTGATGATTAAAGATGTGTTTCGCTTACATGGAGTACCGGATGAGGTTATTTTGGATCGAGGGGTGCAATTCACTTCTAGGTTTTGGCAAATTTCTGTGCAGCATTGGACATTAAAGTAAACCTTTCTTCTGCTTTTCATCCCCAGACTAATGGACAGACCGAACGAACCAATCAAACCCTGGAGCAGTATCTCCGCTGCTTTATCTGCCACCTACAGGATGATTGGGTGGATCTACTTCCATTAGCTGAGTTCTCGTATAACAACTCTCAGAGTGCCTCCACTAAGCAGTCTCCTTTTTACTCTAATCTAGGTTATCATCCTAACATTCTACCACGATTTCCATAGAAACGCCTTTACCAGCAGTGGCTGAAAGAATCACGTCTTTACAGAAGAATATGGATCTTCTAAAGGAGAATCTGGAATCGGCTCAGGAAAGGTACAAGAAAGCAGCAGATAAATTTCGTAAACCTGCACCAGCTTTCAAGGTAGGAGACTTGGTCTGGCTGTCAACCAGAAATCTTAAGTTAAGGATTCCATCGTCTAAGTTGGGACATAAGTACATTGGACCCTATAAAATCAGTAAAATTATAAGTGCCGTTGCTTGTCGTCTTCAACTGCCCAGAACTATGAGAATTCACCCTGTCTTTCATGTATCCCTATGTGAGACAGTGAGTGAATATGTGATGAATGGGGTGTACATTTCACCTAGGTATAAGGGAAATATGTGGCTTTGTAAACCTAGTGGTAGAGAAAGGTCACTACACCTCACATTCAGCACACACTTGCAGCACAAGCCTGAAACTACTCAGGTCTTAATTAGGAGACCAGAAGTAGGTGTCTGCAAACACAATCTGAGAGCTCATTCAGTCTGGACAAGGGGTCCAGGCACAGAAGGTGTCTCCAAGAGTGTGGGAGCTGTCTTTAGCCCGGACACAGGGAGGTGTCCTGGCACAAGGAAGCAGTCTCCAGAGGAGTGTGAGCTATCTCAGTCTGGGTGCAGGAAGTACCCCGGACACAGGAGTAGTCGCAGTGAGAATCCGTGCGAATAGCGACTGAATAGGAGGTGACCTCTCTCAAGTCTGGACATTGGAGTTGCCTTCAGACACAAGGAGGAGTGTCTGTGAAACTCCATACTGGTAACATATATCATATGTGTTGTTTTGGGCACAGACTGGTAGAGTCTGGGTCCCGGATAGAGAGGGCCATCTATCTAAGTGTAATTAGAGGCTAGACAAGCCCAGGTCTTTTGTTTATGCTTTGTTTTTATCTGTGTGCTGTGGACTTTAATAAAACTGGTTGCGGCCAGTTTTCACCAAACTGCTGTCTGAATGAACTGTTTCCGTGCCATTCTGTCTACCCAGACAGCGATCCTAGAGCTAAACCCCCCCGGAAGGCTACAATTGGCGGAGAATGCTGGGGCAGCGCAGTGCCTGATACAGTTAGTGCTGGAGTGTGCATGCAGCACAGTGGCAAGAGACAGCATTAAAGGTGAAGTCTATTGAAATAGCAGCAGAAAAAAAAAAAAAAAAAGTGTGTCAGCAGAAACGTCTGTTTGGAGCAGTCTTGGAGAGACAGTGGCCCCGATAGGGTCTGCAGAAAGAAAATGTATGCACAGCAAAGCTGAACTTGTTGTGAAAATGACTGTGGAATGTGCAGCAGCAAAAGAAAGTTTGTGGAGCAGTCTTAAAGAGACAGTAGCCCTAATAGACTTTGCAAAGGAAAAAAAAAAAAAGTGTTTGCACAGCAAGGCTGAATTTTTCTGTGGAAAAAAAAAAAAAAAAAAAGCTGTGTAGTGTGTATGTCTTGAGTGAAGTCTGCCGTTGTGAAGACAGAGATATCTGACAGCATGGAGGCGCTGTTTGAACAAATGGCGCAAGTTAATATGCAACATAAGACTGCTGTGATTGAGACAGATGAGTCCGGCAGTATGGAGGAGCTCGTTGAGTACCTGGTGCAGGCCCAGCGAAGCATGCAGCAGAGCATGGAGCAGCAGCGCCTGCAGCACCAGCAGCACATGCAGCAGGCCCAGCAGCAATTCCTGCAGCAGCAGGAGAATAACCGGTTATTTGTTGAGCAGATGACAGCACCAAAAAAGGATTTCGGTGCCGCGTCCTGAAGTAATGTTGTGAAGGCACCGGCGTTGTCCGCTATAAAGAAGGCGGTAAGACGGTCCTTGAGAAAAATGACACCTCGTGATGATGTGGAGGTATATCTTACTAGGTTTGAGAGACTGGCAGAGAAGGAGAATCTGCCACTATCTGAATGGGCCATGGCGGTCGTACCCTATCTGATTGGGGAACCCCAAAAAGTCTGGGCTGACCTGAGCAAGCAGGACAGCGAAGACTATGCCAAGTTGAAAGCGGCGATTCTTACCCGACTGGGTGTTACGGTGACAGCCCGTGCCAGGGGAGTTCGTGACTAGAGATACAGTTGGGAGTCTGCAGTCAGCAGGCCTGATTATGGAGTTGAAAAGGTGATAGTGGACCGCTACACCCAAGCACGTCCTCCTGAGGTACAGCCGTCTGAGAGGTCGTCACTTTGGAGTTCCCGGACGCTGAACTCTCGCGGTAAGAGCGTTCCAGCTGTTGGGGACATGGGGTATGCTGATAAGCGGGTTCAGGCCCGAGGGGACATGTGGGTGGGAGAGTGTGATGGACAGTGTTGGAGCTGGCGTGAAATTGCAGCCAACTGTCCAATAGAGGGGGAGCCTATGTGTTGTGATGTTGGCAGATCCCTCTCTCCCTGCGCAGAGCCTGTGTGTGTGTCCACCTCAGCCGAAGAGACTGGACCACAGGGGTCCCCGGTGGTTGTAAATGACTGCCCAGCACAGGCCCTCTTGGACTCAGAGAGTCCAGTGACTTCCGTATGTGACAGCCTGATTGATAGGGACTTCATCCCTGATAAGCACCTGAGTATGGTGTGCATCCATGGAGACACCAAAGTCTACCCAGAGACTGCCGCGGACTTGGTCCCCAAACTCGGGGAGGTTTCATGTGAAGTGGGGGTAGTGAAGACCCTGGTGCAACCCGTTATATTGGGTAATGACTTTCCCCGGTCTAAGGATCTCTGGGGGAAAAATGTTTCTGATGGACAGTGTGATGAAGCTCCTATTGAGGGTGCGCAGTCCCAAGGGGCGGAACACAATGCTAGTGGGCCGTTAAACTTATGTGATAATGATGATGACCATGATAATGATGATGATGATCATGATAATGATGATGACCATGATGATGCTGATGCTGATGATAATGATGATGATCATGATAGTGATGATAATACTGATCATAGTCATGATAATGATGTTGATAATAATGATGACTGTGATAGTGATGAAATTCCTTTGCAGGTGATGTTGGGAGACGAGGATGGTGGTTCCCGGGAACCGAGTGTCCCTTACTTACCTGTGTCCTGTGACGGTTTTGAGAGTGAGCAGTGGCGAGAACCCTCTCTTAAAACGGCCCACGAAAATATAAATGTTCTAAATGAGGTTTCCCAGGAGCCTGGCTCTGAGGAGAGGTTTCCTCATGCTGCCGTGGACAATAGCCTATTGTATAGGGACACTGAAGTCCAGGGAGAGGTCGTGAGTCAGCTCCTAGTACCTGAACTATATAGAAGTATAGTGCTGGGGTTGTCACATAGTCACATACTTGAGGGACCAGATGGTGCAGTTAATGTTGTGGATGAGATGTTAACTAAGGTTCCAGATCAGGATGTGAATGAAAATGAATTGTATAGCCCTGACGGTGAGCAGGATGTGAATGAAAATGAATTGTATAACCCTGACAGTGAGCAGGATATGAATGAAAATGAATTGTATAACCCTGACAGTGAGCAGGATGTGAATGAAAATGAAGTGTATAGCCCTGACAGTGAGCCAGATGTGGCTGAGAAAAAGGGGTCAGATAGTGATAGTGAATTATCTGATGACCATAAAGCAACCAGTGCAAATGAGGAAGGCATGGTAGCAGAGGAGGTTGAGAGTCCTGAGAGGAAGGCTGATGCTGACCTTACAGCCAGACAGAAGATGGCATCTGAAGATGTTTTACAGTTGGCCGGTTCCCTGGCGAAGACTAAGGTGAAAGGAGGAGAGCTGAGCTTTAAAGGCAGGACTCTGAAACTGAACACAGCACAAGTGGATGCTGTTGAAGATGAGAAGTTGTCAGTGTGTGGTGTGGATCTGCATCATGCCAAGGACTCTGAAGGTGATGCTGCAGAGGTGGAAAAAGCCATGGAAGTGGTGGTCACCAAGCCAGATGCCTCATCAGAAGCTGAGGTTTCAAGTGAAGCTGTGAGGAGCAAGACTGAAGATATGGGGACTGACTCTGTCCAGGAATCTGTTTCTGCCGAAGACAGCGGCGTGGACGGGTTACGGTCCGGATCAGTAGCTGGCATTGGTGAGCTCAAGCGCACTTTCAGGGAGGCTACATCGGAGCCACGTCCCAACAAATGGGAAAAGCGATGTGTCACTCCGTTGCCACTGCAGACACACGGGAGCCCAGATGGGATGCAGAACGTGGCTGAAGAGGTAGAGTCTAGGACTGACGGTGAGGCTTCTGGGCATGTCTTGCCAGAAGAGCCTGAAAGTGGGGAACTGGAGAAAAGTGAAAAACCCCCTATACCTTCTGTGATAGTTGGTGACACATGGTCAGTGCACCAGGGACAGGAGGTACATGAGTTTCTGAGGAAGAGTCAGCAGAAGTGTTCTGATGTGTCTGGTCGTACTACTTTGGCCAGGCACTATATTGAATCTGAGCCCGGCCCTAAGGTCAAGATGAAACCGTGTAGGATACCCGAGGCCCACAGAGAGTATAGGCCTGGGAGGGTACAAGGTAGTGCGGATGCTTCAGATGAAGAGAAAACTGATGTTGGCTATGACAGTGGTGAGGATGAAGCTGATGAGGGCCATGACTGGTCCAGAGTTCACTGTCTCTGTTGGATTGTTGACCAGCCCTCCGGTCTGGATGACCAGCCCTCCGGTCTGGAGAAGAGGGAGGGGATATGTGAGACAGTGAGTGAATATGTGATGAATGGGGTGTACATTTCACCTAGGTATAAGGGAAATGTGTGGCTTTGTAAACCTAGTGGTAGAGAAAGGTCACTACACCTCACATTCAGCACACACTTGCAGCACAAGCCTGAAACTACTCAGGTCTTAATTAGGAGACCAGAAGTAGGTGTCTGCAAACACAATCTGAGAGCTCATTCAGTCTGGACAAGGGGTCCAGGCACAGAAGGTGTCTCCAAGAGTGTGGGAGCTGTCTTTAGCCCGGACACAGGGAGGTGTCCTGGCACAAGGAAGCAGTCTCCAGAGGAGTGTGAGCTATCTCAGTCTGGGTGCAGGAAGTACCCCGGACACAGGAGTAGTCGCAGTGAGAATCCGTGCGAATAGCGACTGAATAGGAGGTGACCTCTCTCAAGTCTGGACATTGGAGTTGCCTTCAGACACAAGGAGGAGTGTCTGTGAAACTCCATACTGGTAACATATATCATATGTGTTGTTTTGGGCACAGACTAGTAGAGTCTGGGTCCCGGATAGAGAGGGCCATCTATCTAAGTGTAATTAGAGGCTAGACAAGCCCAGGTCTTTTGTTTATGCTTTGTTTTTATCTGTGTGCTGTGGACTTTAATAAAACTGGTTGCGGCCAGTTTTCACCAAACTGCTGTCTGAATGAACTGTTTCCGTGCCATTCTGTCTACCCAGACAGCGATCCTAGAGCTAAATACCCCTGGAAATGTTACACCTACTAAAGGCTGCGACACCCAATACGTTTCCTGGACGTTCTTCTCCTTGCCCTGACCCAGTGCTAGTCGATGGTCAGGAAGAATTTGTTGTGGAAAGGATTCTAGATTCCAGGTTGTATAGAAATCAGTTACAATATCTGATTAAATGGCAGGGCTACCCAGTGGAGGACAACTCATGGGAACCAGTCAATAACGTTAATGCTCCTCGCTTGCTCCGTCAGTTTCATCAGAGGTACCCACACAAGCCTGGCCTGAGGTCATCCGGAGGTTGTCCCTAAGGGGGAGTAATGTAAGGTTCTGTGTACATGTTCCTGAAACTCAGTTTGTTCGTCAGCCATTTTACTTTCTGTCTTGCTGCAGCTATCTTGCCCTCAGTCAAAATGGAGTTTCCAGCTTGCATGTTCCCGCCCTGATTCTCTCCTTTTGCTTCTTAAGCAGCCACAGCTGAGCAATCAGTGCTTCAGAATCTAGCCTGCAGTGAACCTGTGACCTGACTCCTAAAGCCTTGGACCTTGTACTCCAGCTATTCCTACTGAGGAACTCTGAAGCACTTGTGGACTCTGAACCCTGCTCTTTGAAAGACCCACGTTTGCATGGACTTACGGTAACAGAGAAGAAGATCCTGAACCTGTTGTGGAGAGTGATTGCTGAGCTTAGATTACTCTGGCCTGCTGTGTCTCCTGCTTCTGTGTCTGCAAACTGTGTGACTATTTTTGCCAACTTGTATGAAGTAATACAAGACTTTCTATATCAAACCTGTGTCTCATGTATTTTCATCGCACCCAAGCACAAGACGCTATATGAACTGTACTACATACATTACAGGTAGAGGCATTGGTATAACGATTGGTGAGGAATATGATTCTGGCTGCAGCATTCAAGACAGATTGGAGAAGGGAGAGTTTGGTAAGAGGGAGACCGATTAGTAGAGTTACAATAGTCTAGACGAGAATGAATAAGAGAAACAGTAAGAGTTTTTGCAGAGTCGAAAGTAAGAAAAGGTTGAATTCTAGAGACCAGGTTTCCCATCGATACTAGAAACTCAGAATGAATTTGCTCTTCATTCAAAGGAGAAGAGAAAAAAGAGGGGTAGCGGAACATAATGGCCACACACTCACCCATACACCGATCATAAGAACAATTCCCTGAAAAGTCCTTGTGACAAAGAAACATGTGAACAAGGTGTCACAGTGAAAATGCTTATTCATTTTGCAACAATAGCTTCTCAACCTGAACACATAAATGTAAAAAAAACATATACCAAACTGTTTACTATACTAATTTCTAATACTAATTTGCAGATAACGAATGCTGTGATCCCATGGCCGTAAAACTGTGTCCTTAAATTGTACTAAAAGCATATTTGTTGTTTCAGGTAACACTTCACAATAAGAAGTTTTGTGTCTATGTGAGGGATAACACTATCTCTGTCAATTATAGGACATTACACCCTGCATTTTTAACAATTTTCTCCTCTGCAGACTCTATTGTCTGTGTCTCCAGTCACTTGCACAAAGACAACTGAAAATCAGAGAGTCTAGCTCATCTATGTATAGCATATTTTCAGAAGCGGCAGCATGGAGCATATACAGCATTACTGAGCAGTGTAGCTGTGATTCCAGCTCTTGGATAAAACAAATAATTATAAGCTGGTGAAGGATAGCCCGTCTCTCTGCCTCAGCTTGTTTTCACACTGTCCTCTTAACTCCTTGTTCCACCTCCTCCATCTACAAGCAGATTCATTTTAATGAATTTATGATTAATGGACATTAAATGTAGACTATAACTTATTTCACATGAAATACAGTTAAAACATTACACCTCTATTGCAAAAGTTAAATTATTTAAGACAGAATGTTTTTAACATGATCAGATCTACTCAATTATTCAGAACTATGGTCAGGCCCATGTGTTGAAACTATTTAGTACTCATGAATTTCACATCATCATTTGGTTGCTCTTCTCTTTAGCTTTCATTAATTTCATCTCTATTCAGTCCAGTCTGTTTACCACTCTTTTTATCTACTTTAATACTGTTCCAAACACCTCTCAGAAACAGGAAACATGAATGGAAATAAATATATTGATGCTGCAGTGCCAAGTGTTCTTCTGAAATGTTGGATAATTTAAATGAGAAAAAAATGATTTGCATAATGCATGTACATTTTGTGTGGGAGACAAGAAATATGTTACAGTCGTTAATGAGCCAAATTATTTCATAAATAACTTTGATGTCCAAATCTTAGTTTAGCTGATAGATGTTCTGTTCCAGTGGATGTTATGTATTAAAAGAAATTATGGACTTTCTTTGGAGCTACTGTTTTATTAATTTCATATAGAATAAACAGTTGAATGATTAATCGGTAAGGACATGTCAATAGCAATGATTAAAATGGGTTTTCCCGTTTCAGAAAAACCCTGTCCCCAAATGCTAAATCTCCACTACTGCCCCTGGTTTCTCTTATTGTCTGCAGTGCTGTGTCAATTACTGAAGAGAAATTTTGTAAATAAATAGGTTTAACATATTAGCAAACATATTTTTTAGGACACATTCAGTATTTGATTAGTATTTTACATCAGTATTTGTAAAGGCACTGTCACACTTAGCGATTGCACCAGCGATCACGACAACGACACGACCTGGCGAGATCGTTGGTGCGATCGCTATGTGGTCGCTAGTTAGCTTCCAAACACAAAGATCTCATCAGCGATCTGTATAACGACCTCTGCGGTCGTTGGGAAAACCTAGTCCCACCTGCGACGCTGGTGAAGTCGTTCATAAAGGGTGTCACACTCAGCGATTCAGGCTCACCAGCGGGACACCAACGACCAAAAAACGGCTCAGAACGTTCATAAGCGATCAGCGACATCGCAGCGGGGGCCACATCGCAACTACATGTCACACACAGCGACGTCGCTAACGAGATCGCTACTGCGTCATAAAATCGCTGACGCTTAAGCGATCTCGCTAGCGATCTTGCTTAGTGTGACAGTACCTTAAGCCTTAAAAGTAGATAAAAAAAGAACTAAATCAAACAAATGAGACAAAAATATTACAAAGTCATTTGTTATTGAGGAACATAATACAATATCAGTTTTATGAGTGGCAAAAGTATGTGAACCTTTGTTTTCTGTATCTGGTGGTGTGACACCCTCGTACAACTAAATATTTCCGGTAATTGTTTAGTCCGGAACATCGGCCCATTTCAAAACAGTTTCACATTTGTTCGCTGGTGGGTTTTCTCTCAAGACATGCTCACTTCAGGAATTTTGACATTTCTATTGGATTAAGATCAGGACTTAAACTTTGACACTTCAAAACAATGAGGATCTGCGACTTCTGGTATTTCGACATCTTTTTAGATCATGCCTGCCCGTCTGATTAATGAAAAGTGGTGGCTGTTTTACGCCATAAAGCCTACTCCAGTCCCTGTCATTGTCTTGTATGACCAACATTCTCTTGAGATTCAGCTCATGGACAGATGTTCTGATGTTTTCCTTTAGCATTTGCTGAATAAATTAAGAATTCATTCCACCATCAATGATGGAATGTTATCCTGATCCAGATGCAGCAAAACAGGCCCAAGCTATAATTCTACCATCACTGTTTCACAGATGGTATGAGGTTATTATGATGTAATGCAGTATTTTCTTTTTCCAAACATAACGCTTCTCATTTAAACCAAAATGCTCTATTTTAGTCTCATTTATACACAAAACATTGTTCCAATTGCTGTCCTGTCTTTTCCTGGTGATCTTAAGCAAACTGCAATTGGGCGTCAATGTTCTTTTCCTAGAGCGGTGGCTTTTCCTTTCAATCCTGCAATGGACATTATTGTTGTTTAGTGTTCCCCTGATGGTAGAATGATGAACATTAGTTAATGTGAGAGGCCTAAGTTAATTAAAGGTTATCTTAGGTTCTTTAGTGACCTTGCAGACTTGTTCTTTAAATTATCTCTGCTGGTAGACCAATTCTGTGGAGGGCAACAACGGCCTTGAATATTCTCTATTTGTACAAAATTTGTCAGAATGGGAATTGGTGTAGGTCAAACTTTTTAAAGTTGGTTTTGTAACCTTCTCAAGCCAGGTGAGCATCTACAAATCTTCTGAGGTTCTCATAAATCTACTTTGTGCCATTATATGCATATGTTGTGAAGCTTAGACTTTGATAAATCCATGTTTTTTAAACAAAATAGGTTGCACATTCACACCTAATTTTCATCCCATTGATTACAACTCCCAACAGGGTTTCCACATTTTCTTTCCCCTGTACTTAAAGGAAAATCTTCCTTATGTAATCTTACTGACAACAAACTCTATATAATTCTCTATTTCTGGCTGCAATTATTAACTTTCTACACAGGTATTCACAATGCTTTCATTTGACATCCAGTAAGTGATGCTGCCAAGAGAAATGGAGCCCAACAAGGTCATTGACAGCATCTGCTAATAACTGGATGCACGTGGTCACAGAACGCATAAAAGGCAATGAAAAAAACCCAGTCACCAGGGCATATTTTGTAGCATCTTTAGCAACATGATAACTATGTTTTCACCATGAAGCAAGCACATTTACATTTTAGGGTTAAAAAATATCTTCTGAATACAACATCTAAGGAAATTGAAAAACATTGGAGAACAAACTTCTTAAAGTCACAAAATCGTATATAAAAAGTCACAGCTACATTTGATAATTGCCTTTTGAAATTATTTACTATGAAAACAGAAAAGTCCAAAGTCTATATTAGTATCAAATTAATTATGGATTTTCTTTTCAGGATGATGTACTGGAAATAACAGATAATTTTGTAAAGCTAAAATCTCTCTATCTATAATCTTATCTTCAGTACATTAAATACAACATCGAGAACCATATTAACAAAAATCACTGCCAACAATTGCTGAAACGAAAACCCATTATGCTTTGTAGTACATACTTTAAAATGTATATTCATGCCCTGTCTTATTTTCTAGAGGGATAAAACCACATACATGAAGATGAATCCCCTGCTTCCTAACCCTAAGAAAATTGATTGCAAGCAAAAACATTAACCTTGTGAGAAATGTATCAAGGGAATTGATATTTCAATTAGCACTCATCCGTACAGTACTGTTCACTGGCTCAGACTTCAACGCTCATTAGTGATTCTTCAGCCTTACACAAATGTAAATTGTAAAAATCATATTAATGCTTACAGAAAGGAAGCAAAGAAGAATCCCTTAAAAATATAAAATCCTGTCACCTGTAGGCATTCTATTGGGATGGAAGCGGGGGGGGGGGTTTAAAATAAATAAAAGCACTTGCATGCATTTGACGAAGCCGTACACGCTACGGCGATATTCGTGGGGCTTCGCTTGTGGGCTTTCACCCATGGTCCTGTGCCTTTGATCAGTGGCACATGATTTCACCCTGGTAATGTCTTTCTACTCATCGCCTATCTCTGGCTCATTTCTGTGATGGGTTTGTGTCTATTGAATGGGTTCAACCTTTTCTAATTTTCCAATTGGGGTTTATTATATCTCCAGTTGTGTTGCCTTTACCCAGAACCTTGAGTAACCTTATATTGGGTTCTGATCATGGTCCATGGTTTCTTTATCAGGTCATTCTTTATGGCCTCAACCACTTTATGTTATGTCCATGTACCCTTATTATGTCCTCATGAGCCATATTGGGATTGGTGGGGGTTCACCTATTTAAAATTGTTATAGGGTGTTTTTATATTATAGCTATTATATCACGTCATTATGCAGATGATTATGGGTGGTTATAGCCATGTTCTTTTACTTATGTTTAAATAAAATCTATTTATATTTATCTTACATTTTGGGTTTAGTGTGCACATTTTTGCAGTAGTGCTTTTTTCTTGTTCTTGCATGCATTAGAGACTCTTAAAAAATTTTCCTCTGACATTAACCCCTTCATGACCTTGCCATTTTTTGCAATTCTGACCAGTGTCCCTTTATGAGGTAATAACTCAGGAACGCTTCAACAGATCCTAGCGATTCTGAGATTGTTTTTTCATGACATATTGGGCTTCATGTTAGTGGTAAATTTAGGTCGATAATTTTTGCGTTTATTTGTGAAAAAAATGGAAATTTGGCAAAAATTTTGAAAATTTTGCAATTTTCAAAATTTTAATTTTTATTCTGTTAAACCAGAGAGTTATGTGACACAAAATAGTTAATAAATAACATTTCCCACATGTCTACTTTACATCAGCACAATTTTGGAAACAAAATTTTTTTTTTGTAAAGAAGTTATAAGGGTTAAAATTTGACCAGCGATTTCTCATTTTTACAGCAAAATTTACAAAACCATTTTTTTTAGGGACCACCTCACATTTGAAGTCACTTTGAGGGGTCTATATGGTAGAAAATACCCAAAAGTGACACCATTATAAAAACTGCACCCCTCAAGCTACTAAAAATCACATTCAAGAAGATTATTAACCCTTCACGTGCTTCACATGAACTAAAGCAACGTGGAAGGAAAAAATGGACATTTTAATTTTTCCAACAAAAATTTTATTTTAGCATCATTTTTTTTCATTTTTGCATGGGAAACAGGATAAAATGGATCCTGAAATTTGTTGGGCAATTTATCCTGAGTACACAGATACCTCATATGTGGTCATAAACCACTGTTTGGGCGCACGGCAGGGCTCAGAAGGGAAGGAGCGCCATTTGACTTTTTGAATGGAAAATATGCTGGAATATTTAGCGGTTGCCATGTCGCATTTGGAGAGTCTGTGTGCCTAAACATTGGAGCTCCCCCACAAGTGACCCCATTTTGGAAACTAGACCCCCCAAGGATCTTATCTAGATGCATAGTGAGCACTTTGAACTCCCAGGTGCTTCACAGAAGTTTATAAACGCAGAGCAGTGAAAATAAAAAAAACATTTTTGTTTCTCAAAAATCATTTTTTAGCCCTATATTTTTTATTTTCCCAAGGGTAACAGGATAAATTGGTCACCAAAAGTTGTTGTCCAGTTTTTCCTGAGTACGCTGGTGCCCCATATGTGTGGGGAACCACTGTTTGGGCGCACTGCAGGGCTCAGAAGGGAAGGAGCTCCATTTGACTTTAATGGAAAATTAGCTCCGATCGTTAGCGGACACCATGTCGTGTTTGGAGAGCCCCTGTGTGCCTAAACTTTGGAGCTCCCCCACAAATGACCCCATTTTGGAAACAAGACCCCCTAAGGATCTTATCTAGATGCATAGTCAGCACTTTGAACCCCAAGGTACTATACAGAAGTTTATAACGCAGAGCCCTGAAAATAAAAAATAATTTCTTTTCTCAAAAAATGATTTTTTAGCCCCCTATTTTTTTATTTTCACAATGGTTACAGGAGAAATTGGACGCCAAAAGTTGTTGTCCAGTTTGTCCTGAGTACGCTGGTACCCCATATGTGGGGGGTAACCACTGTTTGGGCACACGTCAGTGCTCGGAAGGGATGTAGTGACGCTTTGAAATGCCGACTTGATGGAATGGTCTGCGGGCATCTTGTTACATTTGCAGCGCCCCTGATGTGCCTAAACAGTAGAAACCCCCCACAAGTGACCCCATTTTGTAAACTAGACCCCCAAGGAACTTATCCAGATGTGTGGTGAGCACCTTGAACCCCCACGTGCTTCACAGAAGTTTATAATGCAGAGCCGTAAAAATAAAAAATCATTTTTTTTCCTCAAAAACTGATTTTTTTTAACCCGCAATTTTTTTTTCACAATGGTTACAGGAGAAATTGGACCCCAAAAGTTGTTGTACAGTTTGTCCTGAGCACACTGGTACCCCATATGTGGGGGAACCACTGTTCGGGCACACGTTGGGGCTCGGAAGGGAAGTAGTGACTTTTGAAATGCTGACTTGATGGAATGGTCTGTGAGCGTCATGTTACGTTTGCAGAGCCCATGATGTGCCTAAACAGTAGAAACCCCCCAAGTGACCTCATTTTGGAAACTAGATCCCCCAAGGAAATCCTCTAGATGTGTGGTGAGCACTTTGAATCTCCAAGTTCTTCACAGAAGTTTACAACGCAGAGCTGTGAAAATAAAAAATCATTTTTTTCCACAAAAATAATTTTTTTAGTCCCCAATTTTTTTCCCAAGGGTAACAGGAGAAATTAGACCCCAAAGTTGTTGTGCAATTTTTCCTGAGTACGCTGATACCCCATATGTGGGGGTAAACCACTGTTTGGGCACACGTCGGGGCTCGGAATAAAGGGAGCACTGTTTCACTTTTAACAGCCAATCAGAGCGATCGTAGCCACGTGGGGGTTAAGCCAACCCCCCTGTGGTGAAGCACAAACGGTCTTGTGCCTGCGGGTCGGGTGACCTTTCAGTGACCCCGGTCACCCGACCCGCAGGAACGCGATCCTTTCATGACACATACGCTATGTCACCGGTCAGGAAGGGGTTAATATGGCATTAAAAGACTGGTTTCAGACCATGCTTAGTCTCACATTTCAGATAAAGCATTACCTTACCAACTCAAGTCATGTATCGTCTCTATACATAATGCTTGTTTCTTCTATTAGGCATTGCTCAACTCTAAGCAAGATTTTCTTTGTTTTTTATTTTTAATTCACCATATTTTGGGATGGTAGCTCGAAGGCCCTGCTAACTTGTCTAATTTTAATCCACTTCTAATGGATCCGTTGTTAAAAAAAAAATAACACTACATGTCACCTTGAGAGGGGAAAATTCATCACTTACATTTATAGAACTCAAGCAGTGCGAGGTCTGCTGTATAATTCACACACGAAACACCAACACTGCTGTATATCCATGCACAGACCATATACCGCACAATGTGTCAAATTGATCTGCGTGGTTGTCGTCACAGGAGGAGGTCTCTTCTAAAGATGAAGCACAAGAAAGCACACAAACAGTTGCTGAAGACAAGCAGACTAAGGATATGGATTACTGAAACCATGTCCTGTGGTCTGATGAGACCAAGATAAATTTATTTTATTTCAGAAGGTGTCAAGCATATGTGGCGGCAACCAGTTGAGGACCACTAAGACCAGTGTGTCTTGTCTACAGTCAGGTTAAGAGGTGGGAGTGTCATTGTTTGGGGCTGCTTGAGTGCTGTTGGCTGTGGGGAGCTACAGTTCATTGAGGGAAAAATGAATGCTTCCATGTACTGTGATAAACTGGAGCAGAGCATGATCCCCTCCCTTCGGAAACTGGGCCACATGGCAATATCCCAACATGATAATGACCCCAAACACACCTCCAAGATGACCACTGCCTTTATCAAGAAACTGAGGGTAAAGATGCTAGACTGGCCAAGCGTGTCTCCAGACTGGTGATGAGCAAATGTGATCGGATAAGGTGTTATCCGAGTATGCTCAGGTGCTAACCCAGTGTCTTCGGGGTGCTCTAAAAATATGTTTGCGACACAGCAGCTGAAGCATAATATAGGAGAAGCTTAGACTTCTGTCTTCATCGGTTAAATGGGAGCACAGAACACGCTGACTCCGCCCACAAAGAACATCCTGACACTAGCCAGCGTTGGGTTAAGAATAAATTTACATTAAAACCAAGCACACAGTTGTTTTCCTTGTGAAATTCTCAATAAGTTTGATGTGTCACATGACCCTCTTCCCATTGGAAAAAATAAAGTTGGATCCAAAATGGTCGACTTCAAAATGGCCACCACGGTCAACACCCATCTTGAAAAGTTTTCCCCCTCACATATACTAATGTGACACAAACAGGAAATTGATATCACCAACCATTCCCATTTTATTTAGGTGTACCCATATAAATGGCCCACCTTGTACATTGTATATTTGATGAGGGGGGTCACTCCACTTTAGCTTTCCACAGTCAGGTGCAAAACACAGTCAGGTCTAAGTCCTGCTCTACCTCATCTATTTTGTGGCACATAAAACAAGTCTACAAAAATATTTTTTTTTAATCATCACAGGTGACTTTGAACTTTTCTGAAACATCTTTTTGTCCTGATTACAAAAATGTATATAGTTTTTCTGTAGCACGTATAGTTCCCATGGAGCAGCATCATTATTATAAAGTATAGGAAACATACTGATGACATTAAGAAAACAGTAATCTACAAACCAGAAAAAAATGCTTCACCTTACAAAACAGTTTTTATTGAACCAAAATAATTTTACATGCAAAATAGAAATCAAAATTTGAGCAGAAATTAAAAGTGCTTGACATTAGACTGTCGTTGATACTATTTTCAGGGTTGTCCCTATATAACATCTGACAGTAATCTGCCATCATGGAGTCATTCAAAAAACCATGGTAGCGGTGTTCAATTACGTTAATGTCCTGGTGAAACCGCTCGTCTTGTTCATCGCTTAGATCCCCAAGATTTTGAGGGAAGAAACCTAAATGTGAATGCAAAAAGTGCATTTTCAGAGATACGCCACATCCAAGACACTGGTATGCATTAAGCAGTTCCTCAACACCTTCAACATATTCTGGAGATTTTTGTTTTCCTAAGAAGTTTTCACAGATCCACTTGAAGCTTTTCCAAGATCTCAATTCCTTATCATTTAGAGTTCCTTCAAACACATCATCTCATAAGCTCTCTGATCTGAGGACCAACAAATACCCCTTCCTTCAGTTTGCTGGTGAAATGCTGGAGAATTTCTGTGAAGTGTACTGGAACCCTTGTGAATTTGACTTTGCCATGGCTTTCACAAAGTTTTTAATCAATCTCAACTTTATATGTAGTGGAGGAAGAAAGATTTTTATTGGAGCAACTAAAGGATTATGCTGAACATTGTCTCTATCTGGAGCATAGATGTTTCTCTGTCCCCAATCACGATGAACATAATGCTCTACTGTATTTCTCCTGTCCCATAAACACAAGAAGCAACAATATTTTGTGAAACCTCCTTACATTCCAATTAGCAGACCATTCACTTTCAAATCTCCAGATATTCCATTGATGATGCTTATATTGTATAGCATCCAAAACAACTGAGATTTTCATAACTTTCCTTTAGATGACATGAGTGAGCAACGGGGATTTATGGTTTCATATTTCCATTGTGAAGCAACACGGCTTTCAAACTTCTCTGGCATGAGTCAAATAAACAATTGCCAATCGGCAAAATACTCTTGACTCAGTTCTTCAAAGAGGCCATTTACATTGTTACAGTACACCATTGGTCCATCAACTGTGAAAAATTGTGTTAAAGCGTTACTTCTGTTTTGGTAATAACACACTTTGACAGCATCATGAAAAAGATTCTTCTGTTTCAACCTAGATGCAAGAAGTTCAGCTTTATCTTTTGACAATGAAAGGTCTCTGATGAGATTATTTAATTCATGTTGAGTAAAGCATTCTGGCTGCTCCATCAGGTACATACTCATCTTGACTTGAGGTCTCCATGTCTTCGCCAATAGCTTCAGCCAATAGCTTCAGCTCCATAGTCTACTTTATTTTCATCCAATCCAGACAATGGTGGTACAAGAACTGGCAAGATACCATCATGTGGAACTGGCCTAATCACAGATTAGACACCTTTAAGTGGCACTATAAAGACGGTTTTCCTCTTCGTGGAAAAAATCTAACTGTATCTTTTGTCCAGTGGAGGTTGTTTTTGTTAAAGATAATTGAAGATTCATCCCTACTTCTTCAATTCAGTCACAATACGGAAAGCTATTGTCACTGCAGACGCAGATTTCACATGCAATATGAGCAATGAAGGAAGTCCATAGACCACTAAAGTTGCCTAATGCATTTACATTACACTGTGTTAAACAAAAATGGTACAAGGAGAAAGCGGTGCCGTTATGTTCCTCACAAAATGCAAAGTAATCTGAATCCCATCAAAAGTAAAAGTTTTGACGTCTAAAAGAGTTGAGGAGAGTCATAAGATCAAATACTTAACCTCAAGACATAAGAGACTTAGAGAAACGACCCATAAAGTGTATTATTTCACCTTACATAAGCTTGCTCAGATCCAAGTGTGACACTAAAGATGGCTACCATTTCCTGTTTCACTACACACCATGTGCTGGTATGCAAGATGACGCTTTCCCTGATGAACTCATAGATTCGCCCATGATGACACCCACCCTGATGACCTCATGGATCCGCCCACGATGACGCCCACCCTGATAACCTCATGGACTAACCCATCCTGGTGACCTCATGGATCCGCCCACAATGACGCCCATTGCCCAACCCACTAACCAATGGAATACATCAGATCACTCCCATTTTAGAGCTATACTGGCATTTATTTCTTTAGTGCATGAACTTGATCAATATCCATTAGGCCAGGAGTAGGCAACTAGTGAACATTTCTTATTGTTCAACCTAACAAAAGGGGTTGGCCACTTAATCATTATTTTAACAAATATGTTTGGGACATGATTTTGTGTACAGCTATTATTTTGGAAGTGCTACAAAATCATGTCGCCAGCACACTTGGTAACATAAAGATAAAAAGACCAATTCCTTTAACAAACAATAGCCCATTTGTTTTCTATTGTGAATCCACTTACCTAACAACTGGTAAGTGTAGTAGCATGTAAAATGCTGTTATTATTTTGCTAAAAATGTTAATTCAAATCCCAAAAAGATCTTGGAATAACTAAAACCTATATATACCCTAAAAGATTGTCTGATTTTCCCTGTTTCAATAACAATTGCAAACTACACTGCTTTACGACTGCACAGGAAGGCAAATGTTTTCTAGATGATTCATATAATCCTTAAGTCTCAGATGCTACAATCCTTCAGAGTGGGAGAACTTGTGCCCTGTGCTGCATGCAAATTTTCAACACTTTGTACAGCTTTCCGCAAGCAAATTAAGGTCAAGCACATTTTCCCAGCATGTTGCCTTATTTTCTTGGTGATCTCAAAGGAACAACTAATGCAGACCTTTACATCTGCCACTGCATATGGTTTATAATTAAATTGTTTACAAAAAATGCCTAGCAAATGCAGAATTAGCCATAAAGACAAACTATTTCAGATGCACTAAATACAAATATCTCTAATGTTATCAAGAGTATGATTACCATAAGCTATCAAACCTGTCAGTCAATATGCATACCTAAACAACTTGAGCTAAATGTGAGAAACAAATGCATGCCTTAAGGGTATGCCACACTAAACGAGATCGCAAACGAGATCGCTAACGAGATCACTAAAACGTCACTATTTTGCGATCTCGTTAGCAACCTCGTTGTGTGTGGCATGTAGCAACGATGTGGCCCCTGCTGTGATGTCGCTGATCGTTCACTAGAGTTCTGGACCGTTTTTTGATCGTTGGCGTCCCGCTGGTGAGCCTGAATCGCTGTGTTTGGCACCTTTTGCGAACGACGAGCGACCTCGTTTGTGACGCATATGACTGTTTTGCGTCACAGAGTGGATCGCAATATCTGTAAGTTCTCTTTTGCGTCACAGAGAGGATCGCAGAAGTTGCAAAGCAGGCTAGCAGGACGCAGAGAGCAGGAGCGATGCTGGAAATTCCTATGAATCAGAAGCGCTCAGTACATGCTAATGACATCCTAACGACCGCCAAAGTCGTTAAAGAGATCGCTGACCGCTGATGTGTCGTTTATGAGATCTCCTGTTTGGCATCTACTAGCGACCTAAAAGAGATCACACCAACGATTGCGTCGTTATCGTGATCGCTAACGAGATCGCTAAGTGTGGCAGTACCTTTACATGCTGCCCAATCTACGGGCAGCAATGTATCAGACACTGGCTGTATGATTTCAGCCATATATGGATTCTTTCTGCTAAATCCCACAGTGCAACCATATTGTATGTGACTTTTTGGTTATCTGTATTCTGTTAATACTACCATCTGTAGATTAAAGTCTACAAGCTTGTCATCAAACGCTTTATCATTTTAAGTGTATTATTGCAAGTGCATGATTGTTTTTATACTTATTGGTGCCATCTAGTGTATGTCCTTATTTATCCTGGTTGAACTCCTTGCTTCATTGGTCAGTTCACTGCTTAATAAAGCACACTTCTTAATCAGCATGCTTCCATTTATATGCCGAACAGCTCTCCTTATAGTAAGTAGCACGACAAACCATTAGTGTTTTTCTTTTTTGTCTATTGATAAGGTACAGTGGGTATGGAAAGTATTCAGACCCCGTTACATTTTTCACTCTTTGTTTCATTCCAGCCATTTGGTAAATTCAAATAGTTATTTTTTTTCATTAATGTACACTCTGCACCCCATCTTGACTGAAAAAAGCAGGAATGTAGAAATTTTTGCAAATTTATTAAAAAAGAAAAACTGAAATATCACATAGTTATAAGCATTCAGACCCTTTGCTCAGTATTGAGTAGAAGCACCCTTTTGAGCTAGTACAGCCATGAGTCTTCTTGGGAATAATGCAACAAGTTTTCCACACCTGGATTTGGGGATCCTCTGCCATTCTTGCTTGCAGATCCTCTCCAGTTCCTTCAGGTTAGATGGTGAACGTTGGTGGACAGCCATTTTCAGGTCTCTCTCTGGCTGGGCCAGTCAAGAATGGTCACAAAGTTGTTTTGAAGCAACTCTTGTTATTTTAGCTGTGTGCTTAGGGTCATTGTCTTGTTGGAAGGTGAACCTTTGGCCAAGGCTGAGGTTCAGAGCACTCTGGAAGAGGTTTTCATCCAGGATATCTCTGTACTTGGCATTCATGTTTCCTTTAATTGCAACCAGTAGTCCTGTCCCTGCAGCTGAAAAACACCCCCCACAGCATGATGCTGCCATCACCATGCTACACTGTTGGGATTTTATTGGGCAAGTGATGGGCAGTGCCTGGTTTTCTCCACACATACCTCTTAGAATTATCACTAAAAAGTTCTATCTTCGACTCATCAGACCAGAGAATCTTATTTCTCATAGTCTAGGAGTTGTTCATGTGTTTTTTAGCAAACTATGTGGGCTTTCTTATGTTTTGCACTGAGAGGCTTCCATCGGGTCACTCTGCCATAAAGGCCCGACTGAAGGGCTGCAGTGATAGTTGACTTTGTGGGACTTTCTCCCCTCTCCCTACTGCATCTGTGGAGCTTAGCCACAGTGATCTTGGGGTTTTTCTTTACCTCTCTCATCAAGGCTCTCTCCCACGATTGCTTAGTTTGGCTGGACGGCCAGGTCTAGGAAGACTTCTGGTCTTGGCCGGCGTCAGCACCCGGGCAAGTACCAGGGCCCTGGCAAGACGGGGGGGCCCACTCACGCTCACAGCAGCAGACACGCTTCTATTGGAATTTGGACGCATATTCAAAATAGGAATCGGGACAAGTTGCGCGCTGCCGTCAGCCAATCAGACTGAGTCCAGATGGTCAGGATTGGTGGAATCCAGAAAAGCTCCCCCCCGTCTCTTCTCACTGGTGCCGCAGCCAGGGAGGAAGTGACAAGGCGGAGACAGGAAGAGGTGTGCGGCAGAGGACATAAGCTTTATGTGCAGGCTGCAGGCAACTTTGAGAAAGAGATGGTCCCGACACTGCACAGATTCCCGGCGCTCGCTGAGGCTCTCCGACTAGTGATGACTCCTGAGTCCTGCGGAAGTTTCAGTGACTAGACAGTGAGTGATTGAGTACAGACTTGTGTCGTTCCGTGAAGGAGGGAAGGAGCTGATACAAAGCCGGCTCCTGCTGTGAATGCAATGAGCCGGCTCTGCAGTGAGAACAGCCAAGTTTTTTTTCTTGCAGTGGCAGCTTCAGATTCATCTTATTGAAGTGTGACTGTGACTATTGTGTGACTGAAGTGTGACTATTTAAGATATACTACTAGCTTCATGCACAGTGTATGCTGTCACTATGCATGAAGCTAGTAGTATGTCACTTGGGACTCAAGTAGTCACAGTCACACTTCAATAAGAAGAATCTGATAACAGCTGCCACTGCCAGGCTCCAGAAAAAAAAAACAACTCGGCTTGTGTGAGTCTGTAGGAGCCAGGGGTCAGAGATTGTCTCAGCAAATTGGTATCATTTTTGTTCTCCAGTCTTCATACTAGTATACTATTAATGGGCAGCACTGAGCAGGAGGATTCAGGACAGGAACCCTACAGGGAGGAGGATAAACGGCGTCAGTTGTTGCTGCTGTTGACTTATATAAAGCCCCTCTGCTGTATGGTATTGTAGAATATACAATATCTATCACTCATGTAAGAAGTGAAATCTGGCATTGTACTATACCTATATTTCTCTGCTGTATGCATGCATCATGAATTGTGGTATGTTTAAAGTGAGCCCACTGAGACTCTTTCGCCCGGGCCCCTCAAAATCCTGGAGCCAGCCCTGCTTCTGGTGGTCCCAAACGTCTTCTATTTAAGGATTATGGAGGCCGCTGTGCTCTTAGGAACCTTGAGTACTGCAGAAATTCTTTTGTAACCTTGTCACAATTCTGTCTCTGAGCTCCTTGGCCAGTTCCTTTGACCTCATGCTTCTCATTTGGTCTGGCATGCACTGTGAGCTGTGAGGTCTTATATAGACAGTTGTGTGCCTTTACAAATCAAGTCCTACAGTTTAATTAAACACAGCTGGACTCCAATGAAGGAGTAGAGCCATCTCAAGGAGGATCACAAGGAAATGGACAGCATGTGACTTAAATGAGTGTCTGAGAAAAGGGTCTGAATACTTATGACCATGTGATATTTCAGTTTTTCTTTTTTAATACATTTACAAAAATTTCTACATTTCTATTTTGTTCAGTCAAGATGGGGTACATTAACCCCTCTCTGACATTAGACGTACTATCCCGTCCATGAAACCCGTGCCAATCTGACCATGGACGGGATAGTACGTCATAGCTGATTATCACAGCTGACACCCGTGACTGTGTGTCAGGAGCGGTCACGGACCGCTCCCGGCACATTAACCCCTGGCACACCGTGATCAAACATGTTCAAACATGATCGCGGTGTACTGGGGGCACAGGGGAGGATCGCGCAGGGAGGGGGCTCCCTGCGCGCTCCCCTGAGACCCTCAGATCAGCGCGATGTGATCGCGCTGTTCTGAGGGCTTCCTCCCTCCCAGGACCTGGATCCAAGATGGCGCCGGGGTCCTGCAGGGAGGCGGCTTCCTCAGTGCCTGCTGAGAGCAGGCACTGAGAAGCCTGCAGCTATGCCTGTGCAATCGCTGGTGTGACAGAGTGCTGTGCACACTGTCACACCAGCGATCTGATAAAATACAGTGATTTCCCACCCTGGGACAAAGTAAAAAAGTTAAAAAAATAAAAATAAACATGTTTTAAAAAAAAATCCAAAATAAAAAAAAAAAAAAAAAATTCCCCAATAAATTCATTTCTTCCTGTAAATAAAAAAAACAAAACAATAAAAGTACACATATTTGGTATCGCCGCGTCCGTAACGACCCCCCCTATAAAACGGTCCCACTAGTTAACCCCTTTAGTGAACCTCTTAAAAAAAAAAACAAAGCAAAAAATCAATGCTTTATCATCATACCGCCGAACAAAAGTGGAATAACACGCGATCAAAAACACCGATATAAATAAACATGGTACCGCTGAAAACGTCATCTTGTCCCGCAAAAAACGAGCTGCCATACAGCATCATCAGCGAAAAAATAAAAAAGTTATAGCTCGCAGAATAAAGCGATGCAAAAATAATTATTTTTTATATAAAATTGTTTTTATTCTATAAAAGCGCCAAAACATAAAAAAATGATATAAATGAGGTATCGCCATAATCGTACTGACCCGAAGAATAAAACTGCTTTATCAATTTTACCACATGCAGAACGATAAAAACGCCTCCCCCAAAAGAAATTCATGAATTGATGATTTTTGTTCATTCTAACCTCCCAAAAATCGAAATAAAAAGCGATCAAAAAATGTCACGTGCTCAAAAATGGTACCAATAAAAACGTCAACTCGTACCGCAAAAAAATAAGACCTCACATGACTCTGTGGGCCAAAATATGCAAAAATTATAGCTCTCAAAATGTGGCGATGGAAAAAACTATTTTTTGCAATAAAAAGCGTCTTTTAGCGTGACAGCTGCCAATCATAAAAACCCACTATAAATAGTAAATCAGACCCCCTTTTATCACCCCCTTAGTTAGGGAAAAATAATAAAAAAAAAATGCATTTCCATTTTCCCATTAGGGTGTAGGGTTGCGGCTAAAGTTAGGGTTAGGGTTGGCGCTAAAGTTAGGATTAGGGTTGGGATTAGGGGTGTGTTAGGGTTAGGTTTGTGGTTAGGGTTGGGACTAGGGTTAGGGGTGTGTTGGGGTTAGGGTTGGAGTTAGAATTGGGGGGTTTCCGCTGTTTAGGCACATCAGGGGCTCTCCAAATGTGACATGGCGTCTGATCTCAATTCCAGCCAATTCTGCGTTGAAAAAGTCAAACGGTGCTCCTTCACTTCTGAGCTCTGCCATGCGTCCAAACAGTAGTTTTTTCCCACATATGGGGTCTCAGCGTACTCTGGACCCCAAGAGTTATTGTGCAATTTGTCCTATTTCTTCTGTTACCCTTGGGAAAATAAAAAACTGGGGGCGAAAATATTATTTTTGTAAAAAAAAAAATGATTTTTTTTTGTTTTTAACGGCTGTACATTATAAACTTCTGTGAAGCACTTGGGGCTTCATAGCGCTCACCACACATCTAGATAGTTCCTTGTGGGGTCTATTTTCCAAAATGGGGTCACTTGTTGGGGATTTCCACTGTTTAGGCGCATCAGGGGCTCTCCAAATGCGACATGACGCCCCCAGACCATTCCATCAAAGTCTGCAATCCAAAACGTCACTACTTCCCTTCCGAGCCCCAACGTGTACCCATACAGTAGTTTTCTCCCACATATTGGGTATCAGCATACTCAGGACAAATTGGACAACAACTTTTGGGGTCCAATTTCTCCTGTTACCCTTGTGAAAATAAAATATTGGGGCGAAAAAAATCATTTTTGCAAAAAAAAAAAAAGATTTTTATTTTTACGGCTGTGCGTTATAAACTTCTGTGAAGCACTTCGGGGTTCAAAGTGCTCACCACACATCTAGATAAGTTCCTTGTGGGGTCTATTTCCAAAATGGGGTCCCTTGTGGGGGGTTTCCACTGTTTAGGCGCATCAGGGGCTCTCCAAATGCGACATGACGCCCCCAGACCATTCCATCAAAGTCTGCAATCCAAAACGTCACTACTTCCCTTCCGAGCCCTGACGTGCGCTCATACAGTAGTTTTCTCCCACACATTGGGTATCAGCGTACTCAGGACAAATTGAACAACAACTTTTGGTGTCCAATTTCTCCTGTTACCCTTGTGAAAATAAAATATTGGGGCGAAAAAAAATCATTTTTGTAAAAAAAAAAAAAAGATTTTTTATTTTACGGCTGTACGTTATAAACTTTAGAGAAACACCTGGGGGTTCAAAGTTCTCACCACACATCTAGATAAGTTCCTTGAGGGGTCTAGTTTCCAAAATGGTGTCATTTATGGGGGTTTCCACTGTTTAGGCAGATCAGGAGCTCTCCAAACACGACATGGCATCCAGCCAATTCTGCGTTGAAAAAGTCAGACGGCGCTCCTTCCCTTCCAAACTCTGCCATGCACCCAAACAGTGGTTTACTCCCACATATGGGGTATCAGCGCACTCAGGACAAATTGCACAATAACTTTTGGAGTCTTGTTACCCTTGGAAAAATAAAAATTGGGGTGAAAAGATCATTTTTGTGGAAAAAATATGATTTTTAAATTTTACGGCTCTACGTTATAAAACTTGTGTGAAGCACTTGGGGTTCAAATTGCTCACCAAAGATCTAGATAAGTTCCTTAGGGGGTCTAGTTTCCAAAATGGGGTCATTTGTGGGGGGTTTCCACTGTTTAGGCACATCAGGGGCTCTCATGCAAATGCACCTCATCACATTGTGAATCAAGGGTCCTTCCTCCAACTCTGCTTGCGCCCAAACTTGTTCCCCCCATATGGGTATAGCGTTCAGGAAAATGGACAACAACTTATGTGGTCCAATTTCTCCTGTTACCCTTGAGAAAATAAAAAATTAGTGACTAAAAGATAATTTGTGTGGGAAAAAAATAGGATTTTTTATTTTCATGCCCGGGTATTATAAACTTGTGTGAAGCACTTGGGGGTTTAAAGTGCTCACCAAAGATCTAGATAAGTTCCTTAGGGGGTCTAGTTTCCAAAATGGGGTCACTTGTGGGGGGTTTCCACTGTTTAGGCTCATCTGGGGCACTGCAAACGGAACATGACCCCCATCAACGTCTGCATTCCAAAACGCTACTACTTCCTTTCCAAGCCGTGCCGTGCACCCAAACAGTTCCCCCCCCCACATATGGGGTATCAGCGTACTCAGGACAAATTGGACAACTTTTGGGGTCCAATTTCCTTGGTAAAATTCAAAAATTTGGGACTAAAAAATCATTTTTGTGGAAAATTGTTTTTTTTTTTTTTTTTCACACCCAGGCATTATAAACTTTTGTGAAACACTTGGGGGTTCAAAGTGCTCACAACAGATCTAGATAAGTACCTTAGGGGTCTAGTTTCCAAAATGGTGTCACTTGTGGGGGTTTCCACTGTTTAGGCGCATCAGAGGTTCTCCAAACGCGACATGGCATCCAATCTCAATTCCAGCCAATTTTAGTTTGAAAAAGTCAAACGGCGCTCCTTCCCTTACGAGCTCTGCCGTGTGCCCAAACAGTGGTTTTCCCCCACATATTGGGTATTGGCGTACTCAGGAGAAATTGCACAACAACCTTATCTGTCCATTTTCTCCTTTTACCCTTGTGAAAATAAAAAAAAAGTTTGTAAAAGATCATTTTTGTGGCTAAAAAGTTAAATATTCATTTTTTCCTTCCACGTTGCTTTAGTTCCTGTGAAGCACCTGAAGGGTTAATAAACTTCTTGAATGTGGTTTTGAGTACCTTGAGGGGTGCAGTTTTTAGAATGGTGTCACTTTTGGGTATTTTCTGCCATATAGACCCCTCAAAGTGACTTCAAATGTGAGGTGGTCCCTAAAAAAAATGGCTTTGTAAATTTTGTTGTAAAAATGAGAAATCGCTGGTCAACTTTTAACCCTTATAAGTTCCTAACAAAAAAAATTTTTGGTTCCAAAATTGTGCTGATGTAAAGTAGACATGTGGGAAATGTTATTTCTTAACTATTTTGTGTGATATATTTCTCTGTTTTAAGGGAATAAAAATTCAAAGTTTGAAAATTGAAAAATTTTAAAAATTTTCGCCATATTTGCGTTTTTTTCAAAAATAAACGCAAGTTATATCGAAGAAATTTTACTTCTAATGTGAAGTACAATATGTCACGAGAAAACAATCTCAGAATCGCGAATATCCGTTGAAGCGTTCCAGAGTTATAACCTCATAAAGAGACAGTGGTCAGAATTGTAAAAATTGGCCCGGTCATTAACGTGCAAACCACCCTTGGGGGTGAAGGGGTTAATGAGAAAAAAAAGAACTTTTTTGAATTTACCAAATGGCTGCAATGAAACAAAGAGTGATAAATTGAAAGGTGATTTGGCAGACAAATGAATTAATGAAAATACATGTTATTCTAAAAATACTAAGGGATAATAAAAAATAAACACCCGGAGAAAAGGTGAATCTACTGTGGCTCAGCAGATAGAGAAGCCAAACGCAAAGCACAAGCTCAAGGTTTCAAACTCCGAAGCATGACAGATTAACAGTAGATAACACAGAAGTCTGAGAAGATGGCAACAGAAGAAACTAGATAGTGGCAATCTCCAAACAGCAACTGCACAGATTTATGTCTAAATAGTCAGAAATAGGGTTGTGCCAAATGGGTTGTAGCCTGTACTATGACATCACCGCTTATTTTACCCCCGTACTGTGACGTCACTGTGTACACTATCCCTGTACTGTGACATCACTGTGTATATTACCCCTGTACTGTGACATCACTCTGTGTATTACCCCTGTACTGTGAAATCACTATTTCTTTTTGTCCCTTTATTATAATATCACTTTGTTCATTATCCCTGCTTTACTATAGTAAATAAGGCCATAAAGGAGGTCATAAGCATAACCATTATATAGAGGAGACAGAGGTTGATATTCATATTGTGTGGGTGGAGAGGCGGTGCACGAAGGAGGACAGAGCTATTTTAAGCCAAGTTCACACATTCAAGATTTTTTCTGATTTGTGATGTGAAGCAAGTGGTATTGGTGAAGTGGGTTTTGCTCAGTAACAGGATGGTGGTTATATTCAGGTTCAATGTGGTAATAATATATGGTCATAGTGTGGCAACATTATTTTCCAATGTATAGTAGTAGTACTGGTGTAACGGGCTGGGTGGTGGAACCACTGTGTCATGGACTAACGAAAGCCTGGATGCAGTGAGGTCACTCTAAACTGGTACATTTAAATAAGATTCTGTGGTCTGATGAGCCGAAGATAGAACTTTTTGGTGATAATTCTAAGCGGTATGTGTGGAGAAAAGCAGGCACTGCTCATTCACCTGCCCAATACCATCCCAAGAGTGAAACATTGCGGTGGCATCATGCTATGAAGGTGTTTTTCAGCTGCAGGGAAAGGATGACTGGTTGAAATTGAAGGAAACATGAATGCGGCAAAGTACAGAGATATGCTGGATGAAAACCTCTTGCAGAGTGCTCTGGACCTCAGACTTGGCCGAAGGTTCACCTTACAAGACAATGACCATAAGCACACAGCTAAAATAACAAAGGAGTGGCTTCACAACAACTCTGTGACCATTCTTGATTGGCCCATCCAGAGCCCTGACCTAAACCAATTGAGCATTTGTGGAGAGAGCTGAAAATGGCTGTCCACCAACGTTCACCATTCAACCTGACGGAACTGGAGAGGATCTGCAAGGAAGAATGGAAGAGGATGCCCAAATCCAGGTGTGAAAACTTGTTGCATCATTCCCAAGAAGACTCATGGCTGTACTAGCTCAAAAGGGTGCTTCTACTCAATACAGAGCAAAGGGTATGAATACTTAGGAACATGTGATATTTTAGTTTTTCTTTTTTAATAAATTTGCAAAAATGTCTACATTTCTGGACTTTTTGCAGTCAAGATAGGGTGTAGAGTGTACAATAATGAGAAAAAAATGAACTTTTTCAAATTTACCAAATGGCTGCAATGAAAAAAAGATGAAAAATTTAAAGGGGTCTGAATACTTTCTGTACCCAATGTATATATTCTGGTGTTTCCTGCTGATCTTCTCATTTGGATGTCCAGCAATACTGCTGTTGTTTATGCCAGTCAGTGAAATACCAGCTAGCATTTATCACTCTGCTGATTATGCTTTTCACAATGCACCCATCTATTTCTTTTTTGTTTAGGAAGTAGCTGGCATACTCTTTAGCAGGTACCTTATTGTAACGAATGGAAGCGGAGGCAGAGATGGTGAAGTTCATATTTGTCTTTTATTTTTAACGTGGAACCTCGAGACCACGGTCCGGGGGGCTCCGAAGGGGGCGTGACTAGTGAGCCCCGGGTAACCATAGTAAGGCCCCTCGAACAGGACCAGAATGGAATACCAGAGGACACAGGTGCTACCTCCAGTTAGACCCCGGTTAGACACGTGGCAGCTGTCCCAGAGGGACCAAAAGGGGTAACAGGTAAAATAGCAGAAACCGTGGAGGGTTAGACGGAGATGAGGAAGGTCCTGGTTCAGAGTGGATGGTAGCAAGGCTGGCTCCAGTGACCTTGTCACAGTCCACGGATACGGATGGCTGAAGGCGGAGCGGGATGACACTTGCGCCAGTAATAACCGAGATTGTCAGAGATAGCCGAATACAGGATACCAATGATCTGTGGAGACAAATAGAATGAGCGAAGCACAGAGACTGCTAACGCAGCGCAGACAGAGCAGAGTCAGAACCGGATGTAGCAATGATAGAAACACGTTGCTCCGGCATCCCCTTAAGGTGGAGTGACCAGATATAGTAATGAGTGCGCTGCCATTGGTTGATTGACATTTTTTAAAAAATGCACGCTGCCCCTTTAAGAGATACGGTGGGAGCGGCCTCGCGTCCTAAGCATTCCTCCTAGAGCCTGCTGGCAGCATGCCAGGAACTGGGAGAGGAAGCAGGACGCTGAGAAGCAGACGGAGCAGGGGACTTCAGCCTGCGCACAGACCGGATCTGGAGTGGTACCCGGGTCCTTAAAGAAGGAGCTCAAAACTACTGGTTTGAGGAGGGAAACATGAAAGGAGTTAGGCACACGTAGGGAATTAGGCAATTTCAGTTTGTAAGAGACCGGGTTGATTTGTCTCAAGACTTCAAAGGGACCAATGAAACGGGGACCCAATTTGTACGACGGTAACTTCAAACGGATGTACTTGGAGGAGAGCCATACCTTGTCTCTGGGACGAAAGATAGGAGCCTCCAGGCGTCTTTTGTCCGCATGCCTTTTCATACGTTGAGAGGCTCTCTCCAAAGCCGTCTTGGTATCTTTCCAAATGTTCGAGAAATCTTTAGACAAGGTATCGGCTGCCGGAATACCAGACGGTCAGAGAAAGGAAGAGGAATTCCGGGTGTGAAGTCCAAACACAATCTGAAAGGGAGATTTTCCAGAAGATTCACTTACTTGGTTGTAGGAGAATTCCGCCCAGGGCAGTAATTCTACCCAGTCGTTATGATGAACGTTGACAAAGTGACGCAGGTATCCAGCCAGGATTTGATTGATCCTCTCCACTTGCCCATTGGACTGGGGATGGTATGCCGAAGAAAAATCTAGTTCTATTTTTACCATTTTACAGACTGCTTTCCAGAACTTAGAGGTGAACTGGACGCCCCTGTCGGACAAGATGTGGAGAGCAAATCCATGTAGACGGAAGATGTGCTGAATGAAGTGAGCGGCCAGTTCTAGAGCAGATGGGAGACCAGATAGCGGAACGAAGTGAGCCATTTTAGAAAAGCGATCCACCACAACCCATACCACTGAGCAGCCAGAAGAAATGGGAAGATTCGTGATGAAATCCATCGCGATGTGCTGCCAGGGAGCAGACGGAATCGCAAGAGGCAAAAGCCTGCCGGCTGGTAGATGTTTATCAGTCTTGTTACGGGCACATGAAGGACAGGCTGCGACATACTCCTGGATATCCTTACCCATGGTAGGCCACCAGTAGTAACGGGAGAGGGAGATGAGTTGCTGAGTCTTTTTCTGACCGGCATGGCCAGCCAACTTAGAAGAATGACCTCACCGCAGGACACGATTACGTTCAGAAGCGGACACGAGAGTCTTCCCTGGAGGAAGCCGGGCAAGATCAGTGGAGGCAACAGAGACTAGCCTAGAAGGTTCAATGTGCTGAGGTTCCTCCTCTAGTTCAGGAGGCAAAAAGGCTCTGGAGAGTGCGTCTGCCTTGATGTTCTTGTCAGCTGGGCGGAAATGAAGGACAAAATTGAAACGAGCAAAAAACAACGCCCAGCGGGCCTGACGGGGATTCAGCCTTAGAGCAGATTGGAGGTAGGCAAGGTTTTTATGATCGGTGAATATGACTACCTGGTGATGAGCTCCCTCAAGAAGATGTCTCCATTCTTGCAGAGCCAATTTGATAGCCAACAGTTCACGATCTCCAACAGAGTAGTTCCTTTCTGCAGGAGAAAAAACCTTGGAAAAAAAACCACAAGAGATCATCCGCCCGGTAGATGACTTCTGGGTGAGAACTGCTCCTGCACCTATGGAAGAAGCGTCTACCTCAAGAAAAAATTGCTCATTAGAATTTGGACGATGGAGAACGGGTGCGGAAGCGAAGGCTTTTTTGAGAGAAACAAAGGCCCCTTCTGCCTCGGAGGACCATTCCTTGGAGTTTACACCTTTCCGGGTTAAGGCTGTGAGGGGAGCCACTCGGGTGGAAAAGTGTGGAATGAATTGCCGTAGTAGTTGGCGAACCCCAGAAACCGTTGTATGGCTTTTAGCCCAGACGGACGAGGCCACTTGAGGACGGCAGACAACTTCTCCGGGTCCATCTTTAATCCTGTGGAAGATACAATGTACCCAAGGAAAGGCTAAGAAGACTGCTCAAAGAGGCATTTCTCATATTTGGCATATAGCCTGCTCTACCTCAGTCTTTGTAAGACCAGGTGTACTTGCCTCCGGTGTGAGGCCAAGTCTGCAGAGAAAATCAAAATATCGTCCAGGTAGACAATGACACAAGTATAGAGCAGGTCCCTGAAAATGTCATTAACAAATTCCTGAAAGACCGCAGGTGCATTGCTTAGGCCAAATGGCATTACCAGGTATTCATAGTGGCCATCACGGGAGTTGAAGGCTGTTTTCCATTCGTCTCCTTCTCTGATTCGGATCAGGTTGTAGGCCCCTCTGAGATCCAATTTGGTGAAGGTCTTGGCCCCTCGGAGACGATCAAACAGCTCTGAAATAAGAGGTAATGGATACCTGTTTTTTACCGTGATCTGGTTTAGACCCTGGTAGTCGATACAGGGCCGCAAGGATCCATCCTTCTTCTTCACAAAGAAGAATCCAGCTCCTGCCGTTGAGGATGACTTTCGGATAAATCCTCTTGTCAGGTTCTCTTGGATGTAGTCCGACATAGCCTGAGTCTCTGCCTGAGAAAGAGGATAAACTCTCCCGCGAGGAGGAGATGCTCCAGGAAGAAGCTCTATCTGACAGTCATACGACCTGTGTGGAGGTAGCCTCTCAGCCTCCTTTTTCCCAAAGACGTCAGAGAAGGACCAATAGGAGGAAGGCAACCCTGGCAGGGTATCAGGCTGGACTGGAGGCGAAACAGGTTGAATCCAGGTTAACAACGATTCATGTAGGTATCTCCCCAACACAGAACTTCTCCAGTTCTCCAATTTAGGACCGGCTCATAATCTGGAACCAAGGTAAACCTAAAAGCAAGGGATGAGACAAACCGGGATATACATAAAAACGGATTCGTTCAGCATGCATTAGACCTATCCGGATTTCCACCAACTCGGTTTGAAACTGGACGGGCTCGGTCAGTGGTTTGCCATCTAAGGAGGTCACCCGCAATGGATCAGGAAGACGCAGGACTGGTAAGCGGTAACGATCCACAACCACCTGCTGAATGAAGTTCCCTGCAGCTCCAGAGTCCAGTAAACAATGTTCGGAGAATTTTATTGCTCCGTAGGACACAGAGACAGAGACTTGCAATGAGGGAGAGGACTGTTCTCTACCTAGGTTGGCCCCTCCTACAGAACCTAGGCACTGGAGTTTCCCGACTTCTTTGGACAGAAATGGATCAGATGCTCAGAACTACCGCAGTAGAAACAACTTCCTTCCTTGCGTCGCGCCTCCCGGTGGCAGGTGGCCAAACTTACACGGTCTACCTCCATGGCCTCAGGTGAGGAAGGCGAGGTACCCGTTTTGAACAAACTAGAGTCCAGGTGATAGGACCTTTTGTCCCGCTTGATCTCCATGGAACGCTCCTGAAAACGCAGGTCAATTCGGGTTGCCAAGGATATTAGCTCTTTCAAGGTGGTAGGTCGGTCCCGTCCCACCAGCTCATCCTTGATTCTTCCTGATAGGCCTTCCCAGAAGTTAGCTACCAAGGCCTCATTGTTCCAAGACAATTCGGACGAGATGGTGCGGAACTTAACAGCATACTGAGCCACCGTGAGAGTTCCTTGGCACAGGCGAAGCAAGGCTGAAGCGGTCGAAGTGGTGCAACCAGGTTCATCGAAGGTACTGCGAAAAACCTCTAGGAAAGATTGAAGAACATTAACCAGCGGGTCCCCTCTCTCCCATAGCGGGTTTAGCCAGGCGAGGGCCTCTCCTCCCAGATGTGACATGATGAAGCTCACCTTGGCTCGGTCAGAAGCAAACATATGCCCCAAGATTTCGAAGTGTAGAGTGCACTGATTGAGAAAGCCCCAACACAGAGTAGAATCACCCTGGAAGCGGGTAGGAGCCACCAGACGGGGACCTTTACTTGCCAAGGGAACTGGTACCTGAGTGCTGATAGATAAGTCAGGTGCAGACGAGGACACCAGGGAATCCATGCGGGTAGACAAGCTGCGTAGATAAGTCATGATCTTGTCCTGTTTGGACTCCTAAATGGGCCACCTCCTGGCACAGATCCGTTGTCGGAGGTCTCTGGGATCCAGCGGGTTCCATGGCCGGAGCAATCTGTAACGAATGGAAGCGGAGGCAGAGATGGTGAAGTTCACATTCGTCTTTTATTTTTAACGTGGAACCTCGAGACCGCGGTCCGGGGGGCTCCGAAGGGGGCGTGACTAGTGAGCCCCGGGTACCCGTAGTAAGGCCCCTCGAACAGGACCAGAATGGAATACCCGGAGGATACAGGTGCTACCTCCAGTTAGACCCCGGACACGTGGCAGCTGTCCCAGAGGGACCAAAAGGGGTAACAGGTAAAATAACAGAAACCGTGGAGGGTTAGACGGAGATGAGGAAGGTCCTGGTTCAGAGTGGATGGTAGCAGGCTGGCTCCAGTGACCTTGTCACAGTCCACGGATACGGATGGCTGAAGGCGGAACGGGATGACACTTGCGCCAGTAATAACCGAGATTGTCAGAGATAGCCGGATACAGGATACCATTGATCTGTGGAGACAAATAGAATGAGCAAAGCACAGAGACTGCTAACGCAGCACAGCCAGATCAGATTCAGAACCGGATGTAGCAATGATAGAAACACGTTACTCCGGCACTCCCCTTAAGGTGGAGTGACCAGATATATTAATGAGTGCGCTGCCATTGGTTGATTGACATTTTTCAAAAAATGCACGCTGCCCCTTTAAGAGAGACGGTGGGAGCGGCCTCGCATCCTAAGCATTCCTCCTAGAAGTCTGCTGGCAGCGTGCCAGGAACTGGGAGGAAGCAGGACGCTGAGAAGCAGACGGAGCAGGGGACTTCAGCCTGCGACACAGCCTGCTGCAAAGGGACAGCTGAAGGAGCAGAAGGTAAGAGACCAGGAGGGAGTGCAGAGCCAGCACGGGGACCGAGAGTAACACTTATCTTTTCATTTTGCATTTCGAGGTTTGTTTTAACTCACTTTGGGATCTCTTTCAATCTCAGCTTCCTATCTGTAGATAAATTGCACTCTGCCCTGCCCTCTGATTCTTTAGGAGTAACGTGAAGCGCTCAGTGGCCTTTCACGTAGCATAGGTCCTTGCTGCCATCGTTTAGTCTGTTTTAGATCTATTCCTGCCCACATAGCAACCACTAGGAACTGCGTGGTCTGGATCTCCAGACAGGAACTGGCTGGGTCAGTTGCAGTTTTTGATCTACTTCCCATGTGGGTTGCTACACAATCATAACATCTTCAACTTACATCTGCTTCTTCAGTGACTTGCTGGTTATCTCATTGTTTGCTCTAAGTATCACAATCTTATTAGAGACAATTCATATTGCGCTCCAATCTGTTGTGGATTCTGCTATATCTCATTTCTGCTTGACATGCAGTTTTTATCTTCCGCTGCCCTCTCAGTTCTGTGGCTTCCAATGTGTTCTGCATCATTTGTTTGTTGTCAAGCATTGCCCGTTATCTGGGTCCTTTCTGTTCCATGTGTCTTCCAGCCTGCTCTGCGAATGCCATTGATCTGTCTGTCAACCGACCTGTGACTTTGGGAAGTCACCTCAAAAAGTGAGCCTGATCAATGTAATGCAGACATAATATTGCAAAGAAGACTGCTGAGGTGCCAAAATAGCAGAAACTCCGCAAAAGTGATCACATTTTGGAAACTTCATTATTTAAATTCATCTAAGGGTTTAGTGAGGATTTTAAACCCACAAGTACTTCACATATTTTTCTAGAATTTAAAATGTACAAATTAAAAATTATATTTGTTACAATAAGTAGATTTCTTGGCTAAGAACAAAAAAGTACTCCGCATGTTTATCCACATGACAGAGCTCAAAAGAGAATGAGTGCCGCTTGGCTTTAGGAGTGTGGCTTTTGACGGAATATTTTGCGAACACCATTTGCAGAGCCCTAAGGTGCCAGAAAATGCGAACTTACACACCTTTGGAAATTCCTCTACTAGATATGTGATTATTATGATCCTACAGTGCCTACCTTGTGCTTCTTGAGACAAGTACCCAATAAATTAAGTGGGATCTCCCCACTACAGCAGCGCCATACATGAGGACATTAGTTGCGTTTTAGAGGGGGGGTGGCCATTTAGCCTTGGTAACCTGGATTTTGTTGGCTTAGTTTTGGGTGCCTTTTTTTTCCAGAGCCTTTGAACTATTAATCTGGAAACTCACTATTTTATTCTTGACAGATAACAAACCTGAGTGGGAGCCTATTTTTATTTTTAGGGATGTGAAGAGGTTTTTAATAGTACCATTTTTAAAGGTACACCACACTGTTTGATTCTTTCTAATAAGATTTTCGGATACAGAATGAGCAAAAAAACAGTTAAAGCTGTTTTTACTATGTAATGTAAGAGATGAGACTAAAAAAGTTATAGCTCTAAGCAAATGGTGATGCAAACACATTTTTTTTGTAAAAAAGTGTTTTACAAGTAGGCAAAGGTATCAAAATGAAAAATGAAAAAAAAAAAAGATATAAATTTGATATTACGCTAAGTGTACTAATCCAAACAATAAAGCTGTCTTTTATTTTGTCGCAAACAAAGCTGTGGGACAGCTTGTTTTGGTGGAATGAGTTGGAGTTTTTATTATATCAGTTTGGACATAATATTTTTAAATTGCTGTTTGTTCCAAGTTTTTGAATTCGAAAAGCCAAATTTATTTTGGCTTTAAAGACATTGATCATTTAACCCCGTAAGGGATGAGCCACTTTGTAGGTTAATGACCAGACCCTAATTTTGAAATCTGACCAGTGTCACTTTAAATAATTATAACTCTGGAATGATCCAATGGATCCCACAGATTCTGAGATTATTTTTTTGTGACATATTGTACGTTATAATAGTGGTAACATTTTTTCAAAATGACTTGCTTTTATTTTTGAAAAAATCGTAAATTTGGCAAAAATTGTGAAATTTTCAAACTTTTAATTTTTATGCCCTTAAATCAGGGAGTTATATCACACAAAATAGTTAATAAATAACATTTCCCACATGTCTACTTTACATCAGAACTTTTTGAAAGAATTTTTTTTTTGTTAGGAAGCTATAAGTGTTAAAATTTGACCAGCAATATTTTTTTTCAACATTTACAAAACCATCTTTTTTGGGACCAGATCACATTTGAAGTGACTCTGTGGGGTCTATATGACAGAAAATACCCAAAAGTGACACCATTCTAAAAACTGCACCCCTCAGGATGTTCAATACCACATTTAAGAAGTTTATAAACCCTTCAGGTGCCTGACAGGAACTGAAGAAATGTGGAAGGAAAAATGAACATTTTACTTTTTTCACAAATTTATTACTTAGGGAACAATTTTTTTTTTTCTCAAGGATATCAGGAGAAAATGAACCGTTATTTCTTGTGCAATTTCTCCTGAGTATGCCGATATCCCATGTGTGGAGCAAGACCACTGTTTGGGAGTACGACAGGGCTCGGAAGAGAAGGACAACGTTTGATGTTTTGAACTTAAAATTGGCTGGACTCAAGAGTGGATGCTATGTCACGTTTGGAGTGCCCCTGATGTGCCTAAACAGTGGAAATCCCCGAATGACACCATTTTGGAAACTAGACCCCTCAAAGTACTTATCTAGATGTGTGGTGAGCATTTGAACAACCAGTTGCTTTACAGAAGTTTATAACAAAGAAAATAAAATAAAAATGACATTTTTCCTGCAACATTTTTTATTTTAGCCCCAATTTTTAAATTTTCTTAAGGGTAACAGGAGAAAATGGACCCCAAATTTTGTTGTGCAATTTCTCCTGAGTGTGCCAATACCCCATGTGTGGGTGAAAACTACTTTTGAGGCACAGTGCAAAGCTCAGAAAGGAAGAAGCGCCATGTTGCAGTTCAGATTTTGTCTGAATGGTTTGAGGGTACCCTTTCACATTAGCAGATCCGCTGTGGTGCCAGAACAACAGAAACCCCCAAAAGTATGTCATTTTACAAACTACGCCTCTCAATGAATTCATGACAGGGTTCAGTGATCATACTGACACCGCAGATGTGTCACAGAAATTTATACTATTGGGTGGTGAAGAAAGAATAATTACATTTCTTCTACTAAAATGTTGTTTTAGCCCCAAATTTTTAATTTTTATACAATCTAAAAGGAAAAAATGGAAAACCCAGTTTGTTGTGCAATTTCACCTGAGTGCGCCAATACCCTGCATGTAATTGGTAACTACTTTTGAGGCACAATGCAAAGCTCAAAAGGGATGGAGCGCCATATTATAGTGCAGATTTTACTATTATGGTTTGAAGGTGCCATGACCCACTGAGAGAGTCCCTCAGGTGCTAGAACAGCAGAACTCCTGATAAGTGACCCCATTTTACAAAATAACACCGCTTGATGAATCTAGGTGTGCAGTGATCATATTGACAAATGTTATTTTAGCCCCAGATTTTACATTTTCACACCAGTGTGTAAAAATGGCACCAGAATTTGTCCCACAATTTCTGATGAGTATAGAAATACTCCATATGTGGCTGTATAGTACTGCTTAGCCAGATGACCAGACTCTGGAGGGATGGAGGCTATTTGCCTCCTGGAGCGCAGATTTTCCTAGAATAGTTTGTCGGACTCCATACACAGAGCCCCTAAGTGCAAGAGAGCAGAATCCCCATCAAAGGGCCCCATTTTAGAAATTATTCCCCTGCCAAACATGTGAACGCTTAAGGTAGTTTATGCACACTGGGGCTCAGAAGGGAGGGGGGCCTTTAAATTTGGGAGCACAGAATTCGCTGAATTTTTTGGGGGGGCAAGGAGTTGTTTTGCTTTTCCAGAGCCTTTGTGCTACCAGTAACGTGGAAGCCCGCTATATTTCCGATAACAGATGACAAACCTGAGTGGGGACTTGCTTTTTTTATGGATTGAGTTGAAGCTTATATTGGGAACATTTTACATAACATTTGGGATCACATTTATCCGGCACTCTACACCGAGCACTTACTTTGGTGTATCCATCTAAATCTCTATGTGACGTGATTCAGATGAAACCACTGAAGGATCCCATCACTATAATGAGGAAGCAGGGTAACTCTGGACTAAGTCTGGTCTCTGTTCAGCATTGTCCTTCCTTTCAGAGGTGCATCAAATTATGATGGACCGCATTTTTATGCAGCCTAAAAAGACGGACACCGTCGGATCACAGGTCCTATAGGGTCCACAGTGCCTCCATCTACCTCATTGTAGGGAATCTTCTGCTGGGGGTTCCATCTAAATCATGCATTTCAGAAACCCCAGTGTAAACGCTCAGCACAGAGCGCAGGATAAATGTGTGCTGAGCCTTACTGCGATCTTTAAGAGGCAGAATGAACAAATCCACAGCAGGTGAATTGGTTTTATTTATTTTGTACGGCATTCCTCGTGCAGTATAAGTGATTAGATGAATTTATTCTTCAGGTCGGTGCAATTACAGCGATACCAGACTTATATCCGTTTTTTTATGTTTGGCTGCTGTCACACATTAAAAAAAAAGCTTTTATTTGCAAGAAGAAGTTTTTTTGCATCACCATATTTTGAGCTATAATTTTTCCATATTTTGGCTGACAGTCATGTGAGGCTTGTTTTTTGACGGACGAGTTGTCTTTTTTATTGATACCATTTTCAGACGCATGACATTTTTGATCTCTTTCTACTCCGATTTTTGTGGAGGAAGAATGAACAAAAACCAGCAATTCAGGAATTGTTTTTTATTGTTGTGTTTTCCCTGTTCCGAGTGTAGTAAAATTGATAAGGCAGCTTTATTCTTTGGGTCACTACGATTACAGTGCTACCAAAGTTATATCTTTTTTTATGTTTTGGCGCTTTTACACAATAAAAGCGACAAAACAGAGAAAAAATAATAATTTTTGAATTGCTTTATTCTGAAAGTTACAACTTTTTTATTTTTCCGCTGATGAAGCAGTATGGTGGCTTGTTTTTTGCAGGACAAGATGGCGTTTTCAGTGATACCAATTTTACTTACATTCGTCTTTTTGTTCACGTTTTACTCCACTTTTTCCAAGCGGTATGATGATAAAGCATAGTTTGCTACTTTTGTTTGCGTTTTTTTACGGCGCTCACTGAAGGGGTTAACTAGCGTGACACTTCTATAGATCGGGTTGTTCCGGACGCAGTGATACTAAATGTGTACTTTTTTTATTAAATTTTTTTACAAAAAAAGGGGTTTTTATTAGTGTAATTTTTTTATTTTTATCATTATTATGCAATTTTTTTTACATACTTGACCTTGGAAAATCAAGGTCCCAGAGTCTGGAGGAAGAGTGGAGAGGAACACAATCCAAGCTGCCATGTCATCTGCACTCAGCGCCGCATCTACAAGAAATTTTAGAGCACTTCATGCTTCTCTCTGCCGACAAGCTTTTTGGAGATGGAAATTTCATTCTTCAGCAGGACTTGGCACCTGTCCACACTGCCAAAAGTACCAATACCTGGTTTAAAAATAACAGTATCACTGTGCTTGATTGGCGAGTAAAGTCGCCTGATCTTAACCCCATAGAGAATCTATGGGGTATTGTCAAGAGGAAGATGAAAGACACCAGACCCAACAATGCAGACGAGCTGAAGGCTGCTGTCAAAGCAACCTGGGCTTCCATAACACCTCAGCAGTAGAGATGAGCGACTTTGCCTTTTGGAGGGTCGAGTCGGGTTTCGTGAAACCCGACTTTCTCAAAAGTCGAATCGAACTAAATCGGCCGACTATCGGGAAAAGTCGGAGGTCCGACTGAAACACGAAATCCAATGTAAGTCAATGGGGAAGCAAAGTCGGCAGGGAGTGGAGGACAGTAAACACACCTACAGTGCCTCATTTCAATGCCAATGACATCAATTCTTATTACTTAAGCTTGGCAACCTTAATTTACTTTATAGTAATAGTTACGCATTGAAAACTGGGGGTTATTTGCCTAAAGTTGTGGGGGGGTAGGGCTGGCTCCAAAGGTTTTCGTGTGCCCCGGGCGAAAGAGTGTCAGTGGGCCCCTTTAACACATACCACAATTCATGATGCTCCGATACGGCCAAGAAATATAGGTATAGTACAATGACAAATACTTCACTTCTTACATTACATGACTGATATCTATTTTAGATTCTACAATAGCTCAAAAACCAGGCAGTATATTCCTCATACAATACAGTATTATTGCCACCACATAGTGCGCCATACAGAATAATGAGCCCCATATATTGCTCCAGAAAGAATAATTGGTCGCATATAATGTTCCATACAGTATATGATGAGCTCCACATAATGCTACAGTATATGATGGTCCCCATATAATGTTCCATACAGTATAGGACGGTCCCCATAGAGTATAATGAGCCCCACATATTGCTCCATACAGTATAATGAGTCGCATATAAAGCTCCATACAGTATATGATGGGCCCCATATATTGCTCCATACAGAATGGGCTCCATATAATGCTCTATACAGAATAGGCCCCATATGTGCTCCATATGATGCTCCATACCCTATATGATGCCCCATAAATAATGAACCCCATATGATGCTCCAGTATATGATGGGCCCCATGGATGATGCTCCAGTGTATGATGGGCCTATAAAATGCTCCATATATAATGGGCCCCATATAATGCTGCAGTATATGATGGGCCCCATGGATGATGCTCCAGTGTATGATGGGCCAATATAATGCGCCATATATAATGGGCCCCATATGATGCTCCAGTATATGATGGGCCCCATGGATGATGCTCCAGTGTATGATGGGCCTATATAATGCTCCATATATAATGGGCTTCATTTATATTGCTCCAGTGTATAATGGGCCCCGATATGATGCTCCAGTGTATGATGGGCCTATATAATGCTCTATATATAATGGGCCCCATATGCTGCTCCAGTATATGATGGGCCCCATGGATGATGCTCCAGTGTATGATGGGCCTATACACTGTGTGCAGAATTATTAGGCAAATGAGTATTTAGATCACATCATCCTTTTTATACATGTTGTCCTACTCCAAGCTGTATAGGCTTGAAAGCCAACTGCCAATTATGTAAATCAGGTGATTTGCATCTCTGTAATGAGGAGGGTGTGGTCTAGTGACATCAACACCCTACAGTTAGGTCCATATATATTTGGACAGAGACAACATTTATCTAATTTTGGTTCTAGACATTACCACAATGAATTGTAAACAAAACAATTCAGATGCAGTTGAAGTTCAGACTTTCAGCTTTCATTTGAGGGTATCCACATTAAAATTGGATGAAGGGTTTAGGAGTTTCAGCTCCTTAACATGTGCCACCCTGTTTTTAAAGGGACCAAAAGTAATTGGACAATAGACTCCAAGGCTATTTCATGGACAGGTGTGGGCAATCCCTTCGTTATGTCATTCTCAATTAAGCAGATAAAAGGGCTGGAGTTGATTTAAGGTGTGGTGTTTGCATTTGGAAGGTTTTGCTGTGAAGGAAACATGCGGTCAAAGGAGCTCTCCATGCAGGTGAAACAAGCCATTCTTCAGATGCAAAAACAGAAAAAACCCATCCTAGAAATTGCTACAACATTAGGAGTAGCAAAATCTACAGTTTGGTACATCCTGAGAAAGAAAGAAAGCACTGGTAAACTCATCAATGCAAAAAGACCTGGGCGCCCACAGAAGACAACAGTGGTGGATGATCGCAGAATACTCTCCATGGTGAAAAGAAACCCCTTCACAACAGCCAACCAAGTGAACAACACTCTCTAGGAGGTAGGCGTATCAATATCCAAATCTACCATAAAGAGAAGACTGCATGAAAGTAAATACAGAGGGTTCACTGCACGGTGCAAGCCACTTATAAGCATCAAGAATAAAAAGGCTAGGCTGGACTTTGCTAAAAAACATCTAAAAAAGCCAGCACAGTTCTGGAAGAACATTCTTTGGACAGATGAAACCAAGATCAACCTCTACCAGAATGATGGAAAGAGAAAAGTAAGGCGAAGGCGTGCTACAGCTCATGATCCAAAGCATACCACATCATCTGTAAAACACAGCGGAGACAGTGTGATTGCTTGGGCATGCATGGCTGCCAGTGGCACTGGGTCACTAGTGTTTATTGATGATGTGACACAGGACAGAAGCAGCCGAATGAATTCTCAGGTATTCAGAGCCATACTGTGTGCTCAGATCCAGCCAAATGCAGCCAAACTGATTGGTCGTCGTTTCATACTACAGATGGACAATGACCCAAAACATAAAGCCAAAGCAACCCAGGAGTTTATTAAAGCAAAGAAGTGGAATATTCTTGAATGGTCAAGTCAGTCACCTGATCTCAACCCAATTGAGCATGCATTTCACTTCTTAAAGACTAAACTTCAGACAGAAAGGCCCACAAACAAACAGCAACTGAAAACCACCGCAGTGAAGGCCTGGCAGAGCATAAAAAGGAGGAAACACAGCGTTTGGTGATGTCCATGAGTTCAAGACTTCAGGCAGTCATTGCCAACAAGGGTTTTCAACCAAGTACTAGAAATGATCATTTTATTTACAATTATTTAATCTGTCCAATTACTTTTGGTCCCTTTAAAAACAGGGTGGCACATGTTAAGGAGCTGAAACTCCTAAACCCTTCATCCAATTTTAATGTGGATACCCTCAAATGAAAGCTTAAAGTCTGAACTTCAACTGCATCTGAATTGTTTTGTTTACAATTCATTGTGGTAATGTCTAGAACCAAATATAAATAAATGTTGTCTCTGTCCAAATATATATGGACCTAACTGTATATAAGGTGTGCTTAATTATTAGGCAACTTCCTTTCCTTTGGCAAAATGGGTCAGAGGAGAGATTTGATGGACTCTAAAAAGTAAAAAATTGTGAGATGTCTTGCAGAGGGATGCAGCAGTCTTGAAATTGCCAAACTTTTGAAGCGTGATCACTGAAAAATCAAGCGTTTCATGGCAAATAGCCAACAGGGTCGCAAGAATCGTGTTGATAAAAAAAGGCTCAAAATAACTACCCATGAATTGAGGAAAATCAAACGTGAAGCTGCCAAGATGCCATTTGGCACCAGTTTTGCCATATTTCAGAGCTGCAACGTTACTGGAGTATCAAAAAGCACAAGGTGTGCCATACTCAGGGACTTGGCCAAGGTAAGGAAGGCTGAAAAACAACCACCTTTGAACAAGAAACATAAGATAAAACGTCAAGACTGGGACAAAAAATATGTTAAGACTGATTTTTCTAAGGTTTTATGGACTGATTAAATGAGAGCGACTCTTGATGGGCCAGATGATGGCCTGAGGCTGGATCAGTAAAGGGCAGAGAGCTCCACTCTGACTCAGACGCCAGCAAGTATGGGATGGTATCATCAAAGATGAACTTGTGGGACTTTTTCGGGTTGAGGATGGAGTGAAGCTCAACTCCCAGACCTATTGCCAGTTTCTGGAAGACACCTTCTTCAAGCAGTGGTACAGGAAGAAGTTGGGATGATTCAAGAAAAACATGATTTTCATGCAGGACAATGCTCCATCACATGCATCCAAATACTCCACAGCGTGCTGGCCAGTAAAGGTCAAAAAGAAGAAAAAATAATGACATGGCCCCCTTGTTCACCTGATCTGAACCCCATAGAGAACCTGTGGTCCCTCATAAAATGTGAGATCTACAGGGAGGGAAAACATTACACCTCTCGGAACAGTGTCTGGGAGGCTGTGGTGGCAGCTGCACGCAATGTTGATCGTAAACAGATCAAGCAACTGACAGAATCTATGGATGGAAGGCTTTTGAGTGTCATCGTAAAGAAAGGTGGCTATGTTGGTCACTGTTTTTTTTTATTTTTGTTTTTCAAATGTCAGAAATGTTTATTTCTAAATTTTGTGTTGTTATATTGGTTTACCTGGTGAAAATAAACAAGTGAGATGGGCATATATTTGTTTTTTTATTAAGTTGCCTAATAATTCTGCACAGTAATAGTTACCTGCACAAACAAATCTCCTCTTAAGATAGCCAAATCTAAAAAAAAACCACTCCAACTTCCAAAAATATTAAGCTTTGATATTTATGAGTCTTTTGGGTTGATTGAGAACATAGTTGTTGTTCAATAATAAAAAGAATCCTCTCAAATACAACTTGACTAATAATAATTATGCAAACAGTGTATAATGCTCCATATATAATGGGCCCCATTTATAATGCTCCAGTGTATGATGGGCCCCATGGATAATGCTCCAGTGTATGATGGGCCTATATAATGCTCCATATATAATGGGCCCCTTATGATGCTCAAGTATATGATGGGCCCCATGGATGATGCTCCAGTGTATAATGGGCCCCGTATATGATGCTCCAGTGTATGATGGGCCCCATTTATAATGCTCCAGTGTATAATGGGCCCCGAATATGATGCTCCAGTGTATGATGGGCCCAATGCATGATGCTACAGTGTATGATGGGCCTATATAATGCGCCATATATAATGTGCCCCATTTATAATGCTTCAGTGTATAATGGGCCCTATGATACTCAAGTGTATGATGGGCCCCATATATAATTCTCCAGTGTATAATGCTCCCCATATATTGCTCCAAACATTAAAAAAAATGAAATACCTCTCCTCGCTGGGCACTGCTCTACTCTGGACTCCTCAGCGTCGCCATCTTCCAGCTCTCTGTACTTGGACTGTTCAGGCAGGGGGCGTACAGACGTGATGTCATCGCGCTCTCTGACTTGAATGTCACTGTCAGGAAACGCGCAAGACGTCACAGCGGTGGAGCAGGGAGAGGTAAGTATTGCAAGTGCCAGCTATGGCCCTGAGCAAGCAGGGGGGCCCATCCGTGGGCGACGGCACTGGCACAGGGCCCCCGATAGTACACCAGTGTGTCTGACGGCGAATGGGCCCACCCCACCATCAGAGACACTTTTGAGTTCTATGAGGGGCCCTGTGCCAGTGCCGTCGCCCACGAGTGGGCCCCCCCCTCCTGCTCAGGGCATCGACACTTGCCCGGGTGCGCCAGGTGCTGACGCCGGCCCTGAGGGGGGTACAGCCCAGTTAGGGAGGTGGAAAAACTGGCATATGTTGAGGTGTAGGCTGGACGTTTAGCAGCTGCAAATGGAGGAATTGGAGAAGTCGGAGGAAGAGGAGGACAAAGCGAGCCATTTTGCTGGCAACCTATGTGTCATCAGGGGAAGGTGGTACAAAATCCTTTGAAACCCAAGCATGGTTCATTTTAATGAAGGTGAGATTACCAACATTTTGGGTCGACAGCCGGGTCCTTCTTTCTGTCAGGATTGATCCAGCTGCACTGAAGACTCTTTCTGATAGCACACTACCAGCAGGGCAAGCGAGCTCCTGTAAGGCATATTGTGCCAATTCAGGCCAGGTGTCCAGTTTACAGGCCCAGTAGTCAAAGGGAATGAACTGTGAGGGAGAATATCGATAGGGGAGAAGAGGTAATTTTGAACTATAGTAGACAACTGCTGTCTCCTGTCAGTTGCAATCGATTCAGTATTACCAGTCGTGTGAGCATTACTCAAGAAATCAGTCCACAACATGGTCATAAAACCCCTGTCTCCAATGATATTTTGGCTGTGTGCACCACGAACATCTCTTCAGTTTGGCCCACTACGGCTCGTGGTAGAACATGCACCGCTGCTGTGTGCTGGGAATGCCTCTAACATTTTACCAGAGTTGCTTGTTCGCCAATATTAGCTCTAGGTTCTCTTGTGGCATGATGTTCTGTAATTTGCCTTTATAGCGTGGATCGAGGATGCTGGACAACCAGTAGTCGTCATCCTTCATAATTTTGGCAATGTGGGGGTCCCTTTTTAGGATCCGCAAGACATAATCACACATGTGGGCCAATGTTCCAGGTGTCAATGATGCACTGACAGTGGTGGGTGGAGGAGCACTTTCTGCCAAATCCACATCCCTCCAGTCACGCACAAACCCTGTACTCACCTTGGCAAGCCAACATTTTCTCTTGCCTCCTGAGAAGCATCCTCCTCCCCAAAATAATCATCCCCCTCATCCTCATCCTCCACCTCATCCAGTAAAGTTCCCTGAGCAGACCATGGCTGACTGTCATCAAGGCTTCCCTCCTCCTCCGCTGCAGACGCCTGATCCTTAATGTGCGTAAAAGTTTGCATGAGCAGAATCATAAGTGGGATGCTCATGCTTATGATGGCGTCGTCTGCGCTTACCAGCCATGTGCATTCCTCAAAACACTGAAGGACTTTACAGAGGTCTTTCAGCTTTGACCACTGCACACCCGACAACTCCATGTCTGCCCTCAAACTGCCTGCCCGTGTATCCTCCCACAAATGCATTACAGCCTGCCTGTTTGCACAGCCTCTCAACCATGTGCATCGTGGAGTTCCACCTTGTTGCAACGTCTATGATTAGGCGGTGCTTGGTGAGGTGGAGCGATCACTGCAGCCTCTGCATACGACTGGAGTCTACGGGCAAGCGACGGATGTGCGAGCACAGTCTTCGCACCTTATGGAGCAGGGCTGTTAACCCGGATAAATATTTAGGAAGCACTGCACCACCAGGTTCAAGGTGTGAGCCAGGCAAGGAATGTGTCTGAGTTTTGCCAGGGCTATGGCCGCCACAAAATTACGTCTGTTATCACTGACTACCTTTCCTGGCGCAAGATGTAGACTTCCCAGCCATGACTCAGTTTCTAGCTGCAAGTAGTCGGCCAGTACCTCCGCGGCATGTCTGTTGTCGCCCAAAGATATCATCTTTAAAACAGCCTGCAGAAGCTTAGCTGTTCAATAGTGGGAAACCTCGTGTGCAACACTGGTAGGTGCAGATGGAGTGCTCGTGCGACTGGGCTCTGTCGACGAGCTTTCGCTTCTGGAGGAGGAGGAGGGTCGAACACCTACAGCCAACTGTTGCCTATACCGTTGGCTAGGCAGCACTGTCCCACCGCCGCTGTCCCCTGTGGACATTGCATCCACCACATTAACCCAGTGCACAGTGATGGACAAGTAATGGCCCTGGCCATGCCTACTGGCCCATGCATCTGTTGAGAGGTGCAACTTTCCACTCACTGATTGTTTGAGTGCATGGACAATGCGGTCTTTCACATGCAGGTGGAGGGCAGGGATGGCTTTTCTAGAAAAGAAGTGCCGACTGGGTAGGTCATAGCATGGGACAGCGTAGGCCATGAGCTCTCGGAATGCTGCGCTTTCAACCAAACGGAAGGGCATCATCTCTAATGAGGTCAGTTTGGCAATGTAGGCGTTCAAAGCGAGTGTACGCGGATGAGAGGATGAGTACTTTCTTGTCCTACTCAGAGTGTCTGCTAGGGTGAGCTGGACTTGAGAGCTTGCATATGGGTGAACTAGCGGTGGACATGACGGACTGAGAGGGGGTTGGTGATGGTGATGTTGGTGATGGCCTAGATTCAGTCTTTCATTGCAAAAATATTGTGATTCCCTGACTGCTTTGGCCCTGAAATTTCTTGCTGGTGGTGTGCTAACCGGTGGGCTTAGAGTGGGGGAAGCGATGGAGCGTTGCTGGCTACCTTCAGTCGGAGCAGGTGCACATGTGCTACCTGAGGTTTTGTAGTCTATCCACGCTTGCAAGTGCATGTTGATTAAATGTCTAAGCATGCAACTGGTATTCAAATTTCGGAGATTTTTCCCTCGGCTAAAGGTCCTTCCGCACTTCTTACAGATGACCAAAATCCTATTGATGAGGCAAAGGTTAACAAAGTGCCACACTGCACTCTTCCTACTATGGGATAAATTTTCAGGGCTTGCACACTGCGCTAATTTGACCGTATGGCCAAGTTGTCCTGCAACTCTTTTTGTTTTTTAACACATTTTTGGACTGCTACGGGCCTGCCAGATAACCGCTGCTGCGATGTCAGTGCCTGCTGCTGATCCTTCTACTCTTCTGAGCTATTGCCAGCGGCACCCTCTTCCCACAATGGATGCCAATCCGGGTCGACAACTGGGTCATTTATCACCTCCTCTTCAATTTCATCTGCACCTTCCTCTGTGTCACCGTGTAAGGTGGTATAGTATGCGGGAAGGGGCACCTGAATTTCATCAAGGTCAGATTCTGGCTCAGTAGACTGCGAGGGCAATGAAGTGCTCTGGGTGAATGTACCAGCAGAATCATATAGCAGTGGCTGTGCATCAGTGCACTCCATGTCAGATTCATGTTGGACTGGGGAATTCAGGATTTGACTTGATAACCCAGGCATGGTATGTGAAAAGAGCTCCATGGAGTAATCTGAAGTGTGGCCTGCCGCATCCTTCACTTTTGGTGGGGATGAAGGACACAAGGAAAGGTGTTGTTCCTGACCAGGAGCCTGCACTAATGACTCAGTGCTAGGATTTTTTTGAAACTTCAGAAGAGGAGGCCATAGAGCTGGAGGCTGTTTCAGCAATGTAAGACAAAACCTGTTCCTGATGCTCCGGCTTTAAAAGCGGTTTACCTACTCCCAGAAAAGGGAGCCTTCCAGGCCTTCTGGAGCCAGACGATGACGCAGGCTCAACACCTCCTGCCTTAGGTGCTATTGTGGTTTTGGCACTACCAGCAGATGCACCACCACCACCATCAGTACCAGCTGGCCCTCCAAGCCCACGTCCACGTCCTCTTCAACCATACTTCCTCATGTTTGGGAAAATGTACCCAAAATTCCAGCAGATATATGGTACTGTATCAGAAGCGTAGAGCTGTATAAGGTGAAGAGGAAAATTCTAAATCTCCATCTATATTTCGAGAGTAACACACAGACACTCACAGGCTCAGTATGGATTAGACCAGAAAATAAAAGGCAGAAAAAGGGTAATGTATCAGAAGCGTACAGCTGTATACAGTCTAGGGATAATTGTAAATCTCCATATAAATTTCCAGAGTCAGACACAGACTCTCACAGGCTCAGTATGGATTAGACCAGAATATAAAAAGCAGAAAAAGGGTACTGTATCACAAGCGTACAGCTGTATACAGTGTTGGGGTAATTTTAAATCTCGGTATATATTTCCGGAGTAACAGACAAATGCTCACAGGCTCAGTATGGATTAGACCAGAATATAAAAAGCAGAAAAAGGGTACTGTATCAGAAGCGTACAGCTGTATACAGTGTTGGGGTAATTTTAAATCTCCGTACTTATTTCCGGAGTAACACATAGACGCTCACAGGCTCAGTATGCATTAGACCAGAATATAAAAAGCAGAAAAAGGGTAATGTATCAAAAGTGTACAGCTGTATACAGTCTAGGGGTTATTGTAAATCTCCGTACATATTTCCAGAGTAACAGACAGACGCTCACAGGCTCAGTATGGATTAGACCAGAATATAAAAAGCAGAAAAGGGTACTGTATTACAAGCGTACAGCTGTATACAGTCTAGGGGTAATTGTAAGTCTCCGTATATATTTCCGGAGTAACAGATAGACGCTCACAGGCTCAGTATGGATTAGACCAGAATATAAAAAGCAGAAAAAGGGTACTGTATCAGAAGAGTACAGCTGTATACAGTGTTGGGGTAATTTTAAATCCCCGCATATAATTCCGGAGTAACACACAGACGCTCACAGGCTCAGTATGGATTAGACCAGAATATAAAAAGCAGAAAAAGGGTACTGTATTACAAGCGTACAGCTGATAACAGTCTAGGGGTAATTGTAAGTCTCCGTATATATTTCCGGAGTAACAGATAGACGCTCACAGGCTCAGTATGTATTAGACCAGAATATAAAAAGCAGAAAAAGGGTACTGTATCAGAAGAGTACAGCTGTATACAGTGTTGGGGTAATTTAAATCCCCGCATATAATTCCGGAGTAACAGATAGACGCTCACAGGCTCAGTATGGATTAGACCAGAATATAAAAAGCAGAAAAAGGGTACTGTATTACAAGCGTACAGCTGTATACAGTCTAGGGTAATTGTAAGTCTCCGTATATATTTCCGGAGTAACACACAGACGCTCACAGGCTCAGTATGTATTAGACCAGAATATAAAAAGCAGAAAAAGGGTACTGTATCAGAAGAGTACAGCTGTATACAGTGTTGGGGTAATTTTAAATCCCGCATATAATTCTGGAGTAACACACAGACGCTCACAGGCTCAGTATGGATTAGACCAGAATATAAAAAGCAGATCCGCAAGAATAATCACACATGTGGGCCAATGTTCCAGGTGTCAATGATGCACTTAGAGTGGTGGTGAGAGTACTTTTGGCAAAAAGGGTACTGTATCACAAGCGTACAGCTGTAACAGTGTAGGGGTAATTGTAAATCTCCGTATATATTTCCGGAGTAACAGACAGATGCTCACAGGCTCAGTATGGATTAGACCAGAATATAAAAAGCAGAAAAAGAGTACTGTATCAGAAGCGTACAGTTGTATACAGTCTAGGGATAATTGTAAATCTCTGTATATATTTCCAGAGTCAGACACAGACTCTCACAGGCTCAGTATGGATTACATCAGAATATAAAAAGCAGAAAAAGGGTACTGTATCAGAAGCGTACAGATGTATACAGTCTAGGGGTAATTTTAAATCTCCGTATATATTTCCGGAGTAACAGACAGATGCTCACAGTCTTAGTATGGATTAGACCAGAATATAAAAAGCAGAAAAAGGGTACTGTATCAGAAGCGTACAGCTGTATACAGTGTTGGGGTAATTTTAAATCGCCGCATATATTTCCGGAGTAACACACAGACGCTCACAGGCTCAGTATGGATTAGACCAGAATATAAAAGCAGAAAAAGGTACTGTTATCACAAGCGTATAGCTGTTACAGTCTAGGGGTAAATGTAAATCTCCGTATAATTTCCGGAGTCAGACACAGACTCTCACAGGCTCAGTATGGATTAACCAGAATATAAAAAGCAGAAAAAGGGTACTGTATCAGAAGTGTACAGCTGTATACAGTCTAGGGGTAATTTTAAATCTCTGTATATATTTCGGAGTAACAGACAGATGCTCACAGGCTCAGTATGGATTATACCAGAATATAAAAAGAAAAAAAAGGCACTGTATCAGAAGGTACAGCTGTGTACAGTGTTGGGTAATTTAAATCTCCGTATATATTCCGGAGTAACAGACAGAAGCTGTTGTGCAATTTCTCCTGAGTACGCCAATTCCCCATATATGGGGAAAAATCACTATTTGGGCACACGGCAGAGCTCGTAGGGAAGGAGCGCGTTTAACTTTTTCAAACCAAAATGCCTGCAATTGATATTGGACGCCATGTCGCGTTTGGAGCGCCTCTGATGCACCTAAACAGTGGAAACCCCCCACAAGTGACACAATTTTGGAAACTAGACCCCCTATGGAACTTAGCTAGATCCGTTGTGAGCACTTTGAACCCCCAAGTGTTTCACAAAGTTTATAATGCCTGAGGTTGAAAAAAAAAAAAACAATTTTCCACAAAAATGATTTTTTAGTCCCAAATTTTTTAATTTTTCCCAAGGAAATTGGACCCCAAAAGTTGTTGTCCAATTTGTCCTGAGTATGCTGATACCCCATATGTGTGGGGGGGAACTGTTTGGGCGCACGGCAGGGCTTGGAAAGGAAGTAATAATGTTTTGGAATGCAGACGTTGATGGGGTCATGTTCTGTTTGCAGTGCCCCAGATGAGCCTAAACAGTGGAAACCCCCCACAAGTGACCCCATTTTGGAAACTAGACCCCCTAAGGAACTTATCTTGATCTGTGGTGAGCACTTTGAACCCCCAAGTGCTTCACACAAGTTTATAATGCCCGGGTATGAAAATAAAAAATCCTATTTTTTTCCCACAAAAATTATCTTTTAGTTAACAATTTTTTATTTTCCCAAGGGTAACAGGAGAAATTGGACCACAAAAGTTGTTGTCCAATTTGTCCTGAATACGATGATACCCCATATGTGGGGGGAACCACTGTTTTGGCGCACGGCAGAGCTCGAAATAGAAGGAGCACCATTTGACTTTTTCCAACCAAAATTGGCTGGAATTGAGATTGGACGCCATGTTGCATTTGGAGAGCCCCTGATGTGCCTGAACAGTGGAAACCCCCCACAAGTGACCGCATTTTGGAAACTAGACCCTTCAAGGAACTTATCTAGATGTGTGGTGAGAACTTTGAACCCCCAGGTGTTTCACTAAAGTTTCTAATGCCCGAGCATGAAAATGAAAAAAATCATATTTTTTCCACAAACATGATCTTTTAGTCCCCAACTTTTTATTTTCCCAAGGGTAACAGGAGAAACTTGACCTCAAAAGTTGTCCAATTTGTCCTGAGTACGCTGATACCCAATATGTGGGAGAAAACTACTGTATGGGCACATGTCGGGGCTCGGAAGGGAAGTAGTGACGTTTTGGATTGCAGACTTTGATGGAATGGTCTGCGGGCGTCATGTCACATTTGGAGAGCCCTTGATGTGCCTAAACAGTGGAAACCACCCACAAGTGACCCCATTTTGGAAAATAGACCCCACAAGGAACAAATCTAGATGTGTGGTGAGCGCTATGAAGCCCCAAGTCCATCACAGAAGTTTATAACGTACATCCGTAAAAACAAAAAAAAATATTTATTTTTTTTACAAAAATGATATTTTTGTCCCCAATTTTTTATTTTCCCAAGGGTAACAGAAGAAATTGGACCCCAAGAGTTATTGTGCAATTTGTCCTGAGTACGCTGATACCCCATATGTGGGGGTAAACTACTGTTTGGGCACATAGCAGAGCTCAGAAGTGAAGGAGCACCGTTTGACTTTTTCAACGCAGAATTGGCTGGAATTGAGATCAGACGCCATGTCACATTTGGAGAGCCCCTGATGTGCATAAACAGTGGAAACCCCCCAATTCTAACTCCAACCCTAACCCCAACACACCCCTAACCCTAGTCCCAACCCTAACCATAACCCTAACCACAAACCTAACCTAACAACCCCTAACCCTAATCCCAACCCTAACCCTAATCCTAACTTTAGCCTCAACCCTAACCCTAACCCTAATGGGAAAATAGAAATAAATACATTTTTTTAATTTTATTATTTTTCCCTAACTAAGGGGGTGATAAAGAGGGGTTTGATTTACTATTTATAGCGGTTTTTTTAAGATTGTCAGCTGTCACGCTAAAAGACGATTTTTATTGCAAAAAAATAGTTTTTGTATCACCACATTTTGAGAGCTATAATTTTTGCATATTTTGGCCCACAGAGTCATTTGAGGTCTTATTTTTTGTGGTACGAGTTGACGTTTTTATTGGTACCATTTTTGAGCATGTGACATTTTTGATCGCTTTTTATTTCGATTTTTGGGAGGTTAGAATGAACAAAAATCAGCAATACATGAATTTCTTTTGGGGGGGCGTTAATACCGTTCCGCGTGTGGTAAAATTGATAAAGCAGTTTTATTCTTCGGGTCAGTACGATTACGGCAATACCTCATTTATATCATTTTTTTAGGTTTTGGCGCTTTTATACAATAAAAACAATTTTATATAAAAAATAATTATTTTTGCATCGATTTATTCTGCGAGCTATAACTTTTTTATTTTTTCGCTGATGGTGCTGTATGGTGGCTCGTTTTTTGGGGGACAAGATGACGTTTTCAGTGGTAACATGTTTATTTATATCGGTCTTTTTGATCGCGTGTTATTCCACTTTTTGATCAGCGGTATGATGATAAAGCATTGATTTTTTGCTGTTTTTTTTTTTTAAGGGGTTCACTAAAGGGGTTAACTAGTGGGACAGTTTTATAGGGGGTTGTTACGGAAGCGGTGATACCAAATATGTGTACTGGTATTGTTTTTCTTTTTTTATTAACAGGAAGAAATGAATTTATTGGGGAATATTTTTTTTTTTCCTTAATTTTGAAATTTTTTTTTTACACTTATTTTGATTTTTTTAAACTTTTTTACTTTGTCCCAGGGTGGGGGACATCACTGTATTTTATCAGATCGCTGGTCTCACAGTGTGCACAGCACTCTGTGAGGCCAGCGATCTCACAGGTAGTGGAGGATGCTTCCTCAGCGCCTGCTCTCAGCAGGCGCTGAGAAAGCCGCCTCCCTGCAGGACCTGGCGGCCATCTTGGATCTTGTTTGATTGTGGTGTGCCAGGGGTTAATGTGCCGGGAGCAGTCCGTGACCGCTCCTGGCACATAGTGCCGGGTGTCAGCTGATACCCGGCCGCAATCAGCTGCGCTCCCCCAGGGAGCGCAGCTGATCGCCTTGGACGTACTATCCCGTCCATGGGCAGATTGGCACGGGTTTTATGGACGGGATAGTACGTCCGATGGCAGAGAGGGGTTAAATCTCTGCATATATTTCCGGAGTAACACACAGACGCTCACAGGCACAGTATGGATTAGACCAGAATATAAAAAGCAGAAAAAGGGTACTGTATCACAAGCGTACAGCTGTATACAGTCTAGGGGTAATTGTAAATCTCAGTATATATTTCCGGAGTCACACACAGATAGTCAGCATGTATTTGTCCGTGATACCAGCCGGTGCACGGTAGTGTGTGAGGAGCGTACAGCTCTATACGATGTGGGAAAAAATGAACGCTTGGTAATTGTGCAGAAAAAAAGAATAAAAGTATTAGTGCTGTGTAAAAAGCAGTCTGCACCGCAGTGTACACACAGCAATACAGCTAGCAGGCAGCCTATTAACCACCGCTGCTGCGCACAAGAAAATCCTCCCCTGTCACTGTTAGGCAGCCTAATAACCAGCGCTGCTGCACACAACAAAATCCTCCCGTCACTGCACACTAACTGTATAGCACAATTGCTATCAGCACAAGCACAGAATAACTTTTCTTTCCTGCCTATCTCTCTCCCTACTGATAAACAGCATCAGCAACCTCTCCCTATGCTAAGATCAGCAGAAGTAACATGGCGGTCGGCGGTCAGGGCTTTTATAGCCACTGTGACGCCACACAAAGAAAGAAAATCACTGCAATGCCCTTCTCTAAGATGGTGGTGGCAGCTGCCCATGTCATCTCGTTGCCCACAGTGTACGTCCTTGCTCATTGGCTGAGAAAAGGCGCCTGCAAGCATTATGGGAAAACCGACTTTGGCGCTCGGGTTGACAACCGCATGGCCGACCTCACGCTATGGTTGGGTTTCGCGCGACGAAACACGACTTTGGCGAAAGTTGGCGATTTTTGAATCTGACCGACCTGTTTCGCTCAACTCTACTCAGCAGTGCCACAGGCTGATCGCCTCCATGCCATGCCATATTGATGCAGTAAATGATGCAAAACAAGCCCCGACCAAGTATTGAGTGCATTTACTGAACATATATTTCAGTAGGCCAACATTTCGGGTTTTAAAATCATTTTTCAAGCTGGAGTTATAAAGTATTCTAATTTACTGAGATAATGACTTTTGGGTTTTCATTGGCTGTGAGCCATAATCATCAACATTAACAGAAATAAACATTTGAAATAGATCACTCTGTTTGTAATGACTCTATATAATATATGAGTTTCACTTTTTGCAGTGAAGAACTGAAATAAATTAACTTTTTGATGATATTCTAATTTTGTGAGAAGCACCTGTAAATCAGTAAGCCCAGCATTATCAGTAGATAATGGATCCTTTTTTTATACAGGTGAACAGTGTCAAGTGCCAGCCTGAATTCCTTGAGTGAATGACTAATTTCACATATATTGGAGTTTGGGGGTCTTTCCCATATATGTGAAGGTCATGCTGGGGTTGTTTTCTCTTATAGACTAGAACTACACGGAGACTTTGATCACAAGGTATGAAGATTACAATGTTCCATTCAATGATAACACAACAGGTCAAAATCTGCTGGAATTTTAATGGGTGACATGACTTTGCCATCAAAAACTGTCATGTGCTTGTAGCTTGTCTAATATTTGGTTGTTTTAGAGTCAAATTTCATCTAAATTAGTGGCGTGAAAGAAAGTCACAAACAAATCGCACACTTACAGTTGCCATGTATCCAGGGCCGGCTCCAGGTTTTTATGGGCCCCGGGCGAAAGAGTCTCAGTGGGCCCCCTTAACACAGACCACGATTCATGATGCACAGATACTGCAGAGAAATATGGGTATAGGACAACGCCAAACACTTCTCTTCTTCCATTACATGACTGATACCTATTGTAAATTGTACAATAGCTCAAAAACCGCCAAATCCTCACAGCGCACAGTACAGACTGGACAGTACAGTCCTCCATACAATATTATGGGCACCACCTAGTCTCCCCCCATCACCCATATAATACCCCATGCAGGTTGTCACCCCCCCATCCCCGGCCTATATAATGCTCCATACAGAATACTGGACCCTAAATAATGCTCCATACAGAATACTGGACCACATTTAATGCTCCATACAAAATATGGAGCTCTCCTCTACACTGTGCTGCGTTCTGCACTGTTATGGCTCAGGAAAGGGCGCTCTGGAAAGACTCCCCATTATCATCATCATTGCCTGCCCATTATCATCATCATTGCCTCCCCATCATCATCATTGCCTGCCCATCATCATCATCATTTCCTCCCTATCATCATTGCCTCCCCATTAATATCAACATTATCATTGCCTTCCCATTATCATTGCCTCCCCATCATCATCATTATCACTGCCTCCCCATTAATATCATCATCATCACTGCCTTCCCATTATCATTGCCTCCCCATCATCATCATTATCATTGCCTCCCCATTAATACATCATCATCATTGCCTTCCATTATCATTGCCTCCCATCATCATCATCATCATCATTGCCTCCCCATCATCATTGCCTCCTCACCACCATCACTGCCTCTCCTCACCACCATCACCGCCTCTCCTCACCACCATCACTGCCTCCCCCCACCACCATAACACATACAGCACCGCAGGCAGCACTCTCTCACATACACACACGCAGGCACACACACACACACGTGACACACCTCACCTGTCCGGCGTCCGCGCGCTCTCTGCCAAAGCCAGCCGCTGAATGATGACGTCATTCAGCGGCGCTGCTGTGAGAGAGGAAGCGCCGGCGCAAGCGCCCCCTGGAGCCCAGAGCTGCGGCAGTGGAGGCACGGGGTGAGGTAAGTATTGCGCCGTCTCCTGCCGGGGCCCTGAGCAAGCAGGGGGGCCCAGTGGCGGCGCTGACACCGCTAACGGGCGCCGGGGTGCCTGATGGCGAGTGGGCCCCCCCGCCTGCTCAGGGCCCCGGCATTTGCCCGGGTATGCCGGGTGCTGACGCCGGCCCTGCATGTATCCCTAACCTGAACAACCATAGCACATAACAAACTAAAGCAGGAATATAGTAGTTTGTTGTACCATCTTCATATTTATCTTCAAGTACATAAGAACTTAAAGAAGCCCTCTTCCCATCAAAGTGTTCATCCTCTTAATAATATATTGCAGTCATCATATTTTACAGCACTGCATACAGTACAGACCAAAAGTTTGGACACAGCTTCTCATTCAAAGATTTTTCTGTATTTTCATGACTATGAAAATTGTAGAATCACACTGAAGGCATCAAAACTGTGAATTAACACATGTGGAATTATACATTACACTTTACAAAAAGTGTGAAACAACTTAAAATATGTCTTATATTCTAGGATCTTCAAAGTAACCACCTTTTGCTTTGATTACTGCTTTGCACGCAGAAAAGGTGAACGGATGGACTCTACATGCCTGGTTCCCACCGTGAAGCATGGAGGAGGTGGTGTGATGGTGTGGGGGGTGCTTTGCTGGTGACACTCTTGGGGAGTTATTCAAAATTGAAGGCATACTGAACCAGCATGGCTACTACAGCATATTGCAGAGGCATGCTATTCCATCCGGTTTGCGTTTAGTTGGATCATCATTTATTTTTCAACAGGACAATGACCCCAAACACACCTCCAAGCTGTGTAAGGGCTATTTGACCAAGAAGGAGAGTGTTGGGGTGCTACACCATATGAACTGGCCTCCACAGTCACCAGACCTGAACCCAATAGAGATTGTTTGGGGTGAGCTGGACCGCTCACCGCTTCAATTTTGAATAAATCCCCAACAGTGTCACCAGCGAAGCACCCCCATACCATCACACCACCTCCTCCATGCTTCACGGTGGGAACCAGGCATGTAGAGTCCATCCGTTCACCTTTTCTGCGTGCAAAGCAGTAATCAAAGCAAAAGGTGGCTACTTTGAAGAATCTAGAATATAAGACATATTTTCAGTTGTTTCACACTTTTTTGTAAAGTGTAATGTATAATTCCACATGTGTTAATTCACAGTTTTGATGCCTTCAGTGTGATTCTACAATTTTCATAGTCATGAAAATACAGAAAAATCTTTGAATGAGGTGTGTCCAAACTTTTGGTCTGTACTGTACTTACAGTTGCTCATTTTGCCTTTCTATCCAGCTAGTTCTTCTCTTTTCTCTGTAGAAACAGGAAGCATCTTGTCCCTGCAAAAATCATCCCCGTATTTTACTCCTTATCCAGCTACTCCGATCCTCCCCTGCCAGCAACTTTTGCAGTGATTTATGACTCATACGGTGAAAATGAACCTCCTGTCTTTACATACAGCTTAGAAGAATTCAACTAGTCAGTTTCTAATCATGTGATGTGATAAAACTAACAGAAAACAGAAGAATTAAAGGGGTTTTCGGGTCTAAAATAAGAAGTCTGCAGTTCCTCTGTGTGACTGCAGACTTTTGAATCCACCCAGCGCACGCACTGTGGGCTGTGAGGATTCGCCGTTCCCTTACTCCTGGACAGAACCAATCTAATAGGCGCAGCCTCGCTCACTACGAAGTCGCGCCCACTACATGGTTTCTGCCCGGGAGTATGCATTATCAGGTTAGAGAACGGCGAATACTCGCAGCGCATAGTGGATGCAAAAGTCTGCAGTCACACAGAGAGACTGCAGACTTCTCATTTTAGACTGGCAAACCTCTTTAGCTGTGTAGAAAGGCAAAAAGAGCAATTGTAAGTACACAGTGCTAGATAACATGACGATTGTAATATATTAGGATACAAATTTTCTTGGGACTGCTTCTGTGGAGCCCAGCTTCGCTCAGTTCCACAAATCCAGAAGGGTGCATGAAGGATTGTACCACTAGAGGTCTCACTATACATACACACACCTTCACCCCTCCCCTAAGACCACCAGAGGGAGCCTGATAGGAATATAAAAGGGGGTGAAGGCAGGAAGTCAGTTCAGTGAAGTTCTGCTCAGTGCAGCTGAGTTCAGTGGAGTTTTAGTCTGGAGAGCAGAGTGGAGTTTGCAGTGAGAGACTCAATAGCTCAAGTTAGAGAGCTAGGAGCGTGCCGACGCTCTGAGAGCGGCAGAAGAGGCAGCCCACCAACTGCCAGTGTGTATAATCGAGTGAGGGCCCGAGTAGGCCGAAGGCAAGAGGAGAGTAGCAAAGGGGCAGAAGAGCCTAGCCAGCTCACCCCAGCAAGTATACACGGACGCCGGGTCCGAGCCTATAGGGATCTTCACGACCCATTAGGAGAACACCGGAAATCCTGGAGGACTACAAGTCCCAGGAGCACCACAGAGCTGATATGTAACAGGGCCAGGAGGACGGAGTTCAGGCAAGCAGGCCCTGCAAGCAGGGACACTGTACTTCAAGAGAAGGTCCAACCACAAGGTCAGCCAGGTGCAGGACAGAGATTAAGTTAGGCCAAGCTGCAGGCAGGCCAGAAACTCATTACGGAAAGGCAAGGAACAAGGAGGCCTTAAACCTACTTAGTGGGAGAATCTGGATGTGCACCCTTCACCCTATAGTGCTCCGGGATGGCCTACAACATCTTCAGTAGAGGTACCAAAGTGACTTGTGTGTGTGTCCACCTTCTTGCCCCTAACCTGCCGGGTTCCCCTCCGTCCTGCATCCCTACACATCTACCTGCCGTGGAAGGACACAGCCTCACCTGTAGGAGGCCTAACATCTAGCTGCACAACACCATTCCTTCCAGAGGATCTGTACAGCAGAACTGGTCACCCTGACCAGGTACTACAGGTGGCGTCACGAATCATCATACAAACATTTATTCCCCTGTAAATATCCCCCATTTATGGTGAGCGCCAAGGGCAACGGACCGAGCTGTGTTTTGCCGTGACATCCCCCATAGGAGTTAATAGGCTCAGATCCGAGTACACCCACTGCCCTGGGAGGGCGGCTCACTTCTTTAGCGGTGAATTACAGTAAGGACCTGTAGGGTAGATGATAACTAATAATAGTTGTAATAATACTAAATGGGTAGACAGGAGGTTGGTCATTATAAAGGAGAGATAGTTGGTGACCAATGAGGTACTGGAAGACCTGTCACACCTAGTGGTGGTACAAAAAGCTGGTGTGACCACAGGGCAGTCCTCCCTCCCATCTAAGGCCTTTCCCCTACTTCCACTTTTATTGCAATAAATATTGACATAGACACAGTTTACTGTAAAGTTACATTCCTACAACAAGTTTTTGGTGCATTTTTGATGCTGTGTAATTTTGCTGACTCAAAAAAGCAGCGTCTTACAGTTCCAGAAACGTGGATGGGAATGATAGAAATCTCATGCCCCCTTTTTTCGCTCTGCGTAAACTGTCCTGCAGTGTGTGCTTCAAATCTGCAACCTGTCAATTTCTCTGGCGCCACGCTGAATTTTCTATGCAGATTTTTCCTACCCATTTACTTGCATTGGAAGCAGAAAATCTAAAAAAAAAGGTAAAAAAAACCCAAACAAACGTATATGCGTTTTTAGTGTGTTTATGCTGCGGAACTGCCAGAGCCAAATTACAGGAAGTATCAAAAACAAAAGCAGCTTTATTTAAAACAAGAAATTTCAAAAACGAAAGCCGCAGCGTCAAAATCGCTACTAAAAACGTAATGAACAAACAGAAGTAACTTAATTTACTTAATAGGTGCGGAAACGGCGCAGATAACCTGCAACATCAAAAACTCACCAAATACGCAAGGTGGGAACGCAGCTTTACAGAATAGGGACGCGCCGATCTATACTCACAGACATCGTAAAGGCAGAGTATACTGAAGAGGAAAGCATGCCGGCTCACCTGGTGCCGCGATTTACTGAGGGAGCGCCGAAATCCATCCTGACCAGATGTGAAGAAATGAAAAAAAGCAGCGGCGCCCGCTCCTGGTGCAGTGAGAATCCTTATTAGAAGATCGACCCCATGATGGCGGCACGGCTCAGACGCTCCGAGCTCTGGCAAAGGACGAAGGAGTACCTCCGAAACGCGTAGCTTGACGTTCTGTCCAAAGGAAGTCCTGACGCACCGCCATCATGGAGCTGGTCTTTAATGTCTCTAATAAAGGATTCTCACTTTACCAGGAAATACACACCAATGCTTTCTATTGAATTGGAAACGCAGGTGCGTGTGCGGCTGTGTAATATATATATGTGTGTGTCTATATATCTAAATAATACATATATACTGTATATATAAAGTCTGTAGAGCACTGCAGAATATGATGGCGGTAAATAGTAAAATAAGTTATAAAATCACAACCACCACAGACATTATATACATATATATTATACACACACCATACACATATATATATATATATATCGCCCACAGACACGCGTGTATACAAGGACACGGGCGGTGGACACTGGCTGCAGATTCTCCTCACTCACCAAGTCAATGAAGGTGAGAAATTTCCAGCTGCCCCCATAGGTCTGGTGCGCCGGCATCTCTATGGCCTTGTAGTGGCACAGCACGGACAGGTATGAGAGCAGGATAGCGAACCGCAGCACCTGGCACGGGATTAGCGCCATGACAGGCCGCAGCGCAGAGGTCAGCGGCGGCCGCACAGCCCTGCCCCCGGTACAGCGGCTCACTTATTTTACTACCCCCTTCATGGAACGTCTTGGGAATGGGACGGACGGCCGGCGCTAAGCATCACCGCCCGGGGGTAGAAGGGGGGCGGTTGTTATGGTGACGGCGCTATCGCTAGAGGGAGAGCGATAAGGACGTGGTGACGTCACAGATATTAGGCGGTACCCTGGACCAGTGTGTGTGACGTCATCGACTATGAGGCGCAGGAGGAAATGTCCGTTTTGCCGGGCTCCTGTCAGTCGCCTGTGATTACCAGTCCCGGGGACTCTAGTCAGGGGTCGCGCTTAGTGCCTCGTGTGGGAAAAAAAGACGAAGACCACTTACCTCTTTGTGCCGCTGCCGTGATTTTAGGAAGAGGATGATTTTCCTTTAGGTGATTTTGGTCATTAGGAGCCTCCACCATGACTGTGACTGTTTTATTTTTTTCCCGCTTGGAGGTTCATTTTGTTGCCATTTTCCTCACAATATAATTCATTTCCCTGGTTTCAGCACAAAGCCCCCAATATTCTCACTTGTGCCATCTTCTAAGGGTGTTCTCCAAACACTAAATCACCTTTTTCTACCAATTGCAACAAAAATGTTTTCTTTCTGTGCTTTTTGTATTAAATTCCAACTTGGAGTCTTTTGCTTTTGATGGGTTGTCCAGGTAAAAAAAATAGTATTGAAAGGGTTAATAATAAGTTGTCCCTCAGCCTTAGCACTCCGCTATTTTTGCAGTCTTACTAACAATGGTTGGGACGGAGGTCAATCATTGTGACCTCTGCTCCATTAAATGCCTGCCTGTTCCCAGGTTACAGAGCCCTGTCCTGGGTCCCAGCAGTCGGATCAGTACTTGTATGGCCCTGTCCTGGGTCCCAGCAGTCAGATCAGTACTTGCAGAGCCCTGTCCTGGGTCCCAGCAGTCGGATCAGTACTTGCAGAGCCCTGTCCTGGGTCCCAGCAGTCCGATCAGTACTTGCAGAGCCCTGTCCTGGGTCACAGCAGTCAGATCAGTACTTGTATGGCCCAGTCCTGGGTCCCAGCAGTCTGATCAGTACTTGCAGAGCCCTGTCCTGGGTCCCAGCAGTCGGATCAGTACTTGTATGGCCCTGTCCTGGGTCCCAGCAGTCAGATCAGTACTTGCAGAGCCCTGTCCTGGGTCCCAGCAGTCGGATCAGTACTTGTATGGCCCAGTCCTGGGTCCCAGCAGTCTGATCAGTACTTACAGAGCCCTGTCCTGGGTCCCAGCAGTCGGATCAGTACTTGTATGGCCCTGTCCTGGGTCCCAGCAGTCAGATCAGTACTTGCAGAGCCCTGTCCTGGGTCCCAGCAGTCAGATCAGTACTTGCAGAGCCCTGTCCTGGGTCCCAGCAGTCGGATCAGTACTTGCAGAGCCCTGTCCTGGGTCCCAGCAGTCAGATCAGTACTTGCAGAGCCCTGTCCTGGGTCCCAGCAGTCAGATCAGTACTTGCAGAGCCCTGTCCTGGGTCCCAGCAGTCGGATCAGCACTAGCAGAGCCCTGTCCTGGGTCCCAGCAGTCAGATCAGTACTTGCAGAGCCCTGTCCTGGGTCCCAGCAGTCAGATCAGTACTTGCAGAGCCCTGTCCTGGGTCCCAGCAGTCAGATCAGTACTAGCAGAGCCCTGTCCTGGGTCCCAGCAGTCCGATCAGTACTTGCAGAGCCCTGTCCTGGGTCACAGCAGTCAGATCAGTACTTGTATGGCCCAGTCCTGGGTCCCAGCAGTCTGATCAGTACTTGCAGAGCCCTGTCCTGGGTCCCAGCAGTCCGATCAGTACTTGCAGAGCCCTGTCCTGGGTCCCAGCAGTCGGATCAGTACTTGTATGGCCCTGTCCTGGGTCCCAGCAGTCAGATCAGTACTTGCAGAGCCCTGTCCTGGGTCCCAGCAGTCGGATCAGTACTTGTATGGCCCTGTCCTGGGTCCCAGCAGTCAGATCAGTACTTGCAGAGCCCTGTCCTGGGTCCCAGCAGTCTGATCAGTACTTGTATGGCCCTGTCCTGGGTCCCAGCAGTCAGATCAGTACTTGCAGAGCCCTGTCCTGGGTCCCAGCAGTCGGATCAGTACTTGCAGAGCCCTGTCCTGGGTCCCAGCAGTCCGATCAGTACTTGCAGAGCCCTGTCCTGGGTCACAGCAGTCAGATCAGTACTTGTATGGCCCAGTCCTGGGTCCCAGCAGTCTGATCAGTACTTGCAGAGCCCTGTCCTGGGTCCCAGCAGTCGGATCAGTACTTGTATGGCCCTGTCCTGGGTCCCAGCAGTCAGATCAGTACTTGCAGAGCCCTGTCCTGGGTCCCAGCAGTCGGATCAGTACTTGTATGGCCCAGTCCTGGGTCCCAGCAGTCTGATCAGTACTTACAGAGCCCTGTCCTGGGTCCCAGCAGTCGGATCAGTACTTGTATGGCCCTGTCCTGGGTCCCAGCAGTCAGATCAGTACTTGCAGAGCCCTGTCCTGGGTCCCAGCAGTCAGATCAGTACTTGCAGAGCCCTGTCCTGGGTCCCAGCAGTCGGATCAGTACTTGCAGAGCCCTGTCCTGGGTCCCAGCAGTCAGATCAGTACTTGCAGAGCCCTGTCCTGGGTCCCAGCAGTCAGATCAGTACTTGCAGAGCCCTGTCCTGGGTCCCAGCAGTCGGATCAGCACTAGCAGAGCCCTGTCCTGGGTCCCAGCAGTCAGATCAGTACTTGCAGAGCCCTGTCCTGGGTCCCAGCAGTCAGATCAGTACTTGCAGAGCCCTGTCCTGGGTCCCAGCAGTCAGATCAGTACTAGCAGAGCCCTGTCCTGGGTCCCAGCAGTCCGATCAGTACTTGCAGAGCCCTGTCCTGGGTCACAGCAGTCAGATCAGTACTTGTATGGCCCAGTCCTGGGTCCCAGCAGTCTGATCAGTACTTGCAGAGCCCTGTCCTGGGTCCCAGCAGTCCGATCAGTACTTGCAGAGCCCTGTCCTGGGTCCCAGCAGTCGGATCAGTACTTGTATGGCCCTGTCCTGGGTCCCAGCAGTCAGATCAGTACTTGCAGAGCCCTGTCCTGGGTCCCAGCAGTCGGATCAGTACTTGTATGGCCCTGTCCTGGGTCCCAGCAGTCAGATCAGTACTTGCAGAGCCCTGTCCTGGGTCCCAGCAGTCTGATCAGTACTTGCAGAGCCCTGTCCTGGGTCCCAGCAGTCAGATCAGTACTTGCAGAGCCCTGTCCTGGGTCCCAGCAGTCGGATCAGCACTAGCAGAGCCCTGTCCTGGGTCCCAGCAGTCAGATCAGTACTAGCAGAGCACTGTCCTGGGTCCCAGTGGTCGGATCAGTACTTGCAGAGCCCTGTCCTGGGTCCCAGCAGTTGGATCAGTACTTGCGGACCCCTGTCCTGGGTCCCAGCAGTCGGATCAGTACATGCAGAGCCCTGTCCTGGGTCCCAGCAGTCGGATTAGTATTTGCAGTGCCCTGTCCTGGGTCCCAGCAGTCGAATAAGTATGTGCAGACCCCTGTCCTGGGTCCCAGCAGTCGGATCAGTAATTGCAGAGCCCTGTCCTGGGTCCCAGCAGTTGGATCAGTACTTGCAGAGCCATGTCCTGGATCCCAGCAGTCTGATCAGTACTTGTATGGCCCTGTCCTGGGTCCCAGCAGTCGGATCAGTACTTGCAGAGCCCCGTCCTGGGTCCCAGCAGTCAGATCAATTCAATTCAAAGAAGCTTTATTGGCAGGACTAAATACACATTAGTTTTGCCAAAGCAAGTGTACAAAAGGGGGATAGGGATAGGGATGTTGAGTAGGGGCAGATCCAGGGTGGGGGCTATGGAAGTCCATGGCATAGGGAGGGGTGATGGGGGCGCAGGTCCAGGGTGGGGGCTATAAAAGTCCATGGCATAGGGAGGGGTTATGGGGGCGCAGATCCGGGGTGGGGGCTATAGAAGTCCATGGCATATCATGGTTCTCTTTCTCGCAGTCTATGACATTCGCTCACATACCGCGCTGCTATCTCCGCTGCTCTCTCTTCTTCCCCCAGCAAGATATATGTTTTCTCTTCCTCCTTCATGGTGATGAAATCCGGGAAGAGATGTGAGAGTCTCCTAAAGTGAGTGTCCCTCACTGCTGAGTATTTGGAGCAGTGTAGCAGGAAGTGGGTTTCGTCCTCTATGGCCTCCTGGTCACAGTGTTGGCATAGTCTTTCCTCCCTGGGCTTGTAGCTCTGCCTGTGTCGGCCAGATTCGATGGCCAGACTGTGGGCGCTGAGTCTATACCGGCTCAGGATCTGGCAGTCTCTGGGGTCTGGGAGTTTCTCCAGGAATGGGGCCAGACTGTAGTCTCTCTGTAGACTCCGGTACATGCAGAGCCATGTCCTGGGTCCCAGCAGTCGGATCAGTACTTGTATGGCCCTGTCCTGGGTCCCAGCAGTCAGATCAGTACTTGCAGTGCCCTGTCCTGGGTCCCAACAGTTGGATCAGTACTTGCGGACCCCTGTCCTGGGTCCCAGCAGTCGGATCAGTACATGCAGAGCCCTGTCCTGGGTCCCAGCAGTCGGATCAGTATTTGCAGTGCCCTGTCCTGGGTCCCAGCAGTCGAATAAGTATGTGCAGACCCCTGTCCTGGGTCCCAGCAGTCGGATCAGTAATTGCAGAGCCCTGTCCTGGGTCCCAGCAGTTGGATCAGTACTTGCAGAGCCATGTCCTGGGTCCCAGCAGTCGGATCAGTATTTGTATGGCCCTGTCCTGGGTCCCAGCAGTCAGATCAGTACTTGCAGAGCCCTGTCCTGGGTCCCAGCAGTCAGATCAGTACTTGCAGAGCCCTGTCCTGGGTCCCAGCAGTCAGATCAGTACTTGCAGAGCCCTGTCCTGGGTCCCAGCAGTCGGATCAGCACTATCAGAGCCCTGTCCTGGGTCCCAGCAGTCAGATCAGTACTTGCAGAGCCCTGTCCTGGGTCCCAGCAGTCAGATCAGTACTTGCAGAGCCCTGTCCTGGGTCCCAGCAGTCAGATCAGTACTAGCAGAGCCCTGTCCTGGGTCCCAGCAGTCTGATCAGTACTTGCAGAGCCCTGTCCTGGGTCCCAGCAGTCCAATCAGTACTTGCAGAGCCCTGTCCTGGGTCCCAGCAGTCGGATCAGTACTTGTATGGCCCTGTCCTGGGTCCCAGCAGTCAGATCAGTACTTGCAGAGCCCTGTCCTGGGTCCCAGCAGTCAGATCAGTTCTTGCAGAGCCCTGTCCTGGGTCCCAGCAGTCGGATCAGCACTAGCAGAGCCCTGTCCTGGGTCCCAGCAGTCGGATCAGTATTTGCAGTGCCCTGTCCTGGGTCCCAGCAGTCGAATAAGTATGTGCAGACCCCTGTCCTGGGTCCCAGCAGTCGGATCAGTACTTGCAGAGCCCTGTCCTGGGTCCCAGCAGTTGGATCAGTACTTGCAGAGCCATGTCCTGGGTCCCAGTAGTCAGATCAGTACTTGTATGGCCCTGTCCTGGGTCCCAGCAGTCAGATCAGTACTTGCAGAGCCCTGTCCTGGGTCCCAGCAGTCGGATCAGCACTAGCAGAGCCCTGTCCTGGGTCCCAGCAGTCAGATCAGTACTAGCAGAGCCCTGTCCTGGGTCCCAGTGGTCGGATCAGTACTTGCAGAGCCCTGTCCTGGGTCCCAGCAGTCGGATCAGTACTTGTATTGCCCTGTCCTGGGTCCCAGCAGTCAGATCAGTACTTCCAGTGCCCTGTCCTGGGTCCCAGTGGTTGGATCAGTACTTGCAGAGCCCTGTCCTGGGTCCCAGCAGTCGGATCAGTACTTATGGCCCTGTCCTGGGTCCCAGCAGTCGGATCAGTAATTGCAGAGCCCTGTCCTGGGTCCCAGCAGTCGGATCAGTACTTGCAGAGCCCTGTCCTGGGTCCCAGCAGTTGGATCAGTACTTGCAGAGCCATGTCCTGGGTCCCAGCAGTCGGATCAGTACTTGTATGGCCCTGTCCTGGGTCCCAGCAGTCGGATCAGTACTTGCAGAACCCTGTCCTGGGTCCCAGCAGTCAGATCAGTACATGCCGAGCCATGTCCTGGGTCCCAGCAGTTGGATCAGTACTTGTATGGCCCTGTCCTGGGTCCCAGCAGTCAGATCAGTACTTGCAGTGCCCTGTCCTGGGTCCCAGCAGTTGGATCAGTTCTTGCGGACCCCTGTCCTGGGTCCCAGCAGTCGGATCAGTACATGCAGAGCCCTGTCCTGGGTCCCAGCAGTCAGATCAGTATTTGCAGTGCCCTGTCCTGGGTCCCAGCAGTCGAATAAGTATGTGCAGACCCCTGTCCTGGGTCCCAGCAGTCGGATCAGTAATTGCAGAGCCCTGTCCTGGGTCCCAGCAGTTGGATCAGTACTTGCAGAGCCATGTCCTGGGTCCCAGCAGTCGAATCAGTACTTGTATGGCCCTGTTCTGGGTCCCAGCAGTCAGATCAGTACTTGCAGAGCCCTGTCCTGGGTCCCAGCAGTCAGATCAGTACTTGCAGAGCCCTGTCCTGGGTCCCAGCAGTCAGATCAGTACTAGCAGAGCCCTGTCCTGGGTCCCAGCAGTCTGATCAGTACTTGCAGAGCCCTGTCCTGGGTCCCAGCAGTCCAATCAGTACTTGCAGAGCCCTGTCCTGGGTCCCAGCAGTCGGATCAGTACTTGTATGGCCCTGTCCTGGGTCCCAGCAGTCAGATCAGTACTTGCAGAGCCCTGTCCTGGGTCCCAGCAGTCAGATCAGTTCTTGCAGAGCCCTGTCCTGGGTCCCAGCAGTCGGATCAGCACTAGCAGAGCCCTGTCCTGGGTCCCAGCAGTCGGATCAGTATTTGCAGTGCCCTGTCCTGGGTCCCAGCAGTCGAATAAGTATGTGCAGACCCCTGTCCTGGGTCCCAGCAGTCGGATCAGTACTTGCAGAGCCCTGTCCTGGGTCCCAGCAGTTGGATCAGTACTTGCAGAGCCATGTCCTGGGTCCCAGCAGTCAGATCAGTACTTGTATGGCCCTGTCCTGGGTCCCAGCAGTCAGATCAGTACTTGCAGAGCCCTGTCCTGGGTCCCAGCAGTCGGATCAGCACTAGCAGAGCCCTGTCCTGGGTCCCAGCAGTCAGATCAGTACTAGCAGAGCCCTGTCCTGGGTCCCAGTGGTCGGATCAGTACTTGCAGAGCCCTGTCCTGGGTCCCAGCAGTCGGATCAGTACTTGTATTGCCCTGTCCTGGGTCCCAGTGGTCGGATCAGTACTTGCAGAGCCCTGTCCTGGGTCCCAGCAGTTGGATCAGTACTTGCGGACCCCTGTCCTGGGTCCCAGCAGTCGGATCAGTACATGCAGAGCCCTGTCCTGGGTCCCAGCAGTCGGATCAGTATTTGCAGTGCCCTGTCCTGGGTCCCAGCAGTCGAATAAGTATGTGCATACAAGAAAAAAAGGTAGCACACTGTAGCGCCATAGCCTGCAAACACGAAATTCGAAAAACATGAAAAATGAACTGCATCACTACCCTAGAAACATGAAAAACCGAGAAGTCCCAGCGCACAAGATGGCCAAACCATGTGAGCCCGATAGCCACGTCAAGGCTCTTCTCGCATATCAGGTCCTAACTAATGCCTATCCTCGCTTAGAAAAGTCTGTCTGCATGGGAACATATGAATCCTCTCTTCAGACTATAATCTACATCTCTGTGGAGGGGTGATGAACCCGTTGTAATCAAAAAGCCTGTGACCACCAGGTGGAGTGCTCAGGTAGAAGGTAAATGAATACATATCAAAAAACTGACCGGCACATCCAAACATAGATTCAGTGTGAACAGGTGCTAAACCTAGAGTCACCAACTCATATACATACAAGAAAAAAAGGTAGCACACTGTAGCGCCATAGCCTGCAAACACGAAATACGAAAAACATGAAAAATGAACTGCATCACTACCCTAGAAACATGAAAAACCGAGAAGTCCCAGCGCACAAGATGGCCAAACCATGTGAGCCCGATAGCCACGTCAAGGCTCTTTCCGCATATCAGGTCCAAACTAATGCCTATCCTCGCTTAGAAAAGTCTGTCTGCATGGGAACATATGAATCCTCTCTTCAGACTAAAATCTACATCTCTGTGGAGGGGTGATGAACCCGTTGTAATCAAAAAGCCTGTGACCACCAGGTGGAGTGCTCAGGTAGAAGGTAAATGAATACATATCAAAAAACTGACCGGCACATCCAAACATAGATTCAGTGTGAACAGGTGCTAAACCTAGAGTCACCAACTCATATACATACAAGAAAAAAAGGTAGCACACTGTAGCGCCATAGCCTGCAAACACGAAATACGAAAAACATGAAAAATGAACTGCATCACTACCCTAGAAAAAACTGACCGGCACATCCAAACATAGATTCAGTTTTTTGATATGTATTCATTTACCTTCTACCTGAGCACTCCACCTGGTGGTCACAGGCTTTTTGATTACAACGGGTTCATCACCCCTCCACAGAGATGTAGATTTTAGTCTGAAGAGAGGATTCATATGTTCCCATGCAGACAGACTTTTCTAAGCGAGGATAGGCATTAGTTAGGACCTGATATGCGGGAAGAGCCTTGACGTGGCTATCGGGCTCACATGGTTTGGCCATCTTGTGCGCTGGGACTTCTCGGTTTTTCATGTTTCTAGGGTAGTGATGCAGTTCATTTTTCATGTTTTTCGTATTTCGTGTTTGCAGGCTATGGCGCTACAGTGTGCTACCTTTTTTTCTTGTATGTATATGAGTTGGTGACTCTAGGTTTAGCACCTGTTCACACTGAATCTATGTTTGGATGTGCCGGTCAGTTTTTTGATATGTATTCATTTACCTTCTACCTGAGCACTCCACCTGGTGGTCACAGGCTTTTTGATTACAACGGTTTATCACCCCTCCACAGAGATGTAGATTTTAGTCTGAAGAGAGGATTCATATGTTCCCATGCATACAGACTTTTCTAAGCGAGGATAGGCATTAGTTAGGACCTGATATGCGGGAAGAGCCTTGACGTGGCTATCGGGCTCACATGGTTTGGCCATCTTGTGCGCTGGGACTTCTCGGTTTTTCATGTTTCTAGGGTAGTGATGCAGTTCATTTTTCATGTTTTTCGTATTTCGTGTTTGCAGGCTATGGCGCTACAGTGTGCTACCTTTTTTTCTTGTATGTATATGAGTTGGTGACTCTAGGTTTAGCACCTGTTCACACTGAATCTGTTTGGATGTGCCGGTCAGTTTTTTGATATGAATAAGTATGTGCAGACCCCTGTCCTGGGTCCCAGCAGTCGGATCAGTAATTGCAGAGCCCTGTCCTGGGTCCCAGCAGTTGGATCAGTAATTGCAGAGCCCTGTCCTGGGTCCCAGCAGTTGGATCAGTACTTGCAGAGCCATGTCCTGGGTCCCAGCAGTCGGATCAGTACTTGTATGGCCCTGTCCTGGGTCCCAGCAGTCGGATCAGTACTTGCAGAACCCTGTCCTGGGTCCCAGCAGTCAGATCAGTACATGCCGAGCCATGTCCTGGGTCCCAGCAGTTGGATCAGTACTTGTATGGCCCTGTCCTGGGTCCCAGCAGTCAGATCAGTACTTGCAGTGCCCTGTCCTGGGTCCCAGCAGTTGGATCAGTACTTGCGGACCCCTGTCCTGGGTCCCAGCAGTCGGATCAGTACATGCAGAGCCCTGTCCTGGGTCCCAGCAGTCAGATCAGTATTTGCAGTGCCCTGTCCTGGGTCCCAGCAGTCGAATAAGTATGTGCAGACCCCTGTCCTGGGTCCCAGCAGTCGGATCAGTAATTTCAGAGCCCTGTCCTGGGTCCCAGCAGTTGGATCAGTACTTGCAGAGCCATGTCCTGGGTCCCAGCAGTCGAATCAGTACTTGTATGGCCCTGTTCTGGGTCCCAGCAGTCAGATCAGTACTTGCCGTGCCTGTCCTGGGTCCCAGCAGTTGGATCAGTACTTGCGGACCCCTGTCCTGGGTCCAAGTAGTCGGATCAGTACTTGCAGAGCCCTGTTCTGGGTCCCAGCAGTCGGATCAGTATTTGCAGTGCCCTGTCCTGGGTCCCAGCAGTCTAATAAGTATGTGCAGACCCCTGTCCTGGGTCCCAGCAGTCGGATCAGTAATTGCAGAGCCCTGTCCTGGGTCCCAGCAGTCGGATCAGTAATTGCAGAGCCCTGACCTGGGTCCCAGTATTCGGGACAATACTTGCAGAGCCCTGTCCTGGGTCCCAGCAGTTGGATCATTACTTGCAGAGCCTTGTCCTGGGTCCCAGCAGTTGGATCAGTACTTGCAGAGGCACCAGGGCCAGACTGGGACAAAAAAAGCAGCCTTACCACACAAACCCGACCAACCCACAAACTATAACACTCCTGACCCGATCAGTGAATTTTGCTTTACTTTGTCATGCCCTCACTCTCCTAAAAGGAGATATTTGAAGGCCACGTGAATGGCTCTACAGTGCATATGATCCACCACAGCTGCATTTACATGCTGCTCTACAGAGCTCCAATTTTTCAGGATCATAGGGGTCCCAGCAGTCGGAAAGTTATCCCCTATCCAGAGAAGAGTGGATTACTTACGATAATCCATTTAAACAGCTTTTACAATATTTTTTTTTCATTTGGAAATAGTAATATTGAAAATACTATGATGCGGCGCATCTTTTCAGATTGCAGCATGTCCTTTTCCCTTGCGGTGATGCTCCGTCGCCGCAAAGGAAATAGCACAGGCCTATGTAGCGCTGCGGTGAATCCGGATGTGTTCAATGAGCACATCCGGATTCACAGCATGTTCAGAAGGGGGCAGGGCTTTGGGCGGAGCGGACTTTCCGCTCCGTCAAAAGCGCCTGCCATCCTGAACGTGGAGCCATACCCTTAGGGGTGTGTTAGGGTTACGTTTGTGGTTAGGGTTATGGTTAGGGTTGGGACGAGGGTTAGGGGTGTGTTGGTGTTAGGGTTGGAGTTAGAATTGGGGGGTTTCCACTGTTTAGGCACATCAGGGGCTCTCCAAATGTGACATGGCGTCTGATCTCAATTCCAGCCAATTCTGCGTAGAAAAAGTCAAAGGGTGCTCCTTCACTTCTGAGCTCTGCCATGCGCCCAAACAGTGGTTTACCCCCACATATGGGATATCAGCGTACTCAGGACAAATTGCACAATAACTCTTGGGGTCCAATTTCTTCTGTTACCCTTGGGAAAATAAAAAATTACGGGCGAAAATATCATTTTTGTTAAAAAAAAAATGATTTTTTTGTTTTTATGGCTGTACGTTATAAACTTCTGTGAAGCACTTGGGGCTTCATAGCACTCACCACACATCTAGATAAGTTACTTGTGGGGTCTATTTTCCAAAATGGGGTCACTTTTGGGGGGTTTCCACTGTTTAGGCACATCAGGGGCTCTCCAAATGCAACATGACACCCGCAGACCATTCCATCAAAGTCTGCAATCCAAAACATCACTACTTCCCTTCCAAGCCCCGACGTGTGCCCATACAGTTGTTTTCTCCCACATATTGGGTATCAGCGTACTCAGGACAAATTGGACAACAACTTTTATGGTCCAATTTCTCCTGTTACCCTTGTGAAAATAAAATATTGGGGGCGAAAAATTCATTTTTGTAAAAAAAAAAAAGATTTTTTATTTTTATGATTGTACGTTATAAACTTCTGTGAAGCACTTCGGGGTTCAAAGTGCTCACCACACATCTAGATAAGTTCCTTGGGGGGTCTATTTTCCAAAATGGGGTCACTTGTGGGGGGTTTCCACTGTTTAGGCACATCAGGGGCTCTCCAAACGCTATATGACGCCGGCAGACCATTCCATCAAAATCTGCAATCCAAAACGTCACTACTTTCCTTCCGAGCCCTGACGTGTGCCCATACAGTAGTTTTATCCCACATATGGGGTATCAGCGTACTCAGGACAAATTGGACAACAACTTTGGTGGTCCAATTTCTCCTGTTACCCTTGGGAAAATAAAAAGTTGGGGACTAAAAGATCATGTTTGTGGAAAAAATATGATTTTTTATTTTCATGCTCGGGCGTTATAAACTTTAGTGAAGCACCTTGGGGTTCAAAGTTCTCACCACACATCTAGATAAGTTCCTTGAGGGGTCTAGTTTCCAAAATGGTGTCATTTGTGGGGGTTTCCACTGTTTAGGCAGATCAGGAGCTCTCCAAACACGACATAGCGTCCAGCCAATTCTGCGTTGAAAAAATCAAACGACGCTCCTTCCCTTCCGAGCTCTGCCATGCACCCAAACAGTGGTGTACCCCCACATATGGGGTATCAGCGTACTCAGGACAAATGCACAATAGCTTTTGGGGTCTTGATACCCTTGGGAAAATAAAAATTGGGGTGAAAAGATCATTTTTGTGGAAAAAATATTTTTTAATTTTACGGCTCTAGGTTATAAACTTGTGTGAAGCACTTGGGGGTTCAAATTGCTCACCACAGATCTAGATAAGTTCCTTAGGGGGTCTAGTTTCCAAAATGGGGTCACTTGTGGGGGGTTTTCCACTGTTTAGGCACATCAGGGGCTCTCCAAATGCAACATGGCATCCAATCTCACTTCCAGCCAATTTTGGTTGGAAAATGTCAAATGGTGCTCCTTCCATTCCGAGCTCTGCCTTGCACCCGAACAGTGGTTCCCCCCCCCCACATATTGGGTATCAGCATACTAAGGACAAATTGGACAACAACTTTTGTGGTCCAATTTCTCCTGTTACCCTTGGGAAAATAAAAAATTGGTGACTAAAATATAATTTTTGTGGGAAAAAAATAGGATTTTTTATTTTCACACCCAGGCATTATAAACTTTTGTGAAACACTTGGGGGTTCAAAGTGCTCACAACAGATCTAGATAAGTTCCATAGGGGGTCTAGTTTCCAAAATGGTGTTACTTGTGGGGGGGTTTCCACTGTTTAGGCGCATCAGAGGCTCTCCAAACGTGACATGGCATCCAATCTCAATTCCAGCCAATTTTGGTTTGAAAAAGTCAATGGCGCTCCTTCCCTTCCGAGCCCGGCCGTGCGCCCAAACAGTGGATTTCCACCACATATGGGGTATTGACGTACTCAGGAGAAATTGCACAATAACTTTATCTGCCCATTTTCTCCTTTTACCCTTGTGAAAATAAAAAAAAGTTTGTGAAAGATCATTTTTGTGACTAAAAAGTTAAATATTCATTTTTTCCTTCCACGTTGCTTCAGCTCCTGTGAAGCACCTGAAGGGTTAATAAACTTCTTGAATGTGGTTTTGAGTACCTTGAGGGGTGCAGTTTTTAGAATGGTGTCACTTTTGGGTATTTTCTGCCATCTAGACCCCTCAAAGTGACTTCAAATGTGAGGTGGTCCCTAAAAAAAAGGCTTTGTAAATTTTGTTGTAAAAATGAGAAATCACTGGTCAACTTTTAACCCTTATAATTTCCTAAGAAAAAAAAATTTTGGTTCCAAAATTGTGCTGATGTAAAGTAGACATGTGAGAAATGTTATTTATTAACTATTTTGTGTGACATATTTCTCTGTTTTAAGGGAATAAAATTCAAAGTTTGAAAATTGCAACATTTTTAAAATTTTCGCCATATTTGCGTTTTTTTGAAAAATAAACGCAAGTTATATCGAAGAAATTTTTACCACAACGTGAAGTACAATATGTCACGAGAAAACATTCTTAGAATCGCGAAGATCCGTTGAAGTGTTTCAGAGTTATAACCTCATAAAGAGATAGTGGTCAGAATTGTAAAAATTGGCCCGGTCATTAACGTGCAAACCACCCTTGGGGGTTAAGGGGTTAAATATTGTATTTGTTCCTGTTTTGTTTTGTTTTTTTACTTCAAAATAGTGTAATATATGGTGTATACAGGGTCATACACATCGTGTGCGGTATATAGAGTGTATATACGCTGCTGTATTATACTTTTCATATACAGGTTATAAAGCCTCTTATTCTTTGTATAGAGGTTAGTGTGCCATGTATAATATATGGTATATACAGCGTAGTGTCGCATACACTGCTGTATTATACAATATACAACAGTTCTAATGCTCCATACCTAATATGCAGGATAATGTATAGTGTATATGATGTAACCTGTATAACATGTGACATTGGCTTGCGCCCCCCTAGTTTTGATCCTGGGTACGCCCATGTTATGGGGGTCACAGTGCTCCATACAGTATAGTGAGCCCCAAATATTGCTCCATACAGTATTATGGGTACCACATAGTGCTTTGTACAGTATAATGAGCCACAAATATTGCTTCATACATAATAATGAGCCCCATATAATGCTCCATACAGAATAATGAGCCCCATATATTGCTCTATACAGAATAAAGAGGCCCATATAATGCTCCATACAGAATAATGAGTCCCATATAATGCTCAAAGCAGTAAAATAATCCCCATATAATGCTCCAAGCAGTATAATGAGCCCAATATAATACTCCATGTAATATAATGAGCCCCATGCCTTGCTCCATACATAATGGGCCACATATAATGCTCTATACAGTATAATGAGCCCCATATAATGCTCCATATAGTATATGATGAGCCCCATATAATGCTCCATACAGAATGGGCCCCATATAATACTCCATACAGAATGGGCCCATATAATGCTCCATACAGAATAGGTCAATATAATGCTCAATACAGAATATGATGGGCTCCATATAATGCTCCAGTTTATGATGGGCCCCATATATTGCAATAAAACTCCAAACAGAATGGGCAGCATATAATGCTCCATACAGAATAGGTCCCATATAAATGCTCCATACAGTATTTGATGGGCCCCATAAAATGCTCCAGTATGTGATGGTCCTTATATATTCCTCCAAATAGAATGGGCCCTACATAATGCTCCATATATAATGGGCCCCATATGATGCTCCATATGTAATGGGCCCCATATGATGATCCTTATAGATTGGGCCCCATATGATGCTCCATATATAATGTGCCCCATATAATGCTCCATATACACTGTGTTCCAAATTATTATGCAAATGATATTTTCTCAGATTTTCCCAAATTACCTATATGAATTTCAGTCATTGTAATTTTCCAGTCAAATAACTATTAGAGTACAATTGAAAGGTTTTTGTACAAACTGTCTATGATAACAGTATATTTTTTAAAAAATAAAACACTCAAACTGCACTCAAAATGCATGTTCCAAATTATTATGCACAGCAGAGTTTTCAACCTTTTCATTTTAATAAAGAACAAAAAAATGGTCATTGTTGAAATTATAAGCATTAGCAGGTTCTTACAAACTGAAATCAAACAGTTTTCAACTCAAAACTTTATTCTAGGTGTTGTTACATTTGCACATAGGACCCCTTGTTTGAACGGAGCTTCTGAACTTTCTCGTCCATTGAATTTGTCAGGTTTTGGATGGTTTCTGCTTCAGTTGTTTTGCATGAGGACAGAATACCCTCCCAGAGCTGTTGCTTAGAGGTGAACTGCCTCCCGCCATCATAGACACTCCTTTTGATGATGCTCCAGAGGTTCTCAATGGGGTTCAGGTCAGGGGAGCATGGGGGCCACACCATAAGTTTGTCCCCTTTTATGCCCATAGCAGCCAGAGATGCAGATGTGTTATGTTCAGCATGAGACGGAGCATTATCATTCATGAAAATGATCTTGCTGCGGAATGCACGGTTCTTCTTCTTGAACCATGGCAGGAAGTGCTGTTTGAGAAACTCAACAAACACTATGGAGTTAATCTTTTCCCCTTCAGGGATCCTAAAGGGGACGACAATCTCTCTCCCCATGATTCCAGCCCAAAACATTACTCCACCTCCTCCATATTGGCACCATAGCCGTGTTTGCATAGGGTGTCCATCAACCAGCCATCCTCCACTCCATCCATCTGGACCATCGAGCGTTGCACGGCACTCATCAGTGAACAAAACAGTTTTGAAGTCAGTCTTCATGTATTGTTTGGCCCACTGGAGCCGTTTCTGCTTGTGTGCAGTGGATAGAGGAGGTCGACAGGATGGCTTACGCACAGCTGCAAACCTCTGAAGGACCCTGCATCTTGTTGTTCGGGGGACGTTGGAGGCACAAGCAGCTTCAAAAACTTGTCTGCTGCTATGACAAGGCTTTTTTGCCGCTGCTCTTTTAACCTGACGTAATTGCCTCTAGGAAAGAATCCTCAATTTTCCCTTATCAGCACGCACATGTGTGTACTGTGAATCAGCTACATACTTCTTGATTGTGCGATGATCACGATGAAGTGTCTTGGCAATGTTGATTGTAGTCATGCCTTGACTTAAACACTCCACAATTTGTTGCTTCTCAGCAGCCGACACATCCTTTTTCTTCCCATTTTGGCAGAAAATGTAGGCTGCTTAATAATGTGGGACAGCCTTTTTAAGTAGTCTTGCCTTTCATTGGACACACCTGCCAAACTAATTAGCACAGGTGTCTGCAATTGCTTACAGTGATATAAAGAGCCCTGACAAACATCACCATCAATGAGTTTAACTGACAAACAAAAAAATTCTTACCTTAGCACTCCTAAACAATTTTTGCATAATAATTTGGAACACAGTGTATAATGGGCCCCATATGATGCTCCAATATATAATGGGCCCCATATGATGCTTCAGTATAATGGGCCCCATATGATGCTCCATACATAATGTTCCCAATATAATGCTCCAGTGTATCATAGGCCCCATATGATGCTCCAGTGTATGATGTGCCCCATATATTGCTCAAAACATAAAAAAATAAAAAAACTGAAATCCTCACCTCTCCTCGCTGGCCGCTACTCTGCTTTGGACTCCTCAGCGTCGGCGTCTTCCGGCTCTCTACCTGTGACTGTTCAGAGCAGAGGACGCACAGACATGACGTCTTCTCACCCTCTGACCTGAAACGTCACAGTCAGAAGACGTGGAAGGCGCGGCAGCGGAGGAGCAGGAAGATGTAAGTATCGCAAGTGCCGGGGCCCAGAGCAAGCGGAGGAGGGGTGGACTCTTTATTAGCCCATGTGGCAACATTTCAGTTCCACAGTAGAGAAAGGATATGTTATGCATCTGAAACGTTGCCACATGGGCTAATAAAGAGTCCACCACTTTTTCACAATTTATCAGAGTATGGCCTGGGTCACACTTGCGAGTGCAATGCGAGAAACTCGCATCAGTACCCGGCACGCCAGCACACGGGACTGCATTTCTATGCAGCTGAACACTCCGGTCAGAGTTCCGGGTATTGATGCGAGTTTCTCGCATTGCACTCGCAAGTGTGACCCTGGCCTATGGGTGATACTGCTCTATATAAGTTACCAGGGTCGGACTGGCCCACCGGAGAACCGGAGGTTTCTCCGGTGGGCCCTGGCAGCCGGTGGGCCCTGGCACCTGATGGCATACAGGGGCCAGCTGCCTAGGGCCCCTGCTGCGCCAGGGGCCCCCAGCCAGTGGCGTGTCGCTAATAGCGGCACACCACGCAGCTGCTATGGGGGCCCGTCCTAGCAGAGCAGCAGCGGGTGACTGGATGCAGGAGCCCCTGTCCCCGCTGCTAAAGAGAAATGAGTATTCACTGCTTCCCACGCCCCCATGGGCGTGGGAAGCAGTGAATATCATTTCACTTTAGCCGCTAAACTTTAGCGGCTAACATTGCCAAGTGCAATACCCACTATCAGGGCTGGGGGACCAGGGCCCCCCGCTACACCCCCCTCCCGCTCTCCCAGGGGCCCCCAGCAGAGGCAGCCGCTATGCGGCAGTAATTCAGGGCCGGCACCGCCCTCAGTTGTAATGGGAGAGAGAGCGTCAGATGACGCTCTCTCTCCCATCAGTCCCCTCTGCCTCTCACTCACAGCCGGTGCGCGATGACGTCACTTCATCGCGCACCCGCTGTGTGTGTGTCTGGCAGATGGCAGCTCCTGACACTGAAGCAGAGGCAGAGCCGCCAGAATCTGCGTGGGAGCGAGGAGGAGAGGTGAGTATTGTGTTTTTTGTTTTTTTTTAAATCTCTCTATCTATCTATTACCTATCTATCTCTATATATATCTATCTATCTATATATCTATCTATCTCTATTATATAGCATTATACCCTATGAGGGGGGGCAGCATTATACCCTATGAGAGGGGGCAGCATTATACCCTATGAGGGGGGCAGCATTATACCCTATGAGTGGGCAGCATTATACCCTATGAGTGGGGGCAGCATTATACCCTATGAGAGGGGGCAGCATTATACCCTATGAGAGGGGGCAGCATTATACCCTATGAGAGGGGGCAGCATTATACCCTATGAGAGGGGGCAGCATTATACCCTATGAGAGGGGGCAGTATTATACCCTATGAGGGGGGCAGCATTATACCCTATGAGAGGGGACAGTATTATACCCTATGAGAGGGGGCAGCATTATACCCTATGAGGGGGGCAGCATTATACCCTATGAGAGGGGCAGCATTATACCCTATGAGGATGGCAGTATTATACCCTATGAGGGGGGGGCAGCGTTATACCCTATGAGGGGGGGCAGCATTATACCCTATGAGAGGGGCAGCATTATACCCTATGAGAGGGGCAGTATTATACCCTATGAGGGGGGCAGCATTATACCCTATGAGGGGGGCAGCATTATACCCTATGAGAGGGGCAGCATTATACCCTATGAGGATGGCAGTATTATACCCTATGAGGGGGGGGCAGCGTTATACCCTATGAGGGGGGCAGCATTATACCCTATGAGGGGGGCAGCATTATACCCTATGAGAGGGGGCAGTATTATACCCTATGAGGGGGGCAGCATTATACCCTATGAGGGGGCAGTATTATACCCTATGAGGGGGGGCAGCGTTATCCGCTATTAGGGGGGCATCGTTATACCCTGTGAGGGGGGGGCAGCATTATACCCTATGAGGGGGGCAGCATTATACCCTATGAGGGGGGCAGTATTATACCCTATGAGGGGGGGCAGCATTATCCGCTATTAGGGGGGCAGTATTATACCCTATGAGGGGGGCAGCATTATACCCTACGAGGGGGGCAGTATTATACCCTATGAGGGGGGGCAGCATTATCCGCTATTAGGGGGGCAGCGTTATACCCTGTGAGGGGGGGCAGCATTATACCCTATGAGGGGGCAGCATTATACCCTATGAGGGGGGCAGTATTATACCCTATGAGGGGGGGCAGCATTATCCGCTATTAGGGGGGCAGCATTATACCCTATGAGGGGGGCAGCATTATACCCTATGAGGGGGGTAGCATTATATTCTATGAGGGGGGCAGTATTATACCCTATGAGAGGGGACAGCTTTATATTCTATGAGGGAGGCTACCCCAATCTTGCTACATAATTAAGATTTATACTACCTTATATTATACCCTGATATTAGCATGTTTTACCGCACAATTGGTGGTCTTGTATTTATTTCTATGTAGCTACATAGTGGGCCCCAAGAATGATTTTCTCTGGTGGGCCCAAGGTGTTCCAGTCCGACGCTGTAAGTTACATAGGTGATACTGCGACTATACACACCCGTCACAGTATCACCTATATGATGTATATACATCAGAATCGCAGTATCACCTATATAATGAAATATACAGCAGAATCGCAGTATTACCTATATAATGTATATACAGCAGAATTGCAGTATCATCTATATAATGTACAGGTGCATCTCACAAAATTAGAATATCATCAAAAAGTGAATTTATTTCAGTTCTTCATTACAAAAAATGAAACTCATATATAGAGTCATTACAAATAGAGTGATCTATTTCACATGTTTATTTCTGTTAATGTTGATGATTATAGCTTACAGCCAATGAAAACCCAAAAGTCATTATCTCAGTAAATGTACTTTATAACACCAGCTTGAAAAATGATTTTAAAATCCAAAAGGTTGGCCTACTGAAATGTATGATCAGTAAATGCACTCAATACTTGGTCAGGGCTGCTTTGGCATCATTTACTGCATCAATGTGGCGTGGCATGGAGACGATCAGTCTGTGGCACTGCTGAGGTCTAGTGTGAAGTTGTGGAAACTTCACACTAGACCTTAAGCAGCATGGATTGTGTGCCCCTCCACTCTTCCTCCAGACTCTGGGACCTTGATTTCCAAAGTCTAGTGTGAAGTTTCCACAATCAGTGATGGTTTGGGGAGCCATGTCATCTGCTGGTGTAGGTCCACTTTGATTTATCAAGACCAAAGTCAGCATTGCCGTCTACCAGTAAATTTTAGAGCCCTTCATGCTTCCCTCTGCCGACAAGCTTTTTGGAGATGGAAATGGAAAGATGGAAAGTCTCCAGCAGGACGTGGCATCTGTCCACACTGCCAAAAGTACCACTACCTGGTTTAACACAACAGTATCACTGTGCTTGATTGGCCAGCAAACTCGTCTGACCTTAACCCAATACAGAATTTATGGGGTATTGTCAAGAAGAGCATGAGAGACACCAGACCCAACAATGCAGATGAGCTGAAGGCTGCTATCAAAGCAACCTGGGCTTCCATAACACCTCAGCAGTGCCACAGGCTGATTGACTCCATGCCATGCCGCATTGATGCAGTAATTGATGCAAAAGGAGCCCCGACCAAGTTGAGTGCATTTACTGAACATACATTTCAGTAGGCTAACATTTCGGATTTTAAAATAATTTTTCAAGCTGGTGTTGTAAAGTATTCTAATTTACTGAGATAATGACTTTTGGGTTTTCATTGGCTGTAAGCCATAATCATCAACATTAACAGAAATAAGCACTTGAAATACATCACTCTGTTTGTAATGACTCCGTATAATATGTGAGATTCACTTTTTGTATTGAAGAACTGAAATAAATTAACTTTTTATTATTATTATTATTATTATATTATTATACATTTATATAGCGCCATTTATTCCATGGCGCTTTACATATGAAAAGGGAAAAATATAGACAGATACAATAAACATGTGCTAGACAAGGGACACACAAGTACAGAAGGAGAGAGGACCCTGCCCGCGTGGGCTCACAGTCTACAGGGATGGGTGAGAATACACTAGGAGAGGGTAGAGCTGGTCGTGCGATGGTTCAGTAGACTGAGGATCATTGCAGGTTGTAGGCTTGTCGGAACAGGTGGGTCTTCAGGTTTTTCTTGAAGGTCTCCGTTGTTGGTGAAAGTCTGATGTTTTGTGGCAGAGAGTTCCAGAGTATGGGGGAAGCCCGGGAGAAGTCTTGTATGCGGTTGTGGGAAGAAGAGATGAGGGGGGAGTCGAGAAGGAGATCTTGAGAGGATCGAAGGTTGCGTGTAGGTCGGTAGCGGGAGACCATGTCACAGATGTATGGAGGAGAAAGGTTGTGGATGGCTTTGTATGTCATGGTTAAGGTTTTGAACTGGAGCCTCTGGGCAATAGGAAGCCAGTGAAGGGCCTGGCATAGTGGGGAGGCTGGGGAATAGCGGGAAGACAGGTGGATTAGTCGTGCAGCAGAGTGTAGGATGGACTGGAGTGGTGCCAGAGTGCTAGAGGGGAGGCCAGACAGTAGGAGGTTGCAGTAGTCGAGGCGGGAGATGATAAGGGCGTGCACTAGTGTTTTTGTGGTTTCATGGTTGAGGAATGAGCGGATCCGGGAAATATTTTTGAGTTTGAGGCGGCAGGAGGTGGCGAGGGCTTGGATATGTGGTTTGAAAGAGAGGGCAGAGTCGATGATCACCCCAAGGCACCGAGCATGTGGGACTGGGGAAAGCGAGCAGCCATTGACATTGATGGATAGGCCTGGTGGAGGGGTAGAATGAGGTGGGGGAAAGATGATGAATTCTGTTTTGTCCATGTTCAGTTTGAGAAAGCGAGCAGAAAAGAAGGCTGAGATAGCAGACAGACACTGTGGGATTTTGGTCAGTAGGGAGGTGAGGTCAGGTCCAGATAGGTAGATCTGCGTGTCATCGGCGTAGAGGTGATACTGCAAGCCATGGGATTCTATGAGCTGTCCCAGGCCGAAGGTGTAGATGGAGAAGAGTAGGGGTCCTAGGACTGAGCCTTGGGGAACACCGACAGACAGGGGGCGAGGTGAGGAGGTGGTGTGTGAGAGGGAGACACTAAAAGTTCGGTCTGTTAGGTATGATGAGATCCAGGATAGGGCCAAGTCTGTGATGCCAAGAGATGAGAGAATCTGTAGGAGGAGGGAATGGTCTACGGTGTCAAAGGCAGAAGACAGGTCCAGGAGAAGGAGGACAGAGTAGTGTCGCTTGCTCTTGGCGGTTAGTAGGTCGTTGGTGACTTTAGTTAGGGCAGTTTCAGTTGAGTGATGCGGTCGAAAGCCTGATTGTAACCGGTCAAATAGGGAGCAGGAGGAAAGGTGGGAGGACAGTTCAAGATATACATGCTGTTCCAGTAGTTTTGAGGCGAAGGGGAGAAGAGATATCGGGCGATAGCTAGACGCTGAGGATGGGTCGAGGGAGGGCTTTTTGAGGATCGGGGTGATTGAGGCATGTTTGAAGGATGAAGGAAAGACACCGTTTGTAAGTGAAAGGTTGAAGAGGTGTGTGAGAGTAGGGATGAAGACTGTGGCAAGGTTAGGGATGAGGTGGGACGGGAGTGGGTCAAGCGCGCAAGTGGTGAGGTGTGATCTTGACAGGAGAGTGGAGAGCTGATCTTCTGTCATGGTGGTGAAGCTGGTTTTGGAAGAACAGGGCTGAGTGGCTAAGAGGGGCATTGGTGGCTGCGGGCCAAAGCCTTCTCTGATAGTATCAATCTTTTGCTTAAAGAAGGAGGCAAAGTCTTCGGCAGAAATGAGAGGAGAGGGAGGAGGTGCTGTGGGATGGAGTAGAGAATTGAAAGTGTTGAAGAGCTGTTTAGGGTTGTGAGACAGGGAGGATATGAGAGATGCAAAGTAAGTTTGTTTTGCGGCAGAGAGCGTGGACTTGAAGCTGGCAAGGGACTGCTTGTATGCGTTGAAGTGCTCGATGGAGTGGGTTCTCTTCCATCTCCGCTCGGTAACCCTGGAAGCCCGTCTCAGTTCTTTGGTCAGGCCGGTCAGCCAGGGCTGCCTGTTGATTGTACGAGTTTTGCTCTGCATGAGGGGGGCGGCCGAATCAAGTGTGGTTTTTATTGTGGTGTTATAAAATGTGGCAGCAGCATCTGTGTCATTAAGTGAGGCTATGTCTGTGAGAGGGAGGAGGGACTCAGAGAGCGATTGTAAATTGAGGTGTTTGAGATTTCTGCGAGGGTGGGTGAGTTTGTGGAGTGGGGGATGCGTACTAACAGAGGAGAGGGAAGAGAATGTCAGTAGGTTGTGGTCAGACAGGGGGAGTGGGGAGTTAGTGAGATTAGTGAGGGAACAGAGACGGGTGAAGATAAGGTCCAGCGTGTGACCGCCTTTGTGAGTGGCCACAGAGGACCATTGAGTGAGACCAAGGGAAGCTGTGAGCGAAAGAAGTTTAGAGGTAGCCGGGGTGGAAGTGTCAATGGGGATGTTGAAATCGCCCATGATGATGGTGGGGATGTCAGCAGAGAGGAAATGGAGTAGCCAGGTGGTGAAGTGGTCGAGAAAGGTGGAGATGGCTAGTTCCGGAGGGCGGTAAATGACAGCCAGTTGGAGGTTGGAGGGGGAATAGATGCGGACGGAGTGCACTTCGAACAAGGGAATAGCAGCGGAGGGTGGAATTTGAATAGGGGTAAAGGAGCAGGTATCAGACAGGAGTAAGCCAACTCCTCCACCACGTTTGTTGCTTGGGCGAGGGGTGTGAGAAAGATGAAATCCGCCATAGGAGAGCGCAGCTGGAGAGGCTGTGTCAGAGGGGGTGAGCCAGGTTTCAGTGATGGCAAGGAAGGAGAGTTTGTTGGTGATAAAGAGGTCGTGGACAAATGACAGTTTATTGCAGACGGAGCGTGCGTTCCATAGTGCTCCGGGTAGGGGGACTGGGGGAGGGGGGTGTGGATGGATAGGTATGAGGTTGACAGGGTTGCAAAAACGTGTGGAAGATCGTGGCAGGGTGTTAGAAATGAGTGTGGGGATGTGATGAGGAGGGCCAGGATTTGGGGATACATCGCCAGCGATGAGGAGTAGCAGACAGAGCGTTAGAAGGTGAGAGCAGGATAAGCCATGGTGTGGCCGTGTGTGTCTTGGTGAAAAGGATTGTATGTGGAGGAACAGTTCTGTGGGAAAGGTGAGATGGCTGGGGAGAATGGAGGGGGAAATGACTAATTCCTTACTAGGTGGGGGGATTACAGGGATAGGAAGAAAGAAAGGAGGATGGGGGTGAAAGTGATAAGAAAATGAAACATAGTGGTTTTATAATCTGTTACCTTGCAGCCAAATTCCAGTCAAATTCTAGTCTAATTCACAGTAGTGTAATTAGAAATCTGTAATTTGAAATATGGGATTTGAAATATATGAAGCAGACTACGTCTGGAGCAGACCCATTGCACTGGTTATATCTGCAGCTAATGCCAATCAGGTGTGAGTGGAAAGTGGGCTGGGACTGCTCAGGCCAAATGCACAGAGTTAAGGAAAGGTCATAAAAGGGGTAGGTGTTACACAGACCACTCAGATGTGTGGTGAAGATAAGAAGTATGGAGTACAATTATGTGCACAGGAAGATGGGTGAGCAAATCATACCATTAACAAAGCAATATACATGATGCATTCAGGAGCATAGAAAAGCTGGGGTTTTCATACCATTAACAAAGCAATATACATGATGCATTCAGGAGCATAGAAAAGCTGGGGTTTTCATACCATTAACAAAGCAATATACATGATGCATTCAGGAGCATAGAAAAGCTGGGGTTTTCATACCATTAACAAAGCAATATACATGATGCATTCAGGAGCATAGAAAAGCTGGGATTTTCATACCATTAACAAAGCAATATACATGATGCATTCAGGAGCATAGAAAAGCTGGGGTTTTCATACCATTAACAAAGCAATATACATGATGCATTCAGGAGCATAGAAAAGCTGGGGTTTTCATACTCAGCTGCGGTTGAGGTAGGCACAGGAATCAGTATTGCGGAAATGTCCAGGCAAGTTTATTGAAAGTGCATAATCCGCTCAGGATAGCAAAATAAAAGAACAGCCTTTTCCGTCACAAAGTGAAAACAAAGTAAAAAGTCCATACAACATACAGTGGGTCTGCCCGCTCAGGATAGTGTCCGGGGTTCATTAGGCCTTAGCACAGCCCAACAAACAGGAGATCCACATATCTCCAGCTCCAGACCCTGAAATGAAACTTTTTGACGATATTCTAATTTTGTAAGAAGCACCTGTATATGTCCACGCCACAGTCTTCGTAATTTTGTTTTGCTAGCCCGAGTCCATGAGGTCTCAAAGCTCGGGTCACTCCTGGACCAACACCAACAGCATTTCCATGGTAATTGCCCAAGAAATTTCCAAATCTTTTTCAAACTCAGTGGAGGTGTGTTTTTCTCAATGGAGGCTCTCAGTAGCTTTTATGGAAGCTTGTCAACGGTTTTCTGTCTGCCACAGTCTGATCCGAGCTGAGAAAAAAAATTGCAGATGAATACATAATCATTTACAGTAGTGTTCAAAATAATAGCAGTGTGTTCAAAAACATGAGTTAATCACAAAATCTTTATACTAGTTTTTATTTCCATGCATTGGGAATATTGGACACTGTTTTCTAATTCAAGACATGAAGAGAAATGTATATCATTTTTAACTATTTTACAGAAAATAACAAAAAATGAACATTGGGCTGTTCGAAAAAAAATAGCAGTGTTTGCATTTGTCTTTACAAACTCACATTATGTCATTTTTTTTGTGGATTTAGCATTCCTGTAAATCACTGACCTAATATTTAGTTGTATACCCACAGTTTTTTAGAACTACTTCACATCTACGTTGCATAGAGTCAACCAACTTCTGGCACCTGTCAACTGTTAATCCAGCATAAGATGCTTTGACTACATCCCACAATTTTTTGGCATGTGTTGGCTTTACCTCAGTAACGGCATTTTTGATGTCACCCACAAGTATTCTGATGGATTAAGGTCCGGGGATTGGGCTGGCCACTCCATAACCTCAATTGTGTTGGACGGGAAGCAAGATTTTGCTCATTTATTGGTGTGTTTATGGTCGTTTTCTTGTTGAAACACCCATTTCTAGGGCATAGCCTTTTTAGCGTAAGGCAACATGACCTCTTCAAGTATTTTAATATATGCAAACTGGTCCATGATCCCTGGTGTGCGGTAAATAGGTCCGGCACCATAGTAAGAGAAACATGCCCATATCATGATGCTTGCACCATCATGCTTCCCTGTCTTCAGAGTGTACTATGGCTTGAATGCAGAGTTTGGGCATCATCTGACAAACTGCGACCCTTGGACCCAAAATTTTACTTTCAGCAGTCCACAAATTGTTTATCCATTTCTCTTTAGTCCAGTTGATGTGTTCTTTGGCAAATTGTATCCGCTTCAGTACATGTCTTTTTTGTTAACAGTGCGACTTTGCGGGGACTTCTTGCTAAGGCTACTTTCACACTTCAGGCTTTTTGTATCAGGCGCGATCCGGCGTGTTTTTAAAAAAACGGATGCGTTTTTTTACCATTGACTTACATTAGCGCTGGATCGCTCCTGATGTCACTGCGTTGCATCCGTTTTTGGCCGGATCCGTCGGAAATGTACATTCCGGCGGCCGGACAAGACGCTTGCTGCAACGTTTTTTTTTTACCGGAGCCGCCTGATAGTGCCTGAATCGGCGCTTCAGGCGGCCGGAAACAATGCAAACCTATGGAGCCGGACCAGTCTTTTGACAAATCCGTCAGAAAACTGATCCGGAATCCAAGGTCTCTCTCTCTCTCTCTCTCTCCTCTCTCTCTCTCTCTCTCTCTCTCTCCTTCTGGGCATTAATAACTGCATTTTCAACATGGAAATTTTATATTTCCGGGTTGAAAAGGTCAGGACGGATCCGGCAAAAAACCTGATCAGTTGCATCAGTTTTTTAAATCGGCGCCGGATCCGTCCTGTCAGGCATAGGACGGATTATGCTGATTCAAAAAACCTGATGTGTGAAAGTAGCCTAAAGGGTATGCCACACTAAACAATATCGCTAACGGGATCGCTAAAAAACGTCACTATTTAGCGATCCCGTTAGCGATGTTGTTCAGTGCGGCAGCTTCCAGCGACGAGCTTCCTGCTGTGATCTCGCTCGTCGCTGGAATCGCTCCGGACCCTATTTCATCGCTGGCGCTCCCGCTGGGTAAGTATCTAATCGCTGTGTGGCACCTTTTCTTAGCGATTTAGCGGTACTTTTGTACCGCTAAAGTCGTTAAGAAGATCGCTAACGGCGATAGCGTCGTTAACTATATCGCTAAATGTGGCCGCATTTAGCGATATAGAAACGATCCCGCTAGCGATCTCATTAGTATGCAACGCTAACGAGATCGCTAGCGGGATAGCTTAGTGTGGCAGTACCTTAAGAGATTAGCTTCACACAGGCATCTTCTAACTGTTACAGTACTCACAGGTAACTTGAGACTGTCTTTGATCATCCTGGATCTGATCATTGGCTAAGCCTTTGCTATTCTGACTATTCTTTAATCCACTTGAATGGTAGTCTACCATTTTCTCTGGTTTGGCTTTCCATTTTAAAGCATTGGAGATCATTTTAGCTAAACAGCTTATCATTGCCTGCACTTCTTTATGAGTTTTACCCACTCCAATCAACTTTTTAATTAAAGTACGCTGTTCTTGTGAACAAAGTCTCGAACGACCCATATTTCCCATGCTTTCAAGAAGAAATGCATGTACAACATGTCCTGGATTCACCCTTAAATAAGGGCCACCGGATTTACACCTGTTTCTTCACAGAATGATTGACCTCACTAGTTGAATTCCACACTGCTGTTATTTTGAACACACCACCTTTCAATTAATTATTCTAATACATGGCCTCAAAAAAATGCAGATCACGAATGCTGAGTCTTTTGGTTTTCTTAGAATCTACTGCACCACCTGGTAAATTGTTTGACATATGGTAATATAATTTATACCAAAAACAGTGATTAATCTGGTTATTGGACTGCTATTATTTTGAACACTACTGTAATAAAGTTAGTCAGAGTGCAATCCAAATTTTATTAGATTGCATTTGTCTGTTTAAAACACAGAGGAGTATGAGCCCATAGGCTATTTCAAAGGAGACTGTAATTTATACAATACAGTCATGGACAAAAGTTTTGAGAATGACACAAATATTAATTTTTACAAAGTCTACTGCTTCACTTTTTCTAATGGCAATTTGCATATACTCCAGAATGTTATAAAGAGTGATCAGCTTAACAGCAATTACTTGCAAAGTCAATATTTGGCTAGAAAATGAACTTTATCCCCCAAAACACATTTCAACATCTTTGCAGCCCTGCCTTAAAATGACCAGCTAACCTCTTTTCAGTGATTGCTCCATTAACACAGGTGTGGGTGTTGATGAGGACATGGCTGGAGATCAATCTGTCATGATTAAGTAAGAATGACACCACTGGACACTTTAAAAGGAGGCTGGTGCTTGGCATCATTGTTTCTCTTCTGTTAACCATGGTTATCTCTAAAGAAACACGTGCAGTCATCATTGCAATGCACAAAAATGGCCTAACAGGGAAGAGTATCGCAGCTAGAAAGATTGCACCTCAGTCAACAATCTATCGCATCATCAAGAACTTCAAGGAGAGAGGTTCGTGTTATGTTACGGTAGCTGAGGAGTGCAGGTAAAAAAGGCAATACACCAGAGCAGTTGGAATCTATGAGATTGCAGTACCCTGACTAACCACCGCAACTAGAGGCAGCCGTGGAGCGTTCCTACGTTGGTCCTAGACGCCTCGTCACAGCCTGAGAAACTAACTACACCTAAAGATAGAAATAGGAAAGCTATCTGCCCCGGAGCAGAACCCCAAAGATAATAGAAAGCCCCCAAACATGTAATGGCGGTTAGACAAGAGGAAATACTGACACAGAAAGAAAATAGTATGAGCAAACGCTGGGGCCCAAACTATCTAAATAGAAAAGGACAGGAAGGGTACTTACTGCAATCTCAGAAAACCCTGAAAAAACACCAACTCAACTAATTTCAAAATCACCTGAGATCACACGACCTCTACCACCTAAATTAGTTCTCTGGTGTAACAAAAACAGCAGCTACTGAAAAAACTGGAAAAAGCAAAAGTACAAAACACAGTGGCTGGACTAAACTGAGAGGGCAAAAGCCCCCGGAGGGGACCCAGAAGGCCCCCACAGAAGTGCAGGACCAAATGCAAAAATATAGCAAAAACACAAAATAAGAAATTGTCTTATCTGATAGCAGGAGATGCAGACACGACACAGCAGGCTACAAGGGAAACTGGAAAGAAGGATTCAGACCAGAACAATTGATCACCGGCAACCCTGATGGGAAAATGACTCCCTTATATAAGACCAATCAGTAACACCTGATTCCAAGTCCTCACAATCCTCACTAGTACCGCTTGTAACCACCAGAGGGAGCCTCTGCGCAGAACTCATCTCAAACCCATTCACAACAGTACCCCCCCCTTGAGGAGGGGTCACCGAACCCTCATTTGAGCAACCAGGTCGGTCAGGATGAGTTCTATGATACGCACGGATAAGTCTCCTAGCATGGATGTCCGAAGCAAACACCCAAGAATTGTCTTCCTGACCATAACCTCTCCATTTAACCAAATACTGGAGTCTTCGTCTAGAAAAACGAGAATCCAATATTTTCTCAACCACATACTCCAGATTGCCCTCAACCAAAACAGGGTCAGGAGGCACAGCAGCAGGAACCACTGGCTCAACAAACCTCTTCAACAAGGACTTGTGGAACATGTTATGGATCTTAAATGTCCCTGGAAGAAGCAAACGAAAAGAAACAGGATTAATAATCTCCATGATCTTATAAGGTCCAATGAACCTAGGCTTAAATTTAGGAGATGCTACTCTCATAGGAATATTCTTTGAGGACAACCAGACCAAGTCCCCCACTTTAAACCGAGGACCATCAGTCCTATGCCGGTTAGCAAACCGCTGGGCCTTCTCCTGAGAGAGGGACAACCTCTCCACTACCTGGTCCCAAATCTGCTGCATACGCTCAACAACAGAGTCAACACCTGGACAGACAGAAGCCTCCGTCTGTCCTGAAGAAAATCGAGGGTGAAACCCAGAATTACAGAAAAACGGAGACATCAAAGTGGCAGAGCTAGCCCTATTATTAAGAGCAAACTCAGCCAAAGGCAAAAAAGAGACCCAGTCATCCTGATCAGCAGACACAAAGCATCTTAGATAAGTCTCCAATGTCTGGTTTGTTCTCTCAGTTTGACCATTGGTCTGAGGATGAAATGCCGAGGAGAAAGACAATTGAACACCCAGTTTAGAACAAAAAGTCCTCCAAAATCTGGAAACAAACTGGACTCCTCTGTCAGACACAATGTTCTCAGGAATGCCGTGTAAATGAACCACGTGCTGAAGGAACAACGGCACCAATTCAGAGGAGGAAGGCAACTTAGGTAATGGCACAAGATGTATCATTTTGGAAAACCTATCACAAATTACCCAGATGGTGGTCATTCTCTGAGAAACAGGAAGATCGGAAATGAAATCCATAGAGATATGGGTCCATGGTCTCTTGGGCACAGGCAATGGCATCAACAAACCACTAGAGCGAGAGCAAGGCTTGGAGCGAGAGCAAGTCCCGCAGGACTGCACAAATTCCCTGACATCGCGAGACAAGGTAGGCCACCAAAAGGGCCCAAGTCTCTGGTACCAAAAATTCCGGGATGCCCAGCCAATGCGGAACAATGAATCTCAGACATCACACTCTTTTTCCATTGGTCCGGGACAAACAATTTTCCAACAGGGCAGCGCTCGGGCCTATCCTCCTGACCCCTCCAGAGCAAGTCTCAAATTGGGCGAGATGGCGGAAAGAACTACACCCTCCTTCAAAATAACAGAGGGATCAGATAGCTCAGGAGAGTCCGCAAGGAAACTCCTCGAGAGGGCATCCGCCTTAACATTCTTAGTGCCAGGAAGAAAGGAAACCACAAAATTAAAACGTGTGAAAAACAAGGCCCACCTGGCCTGTCTAGGATTGAGTCGCTTGGCAGATTCCAGATAGACCAGATTCTTATGGTCCGTAAGGACCACCACCTGATGTTTGGCTCCCTCCAGCCAATGTCTCCACTCTTCAAAAGCCCACTTCATGGCCAATAACTCCCGATTACCCACGTCATAATTACGTTCAGTAGGAGAAAATTTTCGAGAGAAAAAGGCACAAGGGTTACTTTTAGAGGTCTCTGGATCTTTTTGGGACAAAACGGCACCTGCCCCAATTTCAGAGGCATCAACCTCCACCTGAAATGGCAGAGAAACATCAGGCTGCCGTAGAACAGGAGCAGAAGTGAATCTCTGCTTAAGTTCCTGAAACGCAGTGAGTGCCTCAGGAGGCCAATTCACCACATCAGCACCCTTTCTGGTCAAATCAGTTAATGGTTTAACAATAACAGAGAAATTACCAATAAATTTACGATAAAAATTGGCAAAACCCAAAAATCTCTGAAGAGCCTTTAATGAAGTAGGTTGGACCCAATCACAGATGGCCTGAACCTTGACCGGGTCCATTTCAATAACAGATGGGGACAAAATAAATCCCAGAAATGAGATCTTCTGTACGCCAAAAAGACACTTTGATCCCTTCACATACAGAGCATTCTCTCTCAAAATCTGGAATACAGTTCGAACATGTTTCACATGAGAGTCCCAGTCATTAGAAAAAATCAAGATATCATCCAAATAAACAATCAGAAACTTGTCCACAAAATCCCTGAAAATGTCATTCATGAAGGACTGGAAGACGGAAGGAGCATTAGTGAGCCCAAAGGGCATCACAAGGTACTCAAAATGCCCTTCAGGGGTGTTAAATGCCGTCTTCCATTCATCCCCGTGCTTAATGCGAATAAGGTTATACGCCCCCCTGAGGTCAAGCTTGGTAAACCAAGTAGCGTTTTTCACCCTGGAAAACAGGTCAGAAATCAAGGGTAACGGGTATTGATATTGTCCAAGAAATATCGTCACTCCTTGCGGAGATCAACATGCTAAGCATGCAGATGAGGAGACTTAAAGCCGCAATGCTCCTCTGGGAAATATGCTAATTATGCAAATTGTCTCTTCAGAGAGGAAGAGAGCTAGAACTCTAGTGCCACCTTTTGGAAGGTAGCAATCCTACAAGTCAATGTCGACCCTTTAACGAGCCTTATCACATGACCTAGGATAATAGCCAAACCAGAATCTCAATTGCAGACACTGTGTTTCGGGTTCAGCCCTCGTCAGTGCAAAGCGGAGATCTGGTTTGGCTGTGTGAGAGGCGTCAGACCATTGTCCAAGAAATATCGTCACTCCTTGCGGAGATCAACATGCTAAGCATGCAGATGAGGAGACTTAAAGCCGCAATGCTCCTCTGGGAAATATGCTAATTATGCAAATTGTCTCTTCAGAGAGGAAGAGAGCTA
>JARQOD010000005.1:371475945-371530052 GCA_033576555.1 Oophaga sylvatica
CCTGCTGTGTGAACGGCAAAAAGTCCTGCTGCTCCACCCTGTTCTGTTCTCCATCCCTGGGTTACAACACCGCCAGTTGTTTCTCGGAAGTGCCCGTAGCACAGTTAACACTTGCTCCGTGTTTATGGGGTTCAGTAATGTCAGCCTGTTCCCTGCTGGTGAAGGCAAAAGTCCTGCTGCTCACATGTTCTTCCATCCCTGGGTTACAACACCGCCATTGTTTCTCGGAAGTGCTGTTAGCACGTTAACAATTGTCCGTGTACTGGGGTTCGTATTCACTGTTTCCCCTGCTGTGTGAACGGCAAATCTGTGCCTCCACAGTTTGTTCTCATCCGGGTTACAACACCGCCATTGTTTCCGGATGCTGTTAGCACAGTAACACTTGCCCGTGTTATGGGTTCATATGTCAGCTGTTCCCTGCTGTGGAAGAAAAAGTCCTGCGCTCCCCATGCTCTTCTCACCTGGTTACAACACGCCAGTTTTCTCGGAAGTGCTGTTAGCCATACACTTGTCTTGTTAGGGTTCATAATGTATGTTCCCCGCTGTTGAACGCAAAAAGTCTGCTGCCTCCACCTGTTCTGTTCTCATCCGGTTACAACACCGCCATTTTTCGAAGTGCGTTAGCACATTAACACTTGCTCCGTGTTACGGGTCAGTAATGTCACTGTTCCCGGTAACGCAAAGTCTGCTGCTCCATTTTGTTCTCACCCGGGTACAACACGCCAGTTTTCTCAGTCTGTTGCACAGTTACACTTGCTCCTGTGTACGGGGTTCAGTAATTCAGCTGTCCCCTGCTGTGTAACGCAAAGTCCTCGCCTCCACCATTTTTCTCATCCCTGGTTCAACACCGCCAGTGTTTCTCGAGGCTGTACACAGTTAAACTTGCTCCCGTTTACGGGGTTCATAATGTCAGCTGTCCCTGCGTGTGAACGCAAAAGTCTGTGCTCACCATGTTCTGTTCTCATCCTGGTAAACACCGCCAGTGTTCTCGGAGTCTTTGCATAACATTGCTCCGTTTACTGGGTCAGAATTCACTGTTCCCCTCTGTGTGAAGCAAAAAGTCGCCTCACCTTCTTTCTCTCCTGGGTTACAACCCCATTTTTCTCGAAGTGCTTTACCATTACATTGCCCCTGTTATGGGTTCATATGTCAGCGTTCCCTTCTGTTGACCAAAAAGTCTCTCCCCAATGTTCTTCTCACCTGGTACAAACCGCCAGTTGTTCTCGAGTGTTGCACATTACACTTCCCGTTTGGGTTCATAATGTCATTCCCCTGCTGTGTGAACGGCAAAAAGTCCTGCTGCCTCCACCATGTTCTCTTCTCATCCCTGGGTTACAACACCGCCAGTTGTTTCTCGGAAGTGCTGTTAGCACAGTCTACACTTGCTCCTGTGTTACTGGGGTTCAGTAATGTCAGCTGTTCCCCTGCTGTGTGAACGGCAAATAGTCCTGCTGCCTCCACCATGTTCTGTTCTCATCCCTGGGTTACAACACCGCCAGTTGTTTCTCGAAGTGCTGTTAGCACAGTCTACACTTGCTCCTGTGTTACTGGGGTTCAGTAATGTCAGCTGTTCCCCTGCTGTGTGAACGGCAAAAAGTCCTGCTGCCTCCACCCTGTTCTGTTCTCATCCCTGGTTACAACACCGCCAGTTGTTTCTCGGAAGTGCTGTTAGCACAGTCTACACTTGCTCCTGTGTTACTGGGGTTCAGTAATGTCAGCTGTTCCCCTGCTGTGTGAACGGCAAAAAGTCCTGCTGCCTCCACCCTGTTCTGTTCTCATCCCTGGGTTACAACACCGCCAGTTGTTTCTCGGAAGTGCTGTTAGCACAGTCTACACTTGCTCCTGTGTTACTGGGGTTCAGTAATGTCAGCTGTTCCCCTGCTGTGTGAACAGCAAACAGTCCTGCTGCCTCAACTTAATTTCCATGGGTACCTTCTGCTACCCATCCGGTTCCAGTACCGTCAGCTGGTTCTCCCGCAGTGCCATTGGCGTAGGTGCCTCCATGTCGGTATCCGAGTTCCAGCAACGTCTGCTGGTCCTTGGTAGTGCTTTGGAGCACAGGTACCTCCTGCTTAGTAAACCGTGTCCCAGTAACGTCAGCTGGTCCTCGGTTTTGCCATTGGCTCTTTTCCTTCTGCTGACCCTCCGGGTTCCAGCACAGTCAGCTGGTCCTCGTTACTTTCATTGGCTCTTGTACCTTCTGCTACTCATCCGGGTTCCAGTACCGTCAGCTGGTTCTCCGCAGTGCCTTTGGCCTAGGTGCCTCCATGTCGGTATCCGAGTTCCAGCAACGTCTGCTGGTCCTTGGTAGTGCTTTGGAGCACAGGTACCTCCTGCTTAGTAACCGTGTCCCAGTAACGTCAGCTGGTCCTCGGTTGTGCCATTGGCTCTTTTCCTTCTGCTGACCCTCCGGGTTCCAGCACAGTCAGCTGGTCCTCGTTACTTCCATTGGCTTTTGTACCATCACCAACAGGACAAAGAAGGTTAAGACAAACTACAAGATACAGAACAAGAGACAGAAGAACAATAAGCAGAAGATCAAAAAGCAGAAGAACATTAAGTATAAGACCAAAATGAAGAGCAAATATATGCTCTAAATTCTAAGCAGAAGAAGACTAAGCAGTGTATGGGGGTGAGTCCGTTCCTCCTCGTGGTGCCCCTGGAAAATGCCTGATGCTGCTGCAGGCTAAACTGAACGCGGACAAATACTGTTGTAATTAAAATCTTTTGTGACAGCAAGAACGGAAGGATGAAAATTCAGAGTTTTACAGATTACAAGTACAGGAATGTCTGTCACAAATAAGAATATGATGAAAAGGATGAATAGGAAGAAGATGAAGAAGTAGAATATGAAGAATAATAACTGTTTAATAAGAACAATATAAGTAATGTTAACAAAAAGATGAATAGCAAGAAGTTTTAGAAGATTAAGAAGGTGAAGATGAAGAATAATTTGATGAGAAAGATGATGCTGCTGAAAATTATGAAGGAGAAAGTGTGTGAAAAGTTAAAAAGGTGAAGACCATGGAAGTTGTGAAACAGACATATTTGACAAAATAGAAAAAAGGTTAACAACATTGTCAATTTGTTCGTCAATCCGAACGTATTTCCTAAAAAAAAATAAATAATGCTATTCCATTGGATTGGGTCAAACATCTATGCCTTTAATGTCTCCTCAACCTCCCCAATACATTCTACATTACTCTTTCTTGTTTTCCTTCATGTACAATTAACCAACAAGGCAAGAATGGGTTTTTTTTAATTTCGATATTTTGTTCCCATAGACTTACATGGGACTTCCGGTATCGGTATCGGGTATCGCCGATATTTTAGTGATATCGGCGATACCATTACGATTCCGATACTTTAGGATATCGGAAAGTATCGCTCAACTCTACGTAGGATTCCTCATTGGCTGACTAAAATCACATTGCCTCTCAAAGAATTATGGGAACTTCCGATTCCGGTATACGATATGGAAAAGTATCGGAATTAAGTATCGGAATTCCGATAACGCGAATATCGGCCGATACCCGATACTTGCGGTATCGGAATGCTCAACACTAGTGAGCAGCAGAAAATGTGATAAAATGAAGAAATTACCAATACTTACCTAATTTTTTTGCATAGCAACTCCAGTGACCCCCTCCAGTCCTGCAGCAATTACACTCCATGCATCATTCACTTGACTGGTACCGCCAATCACTAACCACTTGGATCATGCTATACAATCAATGTTGATGCCTGTGATGGGCTGCAGCAATCACGTAATTGATGGATGTTACATTATTGATGAAGGACATAAATTTTTCCTCTTTATCTTTTTTTTGGTCGACGCCTTGTTTATGATGGGACAAGCTGTTTTGAATGCTGTTATTTGTCATATAATACTGAAAAAGATGGAAAAATGCTTTGAACGTTTTTGAGATAGAATGTTTTGTTTCTTGTTGATATTTCAGGTTTTATCCCTTTAGCAACCGCCGACACACATTAAAACGTCCATCCTAGGGTACTTAATAACTTATCCCATTTTAAATCAGGAATAAGGTTGTAGCGCCCCCCAGAGTCGTATAAACTCTGGGGTCTCGGCTACTGGGATAGCCTGGATACTGGAGAACATGACCATGGCCAAATTTTCCGGTGTCCAGTCACATGATTGCCGTTATTCACTGAATAACGGTGATCACAAACAAAGTGTGCCCGCTGTTTCAATCATTTCTCTCTCTTCTGACAGCATATACATTTCAGAGGAGAGAGAAACGATGCCCTGGAGACCTGCCGTTACCTCCGCCATCCCCTGGTCCCTCCTGATCCTTCCCCCGGTCTGGCGTCATCTTCCTGGAAAAAAAAAATGGTGGGCACATGCACAGTGTACCCGCCGAGATCTGCCGACCAGTACCCAACAACAATAAGGGTATGTTTCCACGGTCAGGAAACCATCAAGACTTGCTGCGGATTTGCTGCGTACAGCCGCAGCATCCAAACCGCAGCGTCCAGATGTTACAGCATAGTGGAGGGATTTTATGAAATCCTGTCTCCACTATGCGTGCGGGGCCGCATTCAGCCCTGTGTATCTGAACATGCGGCGCGTCTTTCCAGACTGCAGCATTTCTATTTATCTTGCGGAGACGCTCTGTCTCCGCAAGATAAATAACCCAGTCTATGGATAGGATGCGATGATTCTGCATGTGTTCAAGAATACATGCGGAATCACTGCGTGTACAAAAGGGGGCAGCGCTGTGGGCCGAGCGGGGTTTCCACTGCGTCCAAAGCGCTGCCAGTATGCAGTGTGGACACATACCCTTAGAAATTTTTCCTATTGGCTCCTTTTGATCACTGTGATACATCCTATTACAGTCATCAAAATATAAAAAAAAATTGTAAATCAAATCCTCCTTTGTCACCTCCTTAATTAGATAAAAATTATAAAATATATTTTTTTCCATTATTTGCAGTTGGGCTAGGGTTAGGATTAGGGCTGTCGTTAGGGTTGAGGATAGGGTTGTGTTAGGGTTAGGGTTGTGTTAGGGTTAGCAGTGTGTTAGGGTTAGGGGTGTCTTAGGCTTGGGGCTAGGGTTAGAATAGTTTTTTTTTTAAAGTAAAAAAATGAAGATATGATGCTAGTGTTGAGTGCAAGTGCTCAATACTCGAGTTTGCATCGGGTGCTTGGGTATGCACGGAGTATCGCAGATCCCCGCATGTTTTTTTGGGGTGTCTAACAGCTGCGAAACATGCGAGGCAGGGACTTGAGCATGTCACTTGAGCACCCATGTTATTCGGTGCATACCCAAATATCCAATGCAAACTGTAGTAGCGAGCACTTGCACTCAACACTAATGACGACATATTCAATATGGTGACCTAATTTTATCAAATTCTGTGTTGTACCTGTGAGCTCAAAATGCACACTATGCCCCTGGATAAAATACTTGAGGGGTGTGGTTTCCAAAATGGTGTCATTTGTGGGGGGTTTCCACTGTTTAGGCACATCAGGGACTCTCCAAATGTGACATGGTGTCCACTAATTATTCCAGCAAATTTTACATTCAAAAAGTCAAATGGCGCTCCTTCCCTTCTGAGCCCTGATGTGCGCCCAAACAGTATATTTCCCCATCAAATAAGGTATTCGCATACTCAGGAGAAATTTAACAACAAATTTTGGGGTCCATTTTCTCCTGTTACCCTTGTGAAAATAAAAAAAGTTTTTGGTGTAAAGAAATTTTTTTTTGTGAAAAAAATTAAATGTTTATTTTTTCCTCCTCTATTGCTTCAGTTCCTGTGAAGCACCTGAAGGGTTATTAAACTTCTTGAATGTAGTTTTGAGCACCTTGAGGGAGTTTATAGAATGGATAAAGTGATTTCAAATGTGATGTGGTCCCTAAAAAAATGGTTTTGCAAATTTTGATGTAAAAATGAGAATTTGCTGGTCAACTTTTAACCCTTCTAACGTCCTATCAAAAAAAATTATGTTTCAAAAATTATGCTGGTGTAAAGCAAACATGTGGGAAATGTTATTTATTAACTATTTTGTGTGATGTAACTCTGATTTGAGGACATGACAATTAAAAGTTTAAAATTTGTGAAACTTTCAACATTTTTGCCAAATTTCCTTTTTTTTTCACAAACAATCGCAAGTCATAGAGAACAAATTTTACCACTATGATGAATTACAATATGTTACGAGAAAACAGTCTCAGAATCAGTGGAATCCAGTGAAGCGTTCCAGAGTTATTACCTCATAAAATGACAGTGGTCAATCATAATTGTAAAGTTTGGCTTGGTCATTAGGGTCAAAATTGGCTCAGTCATTAAGGGGTTAAATGAAATTTCTTTGTTTTGGAAACTTCCTGTTACTTGGCTTTGTTAAAGGTTTACTGATACAATCATACGCACATTACATCTGTTTTTATTATGTTTCTGTTGCGGAAATGCAATAAATACACATATGCATTTTTATCTGCAGATTTTCCTGATGTTATTCCAGTTGATGGGGAAAATCCGGAAATAAAATGCCTATTTCCCACAAGAGAAATTGACATATCTCAGATATCATAATCGTAAAATCATACACTTGGGGGGGGGGGGGGGGTTGGGATGGGATGGCATTCTTGGGTGCCTGTTGCATCTAAGGGGTTAAACTACTACCACAGTGGTTACAGGGGTCTGTGACCTATATGGAACAGGCTCAGGTTTGTAGGCTACTTGTCAGTAGAATTCTGACAGGCAGGTTCAGTATAATACACTGCACTGGGTTAGTTTTTTATATGTGATTCAAAATGTAAGTTCAAGTCCCCTTTGTGGGTTGAATACATATTGAAAAAAATGTATTTAAACGTTTATCATAAAATAGGTATAAATACAAACAAATATATTCATAATTAGTATTGCCGCATCCATAAGTCAAAATTTCTATTTTTGTCTCCCAGAAAAACAGAATAAAAAGTTATCCAAAAATCGTATGTTTATCAAAACCTTACAAATAGAAATAATGCTTCATAAGAAAAACAAACATTCATACAACCATATCAGCAAAATAAAAAAGCTATGGTTCACAGAAAACAGGGAGACAAAAAACACAAAGCATTTTCTTTTAAAAGTACTTTTATTGCGAAAACGCTTTAAAAACATTACAAACTATACAACCTGGGTATCCCATGATTATATTGACTTGCAGCCTAAAGTTGACGTGTTAACTATACTGCTGGTAAACATTGTAAAAAAAAAAACAATTCCAGAAATGTTTCTTTTTCCATACATAACACTGAATAAAAAGTGATGAAAAAGTAATGAAAATTACATTGTGTCCCAGAAAAGCAAACCCTCATTTTCTTTCCAGTTAAAGGAGTTATTCCAAAATCTATTTGTTTTTTTTCAAACTCCTCGTAGCATTATGTATTGTTATTGACACCTACACCTGAAGTTCAGCTGTCTGGTTAAGTCCTGGTTAACACAGAGTATTTCACAGTCCGTGTATGGACCACAGTGCCCAGACTGACTGCGGGTATCCTGCTTCAAACTCACAGCCTCATATGTGTCTGAGGGTGTAAGTTTGGGTCGGGAGACCCGTGATCAGTCCTGGTTTTGCAGTCCATATACAGCTCATACAAAGGTGGCCTGAATCTGGGCTGAGCACTGATTATTTGTATGCTTAAGGCTGGAGTCACACACACCGAGTAAAAAATCTGACCGTTTTAGTCGGTCGATAATCGGATTAAAATTTCATGAACATTGATGCGACTAGCATCCGATTTTTTGTAGTTGATGCGATTTAGTCGCATCTGACCGTAGTTGTCACATCCGATTTACATCCGAATTGCGAGAATTTCTCGCAGGCTTGCAAAAATGACATATAATGGATCCAAAAGAATAGTATTTAAATCACAATAGAAAGAATAGATATATACACATAGAACACATATATATATATATATATATATATATATATACACATGTCATTGTGACATGTATATATACATATATTTATAGTTCCTAGACTTCTACATACTGTAATAGCCGCTAATTCAATTGCCGGCTTTTGTGAAATCACAGAAGCCGACATGAAATGATACATTGTTTAGACACAGTTAACCATGTAATTTCCTGTATTTTGATATATGGTTTGAACTTACAATTACATAAGTGTATGTGTACAAAATTTCAGACATGTAGTGGTTAATTAAAGGTGTCAATTCGTTGTAAAAAAAATGTGTCAAATCTCTAATTAGATTTGCCCTTTCTGGGGTGTCTGGGGGCAGATGTCAGTAGCCAGGGGGGCACAAAAAAAATGTACCCTCCCTAGGCTGTTATTATCTGCCCCCACTCGCTTGCTTTGTCTGTCTGGTGGAGAAAATACAGCGGGAGCCCACCATTTTTTTTACAATGAATTTACACCTTTAATTAACCCCTACATGTCTGAAATTTAGCACAAATACACTCATGTAATTGTAAGTTCTAAACAAATATCAAAATACAGGAAATGACATGGTTAACTGTGTGGAAACAATGTATCATTTCATGTCGGCTTCTGTGATTTCACAAAAGCCGGCAATTGAATTAGCGGCTATAACAGTATGTAGAAGTCTAGGAACTATAAATATATGTATATATATATGTCACAATGACATATAATATATTATATATATATATATATATATATGTATTCTATGTGTGTATATGTATTGATTCTATTCTTTAATAAATCTGTCAGTGTGATTTTACAGTATAGCCGGGGATGAATTGCCGGCTTTTCTAAAGGACACCTGTGCGATTTAATCGCAAGTCACACATGCGGTCCGTTTGTAATCCGATTTTTCATCGCTCCCATAGACTTGCATTGGCGATAGTCGACCCACAATCGGTGACAATCGCAGCATGCTGCGATTGCACTCGGACGTTTAAAACGGACCACAAAAAATCTGATACTGGGAGCTGCTCCATAGATATTTCATCGCATTGCAGTCGTCCGATTTTGTCGCCAGTGTGACCCCAGCCTAAAGGGAACCTGTCACCTCGTTTTTCCGCTATAAGATGTGGCCACTGCCTTTGGGGGCTTATCTACAGCATTCGGTAATGCTGTAGATAAGCCCCCGGTCCAACCTGAAAAATAAGAAAAAGAGGCTTTATTATACTCACCCAGGGGGCAGTCCGATGTGGTCCGGTCCAATGGGTGTAGCAGGTCTGGGTCCGGTGCCTCCCATCTTCATGCGATGTCGTCATCCTGCTTGCTTCGTGTCATGCTCCTGCGCAGGCATAATTACTGCAGTGCGCAGGCTTTGGGCCTCTCTGACCTTTCCCGGCTCCTGAGCACTGCAGTACTTTGCACTGCCCTCAACAGGACAGATCAGTATGCCTGCGCAGGAGCCACAACACGAAGCATGGAGGATGACGACATCGCATGAAGATGGGAGGCGCCAGACCCGGACCTGCGACACCCATCGGACCGGACCGCCCCCCAAGTGAGTACAATAAAACCTCTTTTTCTTTCAGGTCGGATCGGGGGCTTATCTACAGCATTACAGAATGCTGTAGATAAGCCCGAAAGGCAGTGGCCACATCTTATAGCGGCAAAACGAGGTGACAGGTTCCATTTAAGGCTCCGTTCACATGACTGTATTTTTAATCTGAGTAATGTTTGTGGAAAAAACTGACACATGGACAGCACTACGACCAATGTGATTCAATTGGGCATTTAAGATAAGTTTTTTTAAATGTCGGTGCCAAAAAAAATTGCACTATTCTTCTGTATTATGGATGAAACTCACCTATTTGAGTGAACAAAAGAGTGGGATCTCATTCAAATAATCCATATGTCATCCGATTTTGTAGATAAACTGCAGTTATAAAGTTAGGAAACTGTATTTGGCTGTATTCGGGCAGCACGGTGGCTCAGTGGTTAAGCACTGCAGCCTTGCAGCGCTGGAGTCCTGGGTTCAAATCCCACCAAGGACAACATCTGCAAGGAGTTTGTATGTTCTCCCCGTGTTTGTGTGGGTTTCTTCCGGGTACTCTGGTTTCCTCCCACACTCCAAAAAACATACAGATAGGGAATCTAGATTGTGAGCCCCTTCGGGGACAGCAACGATAATGTGTGTAAACTGTAAAGCGCTGCGGAATATGTTAGCGCTATATAAAGATTATTATTATTATTTGGTCTTGTAAATTTGAATTACTGCAGAAGTATAAAACTAGATAGCACACAGGGGTCATCCGTGTACTGTCAGTACTTTATTTTTATTGGGTAGGAGAAGCCTAAATTTTTTTTACATATGTAAAAAATTAATGTAACAAGGATTGTAAAAACTGATATATGAACCAAAATGGGTCCAGAACACAAAAAAACATGGACCGTTTTTGACATTAGAAAAAAAAAATGTGTGAAACCTGCTCTACTACAGCTGTATTTGTTAGATCATTACATTTCGTTTTATATCATACGTTGCCTTCTATGCAGAGCAGAACGTGCCGTAAATAACACGTAATCCACTTTCAGACATGTTTTGAGTTTATAATAATAACACCATTATCTTTGAAAAGAAATACATATGGATGTCACTAGTTCTGTGCTAGGGCAGTAGACACCATGTTCCAGTTGGTCTGACCAAGCACTGGCAGCTGTTCCATTTTTGTGTATTTGCTATCAACAACCAATTACTGAGAACAGAATGAACTACATCCATTGGCAAGCAGAAATACAATTGGTCCATTACTATGTACTGACATTTAAATTCCAGTAAACAAATTGATAACTGTGATTATTATCCTAATTACTCTTACTTTTACATCCAAAAAATAAGCAATCTTTTATAAGAAGTTCTGTCTAATTAGCAAATCGGGAATGTTTGTTATTAAAATACCTACTCTTATAAGATCTTCACTTACTTTTTTTATATTGAGAGCTGTTTGATGATCTTAAGAATGGGGCTGCACGGCAACTTTTGCCACAACTGATAACACGTGGCAAAATATAATGGCTTGATGCAACCTAAGAAAGAGGAATGCGGTATCATTGTGCCCCTCAAGTCATAAAAAGTTCAGCAGATGTGAATTTCTTGCAACTTACAGGTCTTGGAGTCATTTTTTTGCGATGTCGCATCCCCACACTGCGGCCATTGGTCGTGCGTCCAGAGTCACCTATAGCCCAGACTATAGTGTACCTCCAGTTATAACTAAATGCTCACCCCCTCAAGACTAAGACCTTACATAATTTATTTCATTTTCACTTCTTGGTACTAAAAATCTATGAATACAATTTAATGGGTTGACCATGAAAATAAGTTATCACCTATTCTTAGGATGGGTGATAGCTATTGATTGGAGGAAGAACAACCATTGGGATCTGCAACGATCATCACAACAAAGAATTTTTATTCCCATTGAAATGAAGCCACAATGCACATGTCCGACTGCCTCTCAATTTTTTTCTATATACTGCTGTCAGAAAAAGCCAAGCACAGCCCATTGGCAGCCCCAATAGGAACGAATGGAGCGGCACTTGAGTGTGCATATGGCTGCTTCAATTGAGTGTGCAGGTGTTATGATCTGCTACAAGCACTAAGGAAAGGTGGGAATTCTGTCCCTACAATAGGACTGAGCTGGATCCCTACGATGTAACGGGGGACCTGATCCTGCGACCAGACCCGCTAAAGTCCTCAGCTAGTCTGAACGAAGACCTATAGTTGCAAGGGAGGAATCCCTACAAGATCTAGGGACTGGGTGAAAAGGTGGACACCTCCTAACAGAAAGTGTAGCAGGGAATATAAAACAGAAAACAAATACTAAGAGATCCTAAGATCAAGCAAAACTGACAGAGTAAGGCACCTAAGCACCTGGCTAGCTTAAGAGTAGATAATACAATGAAGTCCAGCAAAGCCAGAAGGGCTGAGCCAGACTAAATAGGGAAAAAAGGTCATGTGACCAGCAAACTGAAACAAAATCTAACAAGAGGGTTCTAACAGTACCCTCCTTCTAAGAGGATCCTCCGGATCCCCTAGGACTTAGGCTTATCCGGAAACCTCTTGTGAAGCGCTCTGACAAGTCTAGATGCAGAAACATCATCCGCCCTCACCCATGAGTTATCCTCGGGTCCATAACCCTTCCAAGCGACGAGGTACTGCAAACTCCCTCTATACCGTCTAGAATTTAGGATGCGGGAAATATCATATTGCCCGTCCTCCACCACCAGGGGAACAGTGGCCGAGACGTCTCCATCTGAGACCTCAGCTTTTTTCAAGAGAGAAACATGAAACACCGGATTAATCTTCCAGGAGGTAGGAAGCTCCAACTTAACAGCAGATTGGTTAATAACCTGAAGCACCTTAAAGGGCCCTACAAACTTGGGACCCAATTTCTTAGACGGAATCCTCAAGCGCAGATTCTTAGAGGACAACCAAACCATGTCACCAATAGCAAACAAAACCTCTTGTCGTTTTCTATCAAAATACACTTTGGATCTATTGTTAGCCTCCTGAAGATTACCACGTACATCAGTCCAAACTCTCTCCAAAACACCAGAAATATTCTCCTCTTCAGGTACAGCCGATCCCAACTTGGAAAATGACCCAAAAGACGGATGTCTCCCAGTACAACAAAAAAAAGGCGAACAACCAGCAGAAGCGGATGTATGATTGTTAAGAGCAAACTCAGCAAGTGGCAGAAACTCAGACCACCCCTCTTGATTATCAGTCACAAAACAACGCAAGAACTGCTCAACATCCTGGTTTTTCCTTTCTGTCTGGCCATTAGACTCAGGATGATATCCGGATGAAAACGACAAATGAACTCCCAACCTGTCACAAAAGGCGCGCCAAAAACGAGCCACAAACTGAGGTCCCCTATCAGAAACAATGTCAGTAGGAACACCATGTAGTCTGACTATTTCCTTGACAAAGGCCTTAGCGAGAGTCTTAGCGCAGGGCAGTTTGATGAAAGGAACCAAGTGACACATCTTGCTAAAACGGTCCACGACCACCCAGATGACAGTGAAACCCTCAGAGGGGGGAAGGTCAGTAATAAAGTCCATAGCCAAATGTGTCCAAGGTGCACTAGGGACCTCCAAAGGGCAAAGCAACCCCGCAGCAGGAGAATGAGAAGACTTAGATCTAGCACACACAGTGCATTGGCGCACCCACTTAATGACTTCCTTCTGCCATCCTGGCCACCAAAAACTGTGACCCACAAGTCTCTTGGTCTCAGAGATTCCAGGATGACCTGCCAACCGAGAGTCATGACATTCATCAAACAAATCTCTCCTCAGGGTACCAGGCACAAACAACCTCCCATGCGGCGTGTTAGATGGGGCATTCTCCTGTGCTTTAAGAATCTCATCTTCCAACACGGAGTCCAAAACAGCAATAACAACCCCCTCTTGCAAGATGTTTTCCTCCTCCTCCTCAGTACCCACCATAGGAGAAAAGCTGCGAGACAAAGCATCAGCTTTAACATTTTTAGTACCTGGGATGTAAGTAACGGTAAAATTAAACCGTGAGAAAAACAGTGCCCACCTAGCCTGACGGGCATTCAAGCGTTTGGCAGCATCAAGGTAGATCAGATTTTTATGATCGGTGAAGACTTGAACGGGAAATTCCGCTCCCTCCAAAAAATTACGCCAGTGTTCAAATGCGAGTTTAATTGCCAACAATTCCCGATTACCGATATCATAATTTAGTTCAGACTCAGAAAATTTCTTTGAAAAAAAAGCACAGGGATGTACTCCATCCGTCTTTGCCTGAGACAACACCGCGCCGACCCCCACAGAAGAAGCATCAACCTCAACCAAAAATGGTTTAGTCACATCAGGCTGCGTAAGGATGGGGGCAGAGCTGAACCTCTCCTTTAGCAACACAAAAGCCTCAATGGCCTCAGTAGTCCACTGAACCGCATCAGCACCTTTCCTGGTGAGATCGGTCAGAGGTTTGGCAATCACAGAAATTTTTTTTATGAATTTTCTATAATAATTGGCGAACCCCAAAAACCTCTGTATTGATTTCACACCAATAGGTCTAGGCCAATCCTGCACAGCTTGCACTTTCACCGGGTCCATCTCAAAACCTTCACTGGAGACAATGTAGCCCAAAAAACTAAGTCTCTGTACAGCGAACTCACATTTTTCTAGTTTGGCAAAAAGTGAATTATCACTCAGTAACTGTAATACTTCACACACATTCCTCCAATGAGACTCCAAATCCGGTGAATAAATCAAAATGTCATCCAAATACACAACCACACTTCTGCCGATCAAAGGTCTAAGGATGTCATTAATAAGATTCTGAAAAAATGCCGGAACACTGGAAAGTCCAAAGGGCATGACCAGATTCTCAAAATGACCCAGTGGAGTGTTAAACGCAGTCTTCCATTCATCCCCCTCCTTCATGCGCAACAAATTGTATGCCCCTCGAAGATCAATTTTCGAGAACCACTTGGCCCCCACTAACTGATTAAACAAATCAGGAATCAATGGCAGTGGGTAAGGATTGCGTACAGTAATTTTATTAATTTCACGAAAGTCTAGACAAGGCCGTAAACCGCCGTCCTTTTTTTTAACAAAAAAAAATCCAACCGCCACAGGAGATTTGGAAGGCCTAATGTGACCGGCGGCCAAGCTTGTCTGTATGTATTCCTCCAAAGCCTTTCTCTCAGGAATAGTCAAATTAAATAAACGACTTTTAGGAAGAGTCGCTCCAGGGACAAATTCAATAGTACAATCATAATCTCTATGAGGAGGCAATACCTGCGATTCCTTATCAGAAAAAACTTTCCAAAAATCCTGAATAGGTACAGGCAACTCCCCCTTAACTACAGCAGCAATACGCCCGTTACAACACTTGTCATAACACTTAGGACTCCAGGACTTAATTTCATTGGTAGACCAATCCAGTACCGGATTGTGCAATTTTAACCAGGGTAACCCCAAAATCACTGGAGAAGGTAAATTATTCAAAACTACCAAATCCAAATTCTCTTGATAAACACCATTAATAGTAAGAGGAAATTCACAGATATGGTGAGTAACATTTTTCAAGTGAGAACCATCCACAGACACCACATTAATAGGAGAAGATAGAAGTTTGGGTTTTAATTTTAGTTTTTCCAAAAATTTCCCATCAATCACATTGAGAGTTGAACCACAATCCACAAATACCCGAAACTCCATTAATTCCTCCTCAACAGCAGTGGTAGCAGAAAGAAAGACACCTTTATTGTTTAAACAAGCTATACGGGCAAAACTGACCTCATTTTTTTTTTCTTTCTTTATTCATTCGAAGCGCACAGTTCTTAATGAAATGCTCAGATTTACCACAGTAGAAACACAAACCTTGAGCAAATCTGCGTTCTTTTTCTCGAGAGTGAGGTGTCATTGCTCCAATTTCCATCGGCTCTGCAATGTCAGTACAGTCCCTCTCCAGACTTGGAGCTGACAAGGCAGATTTACTCTCATTAACCCTTGCACGCAGTCTCCTATCCACCCGTATGGCTAATTGCATAGCCTCTTGCAAGTTACCAGGTATGGGATAAGCAATGAGCAAATCTTTAACCCTTTCACTTAACCCTGCAAGAAATAAACTTTTCAAAGCTGAATCGTTCCAGCCCACCTGAGCGGACCACCTTCGGAAGTGAGTACAATATTTTTCCACATTACCTGATCCCTGTCTTAAACGTCTCAATTCTGTCTCAGCTGATGAAACACGATCCGGATCGTCATACAATAACCCCAAAGCAGAAAAAAAACTATCCACTGATCTAAAGCATGCATCACTAGGCTGCAGAGAAAAGGCCCAGTCCTGAGGTTCTTTGCGCAAAAGTGACATTATGAACCCTATGCGCTGTGATTCATCACCAGAGGATCTGGGTCTCAAACGGAAATACAACAAGCAAGCATTTTTAAAAGAAAAAAAATCTTGTTGTTCACCAAAAAATAAATTTTGGCTCCACGAAATCAGCTCCAGAACAACTACTCACGTGTTGCTGGATTTCAGCCACCACCAGACAGAGTCGCTGCAGGTGTTGAGCCAAATCCTGAACCGACACCATAATAGAAACTGAAAATCTTTCCTTAGAGATTTTTTTTTTTTTTTTTCTTTGGGCTGGACTTACTGTTATGATCTGCTACAAGCACTAAGGAAAGGTGGGAATTCTGTCCCTACAACAGGACTGAGCTGGATCCCTACGATGTAACGGGGGACCTGATCCTGCGACCAGACCCGCTAAAGTCCTCAGCTAGTCTGAACGAAGACCTATAGTTGCAAGGGAGGAATCCCTACAAGATCTAGGGACTGGGAGAAAAGGTGGACACCTCCTAACAGAAAGTGTAGCAGGGAATATAAAACAGAAAACAAATACTAAGAGATCCTAAGATCAAGCAAAACTGACAGAGTAAGGCACCTAAGCACCTGGCTAGCTTAAGAGTAGATAATACAATGAAGTCCAGCAAAGCCAGAAGGGCGGAGCCAGACTAAATAGGGAAAAAAGGTCATGTGACCAGCAAACTGAAACAAAATCTAACAAGAGGGTTCTAACAGCAGGCCCCCAGAAGAAGCAGGCGGCAAAACGCGCATCGGGGTGAGGGGACACCGAGCAGACCACTATGGCCACCTGTTACCGGTAATGTAGCCTTTATTAATATTAGCACAACAATCTAGGGCACAATATACAGTATAATCTTACCCACTATAGCATTACTGTTACATCTGTTGGGTGTCATGAGATTGTGATTGATATTGTTTGATGTCTCATTATTATTATTATTTATTTATATATATAGCACCATTAATTCCATGGTGCTGTACATGAGATGGGGTTATATCAAGATACAAATATCACATACAGTAAACAAACTAACAATGACAGACTGGTACAGAGGGAAGAGGACCTTGCCCTTCCGGGCTTACATTCTACAGGATTATGAGGAAGGAGACAGTAAGTCGGGGGTTGCAGTAGCTCTGATGGTGGTCATTACAGGTTGTAAGCTTTTTTGAAGAGATGGGTTTTCAGGTTCCGTCTGAAGGATCCAAATGTGGTGGATAACCGGGACATGTTGGGGCACGGAATTCCAGAGGATAGGGGATATTCGGGAGAAATCTTGGAGGCGACTGGATGAGGAGCGAATAAGCGTGGAGGAGAGAAGGAGGTCTTGGGAGGACCGGAGATTACGTGAGGAAAGAAATTGAGAGATTAGTTCAGAAATTTATACGGAGGAGAAAGGTTATGGATGGCTTTGTAGTTCAGTGTTAGTAGTTTAAACTGGATACACTGGGAAAATTAAAGACAGTGAAGGGATGTGCAAAGATGGGAAGCAGGAGTGTAGCGAGGAGAGAGATTAATTAGTCGGGCAGCAGAGTTGAGAACGGACTGAAGGGGTGCGAGAGTGTTAGAAGGTAGGCCAGAGAGGAGGATATTGCAGTAGTCGAGGTGGGAGATGATTAGGGCATGCACAAGCATTTTGGCAGAGTGAGGGTTGAGGAAAGGACAGATTCTATAAATATTTTTGAGCTGGAGGCGTCAGGAGGTGGCGAGAGCTTGGATGTGTGGCTTGAAGTACAGAGCAGAGTCAAGTGTTACTTGTGTAACAAGTGTAGTGTAGTGTCAAGTGTAACTCCGAGGCAGTGGACTTCTGCTACGGGGGAAAGCGTGATGTCATTAATTGTGATAGATAGATCAGGTAGGGAAGATATGCAAGATGGAGGAAAGATAATTAGTTCTGATTTGTCCACATTGAGCTTGAGGAAGCGAGAGGAGAAAAAGGAGGATATGGCTGATAGACACTCTGGGATTCTGGACAGCAGAGAGGTGACATCTGGGCCAGAGAGGTAGATCTGAGTGTCATCAGCATATAGATGGTACTGGAAGCCATAGGACTTTATGAGTAGTCTCAGGCCAAGGGTAAAGATTGAGAAGAGAAGGGGTCCTAGGACAGAGCCTTGAGGGACACCGACAGAGAGAGGGCAAGATGAGGAGGTAGTGTGGGAGTAGGAAATGATAAATGTGTGGTTGGTAAGGTATGAGGAGATCCAGGATAGGGCAATGTCTTTGACACCAAATGAAGAGAGGATCTGTAGTAGGAGGCAGTGGTCAACTGTGTCAAAGGCAGAGGACAGGTCTAGAAGGAGTAGTATAGAGAATCGTCTCTTAGCTTTAGCTGTAAGTCGTTAGTAAGTTTTGACAGTGCAGTTTGCATGTATTGGTGGGGACAGACACCAGATTGTAGGTTGCCAAAAAGCGAGTTGGATGCCAAGTGAGAGGAAAGTTCAGCGTGAACGTGCTTCTCCAGGAGTTTGGAAGCAAATGGGAGCAGAGATATGGGGCAATAACTGGACATAGCGCTTGGGTCAAGTGATGGCTTTTTGAGGATAGGTGTGATTGTGGCATGTTTGAAAGCAGAGGGGAGGGTACCAGAAGTTAGTGATAGGTTGAAGAGATGGGTTAGGGAAGAGATAAGTGTAGTGGTGAGGTTGGGGAGAAGGTGGGATGGGATGGGGTCAAGCACACAAGTGATGAGGTGTGATTTGGAGATAAGATGAGCAAGCTCTCCTTCAGTGATTTTGGAGAGGGAAGTTATGGGGTTAGGGTTTTGGTCTGGTATACAAAGAGGTTGTGGTGGTCGGACAACAAAGACTTACCTTGTTTGGTCTATCTTATTTTTGAAGTGCGTGGCAAAGTCCTCGGCAGAGATTAGGGAAGTCGGACGAGACAGTCGTGGGCGGAGGAGGGAGTTAAAAGTGTTGAACAATTGTTTGGGGGTTGTGGGATAAGGAAGATACAAGGGATGTAAAGTAGGCCTGTTTAGCAGAGTTGAGAGCTGATTTGAATGCGAGTGTTGCTTATTTGAATGAAGTGAAGTCGTCGTGCGAGTGCGTTTTCTTCCAACTCTGCTCTGCAATTCTGGATACCTGTCGAAGCTTTTTAGTGTTGTTATTGTGCCAGAGTTGTCTATTGATTTATCGCACTCTGCTATGCATGACAGGGGCGACCGAGTCGATGGCTGATGCAAGAGAGGCATTGTAGAAACTAGTGGCAGTGTCTGTGTCGTGGAGTGAAGCTATGGAGGACAGTGGTAGAATAGAGTCAGAGAGTGTGCGAGTGTCTAGATGTGCGAGGTTTCTGCGGGGGTGCGCAAGTTGATGGATATGGGTGACAGGTGAGGATTACAGTGATGAGAACGTGAGCAGATGGTGTTCAGCTAGAGGGAGGCGGAAGGTTGTGAAGTTAGATAGGGAGCAGAGACTGGTGAAGACTAGGTCTAATATATGTCCGTCTGTGTGGGTGGCTGAGGAGGAGTAAGTCCAAAAGATGAAGTGAGCGACAGGAGTTTTGAGGCTGCTGACTGGTGGGTGTCAATGGGAATGTTGAAGTCATCCATGATGATGGTGGGAATGTCAGCAGAGAGAAAGTGAAGAAGCCAGGTGGAGAAGTGGTCAATAAAGGCAGTGGTCGGGCCCGGAAGTCGGTATATGATGGCCAGTGGCGTAACTACAAAGTTATGGACCCCATTGCGAACTTTCAAATGGGGCCCCCCCATGCCAAAATATTTTCCACCCAAATTCATATTTTTCCTATTCATTTCGCACACTATAGCTTTGTTGCAATGTTGTATAGTCTGACATCAGTGGCGTAACTATCCAGTGCCCTACCCTGGTATATATTTGTCCCCAGTATTGTCGTTGTTCTGTAATGTATAAAAGAAAATAAACCATTATACTCATCAAGGGCTTACATAGAAGTCAAGGGGATCCATATAAGAAGTAAAATGCACTCCCTTAGTCCTCCAATATAATATAATGCACCCCATAGTCCTCTATATACAGTATTATACTGCACAGTTCATAGTCATCCATGTAGTATAATCAAATGCACCTCCATAGTCATCCATAAAGTATAATGCACAGCCCATAGTCCTCGATAAAGTATAATGCACAGCCCATATATACTTCACAGTAGTAAAATGCACCTCATAGTCCTCCTATATAGTATTATGCACTCCATAGTCATATATAGTATAATGATCTGACTCCACATTCTGCCCCATCTGACTCCACATCCTGTCCCATCTGACTCCACATCCTGCCCCATCTGACTCCACATTCTGCCCCATCTGACTCCACATTTTGCCCCATCTGCCCCTTCCCCCCTCTTCATCATGTGCAGTCACATACAATGCTACATGTCCAAAACACTGAGGAGCCGCAGTGACATGGAGCAGGAGCCTCCACAGGATCGGCTCCGATCTCACCCCGCACTCTGCTCTCACACGTTTATCACAAGCACCAAAAAAACTCCACCATACTCTCCTGTAATCTCACCAGAATGGCAGGAACCGGAAATCTGCTGCTGGCTGATACCAGAGAACATGAGCTGCACACAACCAGGACGGAGCTGCTGCTCTGAGAGCTGAAGGACCTGTAGTGATGTCATTGTCATGTGATCAGGAGGCGGAGCTGAAAAATGGTGAAGGACCTATGATAATGATGACATCACCACAGGTCCTTCAGCTCTTCCTTAGTTCAGGTGTCGGCTGCTGTGCTGAATTGTGTGCGCCCGGCAGTTCAGGTGGAGGGCAGGTCTGTCTGTTACTGTGTGGGAGGAATCGCCTGCATGGCAAAAGATTTTAACTTTTTGCTGGTGTCTGACCTGCCGGGTCCCTGACCCCCCCCAGGGCCTGGCCGCAGTGGCGACTGCTGCGACCATGGATGTTACGCCCATGATGACGGCCACTTGGAGGTTGGAGAGAGAGTAGATGCAGACTGAGTGGACTTCAAAAGAGGGGAGGGTAGAGGTGGGATTGGGTTAAAGGCACAGTTGGAAGAAAGGAGAATGTCCACTCCTCCACCATGTCTGTTGCCAGAGCGAAGGGTGTGGGTGAAGTGGAGGCAGCCGTAACATATCATTATTTACCTGTCTTTGATTGTACCTACATATAAGGGGTAACTATATTCAGATATGGTTTACATGTAGTCCTGTAGGTTTGAACATTTCTGGTAACTTTACAGGGCAGGCTCTTATAAGTGCATTCTATGCCCTTGGTTACTATTACTACTAATATTTTGGTGCAATATTCCCCTTTTGTTTCTGCTTGGTGTCCCTTGATGACATTTTGCTTTTTATGTATTTTTTTGTCTTTTAATATATATTTAATTATATATTTAATAAAGTTGATTTTTAATAATAATTTGTATTGGATCTCTTCATGTTCCCACATACTAAACGCTTACTTTGGTCTCTATGTGTAAACAGACATTCAAATGACCACAGATCTGAAAAAAAGTTTACCGATTGGCGGTCATCATATACTGCCACTCTGTGGAAACAGACCCTTAGTGTGTTCTGCCTCTTCTACCAATATTTTAATATTTTATTCCTACTATGGCTTTTCATACTGATACAGGCTAGCCCTCCTTCCTACATTTAGATTGTGTCCATGCTATTTTTTTCATATTTACTTGGGTTTGTTAAAGCAACTTACTAATTAGCTAATAAATACAGTGCCTTGAGAAAGTATTCGCCCCCCTGGAACTTTTCAACCTTTTCCCACATATCATGCTTCAAACATAAAGATACCAAATGTAAATTTTTGGTGAAGAATCAACAACAAGTGGGACACAATTGTGAAGTTGAACGAAATTTATTGGTTATTTAAAATGTTTGTGGAAATACAAAAACTGAAAAGTGGGGCGTGCAATATTGTTCGGCCCCTTTACTTTCAGTGCAGCAAACTCACTCCAGAAGTTCATTGTGGATCTCTGAATGATTCAATGTTGTCCTAAATGACTAATGATAAATATAATCCACCTGTGTGTAATCAAGTCTCCGTATAAATGCACCTGCTCTGTGATAGTCTCAGGGTGCTGTTTGAAGCACAGAGAGCATCATGAAGACCAAGGAACACAACAGGCAGGTCCGTGATACTGTTGTGGAGAAGTTTAAAGCCCGATTTGTATTCAAAATGATTTCCAAAACTTTAAACATCCCAAGGAGCACTGTGCAAGCGATCATATTGAAATGGAAGGAGTATCATACCACTGCAAATATACCAAGACCCAGCCATCCCTCTAAACTTTCATCTCAAACAAGGAGAAAAAAAAAAAAAGAAAAAAAAAAAAAAAGCACCGAAAAAAACTCTACGGAAAATGTATATACAAAAAGGTATAACTTTATTAAACATATAAAAATAGTAAAAACGGGGAAAACAGACACACAATACAAAAGGTGGAGAAACCTGGAGTGAGGTGAGTAACAATAAGCATGTATGTAATATAAGCAACTACAACAAGAACTAGTAACAAACCAAGCTGATCCAAATGAAAAAAATTGCAGCACAAAGAAAAAAACCCTGGAGATGCCTTGTGTATGATGACAAAGGTTCGTATGTAAAGGAACCCAGTACAAAGGAAACTGCGGTGCATATAAATCTATCACAAGGGGGTAACTGCAACGCTGAAGATTATAACCAGCACAGAAGGCTAGAGGAGGCGAAAAACTCCAATATGTGAGCACACATCATGAGGAAAAGCAGGAAAAAATTCGAATATATATATATAATAAAAAGTAACATATAACCTGTGTGAACGGTACTAAAAGTACATATTACCTCAACACCAGCGTCCCACCAAGGTATGTTACTTTTTATTATATATATATATTCGAATTTTTTCCTGCTTTTCCTCATGATGTGTGCTCACATATTGGAGTTTTTCGCCTCCTCTAGCCTTCTGTGCTGGTTATAATCTTCAGCGTTGCAGTTACCCCCTTGTGATAGATTTATATGCACCGCAGTTTCCTTTGTACTGGGTTCCTTTACATACGAACCTTTGTCATCATACACAAGGCATCTCCAGGGTTTTTTTCTTTGTGCTGCAATTTTTTTCATTTGGATCAGCTTGGTTTGTTACTAGTTCTTGTTGTAGTTGCTTATATTACATACATGCTTATTGTTACTCACCTCACTCCAGGTTTCTCCACCTTTTGTATTGTGTGTCTGTTTTCCCCGTTTTTACTATTTTTATATGTTTAATAAAGTTATACCTTTTTGTATATACATTTTCCGTAGAGTTTTTTTCGGTGCTTTGTTATCTATCTGTTGCTCTACATGGGTCTATTATGTAGGTGTCATATCAAACAAGGAGAAGACTGATCAGAGATGCAGCCAAGAGGCCCATGATCACTCTGGATGAACTGCAGAGATCTACAGCTGAGGTGGAACAGTCTGTCCATAGGACAACAATCAGTCATACACTGCACAAATCTGGCCTTTATGGAAGTGTGGCACGAAGAAAGTCATTTCTCAAAGATATCCATAAAAACTGTTGTTTAAGTTTGCAACAAGCCCACCTGGGAGACACACCAAACATGGGAAGAAGGTGTCTTGGTAGATGAAACCAAATCGAACTTTGCACATGCCAAATGATATGTTTGACAAAGAAACATCTCATCACCCTGAACACACATCCCCACTGTCAAACATGGTGGTGGCAGCATCATGTTTGGGCTGCTTTCTTCAGCAGGGACAGGAAGCTGGTTCAAATATGGAAGATGGATGGAGCCAATACAGGACAATTCTTGGAGAAAAACCTGTTGGAGTCTGCAAAGACCTGAGACTGGGATGGGATTGTCTTCCAACAGACATGATCCCAAACATACAGCAAAATCTACAATGGAATGGTCACAATAACGTATCCAGGTGTTAAGGCTGGGCTCACATAGCGATACACCAGCGATCCCGACAACGATCAGGATCGCTGGTGTATCGCTATATTATCGCTGCTGAGCTGCCAAAGCAGGCAGCTCAGGAGCGATCGCACAAGACATGCGGGTAAATCGCTAGTTACCGCAGTGTACCTTGGATACCAGCGCCCTAGCAGGGAGCTGAACCAAGGGTACACATCGGGTTTCACGTCCTGCGGGGCTGGAACCCCGCTGTTACCTTGGTTACCAGCTCCCTGCATCAGGGCGCTGTATCCAAGGTAACAGCGGGTTTCTAGGCACAGCCCCGCCTGGAAAACCCCTGTGTACCTTGGTTTACCGCGGATCGCTGGTCTCCGCCTGTCACACGCAGTGATGCTGCCTGTCAGCGGAGACCAGCGATCAAAAAAATGGTCCAGACATTTCAGCGACGATCAGCGTACCGCAGGGGGCTGATCGTGCTGAATGTCACACAGCGATATCGCTGGTGAGCTCGCTGCTGCGTCACAAAATAGTGACTCAGCACCGTCTCGCTAGCGATATCGCTAGTGAGACGGGCTTAAGAATGGCCAAGTCAAAGTCAGACTGAATCATTAAATCGTGGAAAGAGCTGAAAACGCTTTCAAAGCGATCTCCATCTAACCTCACTGAGCTCGAGCTGTTACAGAAGATTGCAAGAATTTCAGTCTCTTGAGTACAAAACTGATAGAGACATATCCCAAGCGACTTGCAGCTGTAATCACAGCAAAGGTGTGCAACAAAAGTATTAAGTAAAGGGGCCGAATAATATATGCACGCCCCACTTTCAGTTTTGTATTTCCACAAAAATTAAAAGAAAACAATAAATTTCGTTCAACTTCACAATTGTGTCCACTTGTTGTTGATTTTTCACCAAAAATTTACATTGTATCTTTATGTTTGAAGCATGATATGTGGAAAGGTTGAAAAGTTTCAGGGGGCCGAATACTTTCGCAAGGCACTGTATATGTACATATGAAGTCTTATAATTTCACATGATCCAAATAGAGGATCACATTATCACACATAATTAATGTAGCAGTTTCTGGTCATTTTAGCAGCTATTAATTGTATCGACACATGATGACTTTCAGGTGGCAGTGAGCTAGCAATCATATCTTTGCATTTCTCAGAAGAGCTACATAGGTATTTGCTGTGGTCTAAGCAAAACAGGTGTCAACTCCAAATAAATGTCTGAGTCCCACGAGAAGGAAAAGCAAGTATTGCACTTATCATTCAGTAACAGAGATAAACCATTAATGAAAAGCATTTTTACAGAAAGTTGAATTATTATCAACTAAATGTTATAAAACATGAAATATCATGTTAGCGAATAATGTGCACTACAGAATAACAATTAAACTTCAGTTTAAAGAAAGAGCTTCATGCTTCTTCCAACACCTCAAAGACATTCTAAGGGCCTGTGCACACGTTGCGGATTGCCTGCGGATTTTTCCGCGCCGAATCCACAAATCTTGGCAGACAAATGCATGTCCTTTTGACGTGGTTTGACGCGTTTTTTCATGCTTTTTTCTCAGCGTTTTTGTATGCGTTTTGACAGCTAAATAAAGATATGTTATTTTAACAACAAAAAATTTGTGATGTCATTCTTGTCCAACCTCTCTTTACATTTGTCAACCCACACTCCATTACACACACACAGATAGAGATAGATAGATAATAGATAGATAATAGATAATAGATACCAATAGATAGATAGATAGAATACATAGATGGATAATAGATAGTTAGAAATATATATAGAAGATAGATATTAAATAGACTGAAAGATTATAGTAGATATGTGATAGATAAATGTACATAAATAGTTAAAGACACTGCGTATACACACACAAAATCTTAACGCATATGTTAATAAAAAAAAATTAGGAAATAAAATGGCGTGGGCTCCGCGCAATTTTCTGCGCCAGAGGGGGAAAGCCGACAGCTGGGGCCAATTTCTAGCCTGGAAGGGTTAATACCCATGATCTTCCCAGGCTTGAATATCAGCCCGCAGCAGCAGTTGTCAGACTGGCATGTCAAGGGCCCACCATTAACAACTCCAGGGCCCCAATTTTCAACTACCCGCAATGAGACATTATCCTCAATCACAAATGTATATAACATTGAACTGGGTAGATTGTTAAATAAATAAGATGCTGCCTTTGTCCGTACATAGTGATTCAAGTATATAGTGCCAAATATTGCTCATATAAGAGGGTGGTGGCCCACTGGAGGATTCTCCTTTTCTACTATTGGCCAGTCCAAGCTAGGATACGAGGACATAACTATAGGGGATATTAAAATTGCAGTTGCATTTGGCTCTAATGTATGAAGGGGGACAGCAGAAACTCAGCTATTTATACAGTAAGGTAATATCAATGTTTAACCCCTTACGGCCATCCGACGTACTATCCCGTCCATGGTACCTGGGCCCGTATGACCATGGACGGGATAGTACGTCCCAGCGATCGGACGCGCAGCCGATCGCGGCTGGGTGTCAGCTGATCACAGCTGACACCCGGCACTATGTGCTGAGAGCAGGCACTGAGAAGCCTGCAGCGATGCCAGAGCGATCGCTGGTGTGACAGAGGGGCTGTACAGTGATGGTCCCTGGGACAAAGTAAAAAAGTTAAAAAAATAAAAATTGTTTAAAAAAATCATAAAAAAAAAAAAATATTCCCCAATAAATTCATTTTTTCCTGTAAATAAAAAAACCAAAACAATAAAAGTACACATATTTGGTATCGCCACGTCCGTAACAACCCCCCCATAAAACTGTCCCACTAGTTAACCCCTTTAGTGAACTTCTTAAAAAAAAAAAAAAAAGCAAAAAATCAATGCTCTATCATCATACCACCGAACAAAAAGTGGAATAACACGCGATCAAAAAGTCGGATATAAATAAACATGGTACCGCTGAAAACGTCATCTTGTCCCGCAAAAAACGAGCCTCCATACAGCATCATCAACGAAAAAATAAAAAAGTTATAGCTCGCAGAATAAAGCGATGCAAAAATAATAATTTTTTATATAAAACTGGTTTTATTCTATAAAAGCACCAAAACATAAAAAAAAGATATAAATGAGGTATCGCCGTAATCGTACTGACCCAAAGAATAAAACTGCTTTATCAATTTTACCACACGCGGAACGATATAAACGCCTCCCCCAAAAGAAATTCATGAATTGCTGATTTTTGTTCATTCTAACCTCACAAAAATCGAAATAAAAAGCGATCAAAAAATTTCACGTGCTCAAAAATGGTACCAATAAAAACGTCACCTCGTCCCACAAAAAATAAGACCTCACATGACTCTGTGGGCCAAAATATACAAAAATTATAGCTCTCAAAATGTGGTGATGCAAAAACTATTTTTTGCAATAAAAAGCGTCTTTTAGCGGGACAGCTGCCAATCATAAAAACCCGCTATAAATAGTAAATCAAACCCCCCTTTATCACTCCCTTAGTTAGGGAAAAATAATAAAATTACAAAAAAGTATTTATTTCCATTTTCCCATTAGGGTTAGGGTTGCGGCTAAAGTTAGGGTTAGGGTTGGCGCTAAAGTTAGGATTAGGGTTAGGGTTGGGATTAGGGTTATGGGTGTGTTAGGGTTAGGTTTGTGGTTAGGGTTGGGACTAGGGTTAGGGGTGTGTTGGGGTTAGGGTTGGAGTTAGAATTGGGGGGTTTCTGCTGTTTAGGCACATCAGGGGCTCTCCAAATGTGACATGGCGTCTGATCTCAATTCCAGCCAATTCTGCATTGAAAAAGTCAAACGGTGCTCCTTCACTTCTGAGCTCTGCCATGCGCCCAAACAGTAGTTTACCCCCACATATGGGGTATCAGTGTACTCTGGACCCCAAGAGTTATTGTGCAATTTGTCCTATTTCTTCTGTTACCCTTGGGAAAATAAAAAACTGGGGTTTAAAAATATCATTTTAAAAAAAAAAAATGATTTTTTTGTTTTTACGACTGTAAGTTATAAACTTCTGTGAAGCACTTGGGGCTTCATAGCACTCACCACACATCTAGATAAGTTCCTTGTGGGGTCTATTTTCCAAAATGGGGTCACTTGTGGGGGGTTTCCATTGTTTAGGCGCATCAGGGGCTCTCCAAATGCGACATGACGCCCCCAGACCATTCCATCAAAGTCTGCAATCCAAAACGTCACTACTTCCCTTCCGAGCCCCAACGTGTACCCATACAGTAGTTTTCTCCCACATATTGGGTATCAGCGTACTCAGGACAAATTGGACAACAACTTTTGGGGTCCAATTTCTCCTGTTACCCTTGTGAAAATAAAATATTGGGGGCGAAAAAATCATTTTTGTAAAAAAAAAAAGATTTTTTATTTTTACGGCTGTACGTTATAAACTTCTGTGAAGCACTTCGGGGTTTAAAATGCTCACCACACATCTAGGTAAGTTCCTTGTGGGGTCTATTTTCCAAAATGGGGTCACTTGTGGGGGGTTTCCACTGTTTAGGCGCATCAGAGGCTCTCCAAATGCGACATGACGCCCCCAGACCATTCCATCAAAGTCTGCAATCCAAAATGTCACTACTTCCCTTCCGAGCCCCGACGTGCCCCATACAGTAGTTTACTCCCACATATTGGCTATCAGCGTACCCTTGTGAAAATAAAATATTGGGGACGAAAAAATCATTTTTGTAAAAAAAAAAAAAAGATTTTTATTTTACAGCTGTACGTTATAAACTTCTGTGAAGCACTTCGAGGTTCAAAGTGCTCACCACACATAAGTTCCTTGAGGGGTCTTGTTTCCAAAATGGTGTCATTTGTTGGGGTTTCCACTGTTTAGGCAGATCACGAGCTCTCCAAACACGACATGGCATCCAGCCAATTCTGTGTTGAAAAAGTCGAACGGCGCTCCTTCCCTTCCAAACTTTGCCATGCACCTAAACAGTGGTTTACCCCACATATGGGGTATCGGCGTACTCAGGACAAATTGCACAATAACTTTTGGAGTCTTGTTACCCTTGGGAAAATAAAAATTGGGGTGAAAAGATCATTTTTGTGGAAAAAATATGATTTTTTAATTTTACGGCTCTACGTTATAAACTTGTGTGAAGCACTTTGGGGTTCAAATTGCTCACCAAAGATCTAGATAAGTTCCTTAGGGGGTCTAGTTTCCCAAATGGGGTCACTTGTGGGGGGTATCCACTGTTTAGGCACATCAGGGGCTCTCCAAATGCAACATGGCGTCCAATCTCAATTCCAGCCAATTTTGTTTGGAAAAAGTCAAATGGTGCTCCTTCCATTCCGAGCTCTGCTGTGCGCCCAAACAGTGATTACCCCCCACATATGGGGTATCAGCGTACTCAGGACAAATTGGACATCAACTTTTGTGGTCCAATTTCTCTTGTTACCCTTGGGAAAATAAAAAATTAGTGACTAAAAGATAATTTTTGTGGGAAAAAAATAGGATTTTTTATTTTCATGCTCGGGCATTATAAACTTGTGTGAAGCACTTGGGGGTTCAAAGTGCTCACCAAAGATCTAGATAAGCTCCTTAGGGGGTCTAGTTTCCAAAATGGGGTCACTTGTGGGGGGTTTCCACTGTTTAGGCATATCTGGGGCACTGCAAATGGAACATGACCCCCATCAACGTCTGCATTCCAAAACGTTACTACTTCCTTTCCAAGCCCTGTCGTGCGCCCAAACAGTTTCCCCCCCCCACATATGGGGTATCAGCGTACTCAGGACAAATTGGACAACAACTTTTGGGGTACAATTTCCTTGGGAAAAATCAAAAATTTGGGACTAAAAAATCATTTTTGTGGAAAATTGTTTTTTTTATTTTTCAGACCCAGGCACTATAAACTTTTGTGAAACACTTGGGGGTTCAAAGTGCTCACAACAGATCTAGATAAGTTCCTTAGGGGGTCTAGTTTCCAAAATGGTATCATTTGTGGGGGGTTTCCACTGTTTAGGCACATCAGGGTTCTCCAAACACGACATGGCGTCCAATCTCAATTCCAGCCAATTTTAGTTTGAAAAAGTCAAACGGCGCTCCTTCCTTACGAGCTCTGCCGTGTGCCCAAACAGTTTTCCTCCACATATTGGCTATTTGCGTACTCAGGAGAAATTGCACAACAACTTTATCTGTCCATTTGCTTCTTTTCTTGAATGTGGTTTTGAGTAGCTTGAGGGGTGCAGCTTTTAGAATGGTGTCACTTTTGGGTATTTTCTGCTATATAGACCCTCAAAGTGACTTCAAATATGAGGTGGTCCCTAAAAAAATGGCTTTGTAAATTTTGTTGTAAAAATGAGAAATCGCTGGTCAACTTTTAACCCTTATAACTTCCTAAGAAAAAAAAAATTTGGTTCCAAAATTGTGCTGATGTAAAGTCAGGGTGGATTTGATTTAAATCAAACTGATTTAAATCATGATTTAAATCACTAGTCAGTAAGGCTTGATTTAAATCAGTGATTTAAATCAAAGTTTCTACCTAAACTAGTTCTTGCTACTTTACTTAGGTTAACAATTTTACCCTCCAGAGCTGTTGCACATTGCTCCATTTCTCTGTCATACACTTGATCCAGCAGTTTCCCTGCAACATCAGCTCTGCTGGGTGAACTGTATCCTGGTCTCAGTGACTGAACCATATTAATGAAATGTGGGTTCTCAGTCAGACGGAAAGAAGAGTTCGTTGCATAAATAAACTGGGCAATTTTTTCATCAATCAACTCTTTCTAATCTGCTAGTTCTTATCACAAACTTATCTATGGTGGTTCCAGGAGGTAAAGGTTTTTTCTTCCTTTTGGGTGATGGTGATATGTGGCCGTGGGTGTCTGATGATGATGCTGCTGCTAATGAAGAACTATCCTGGATGGATAACTCTGAAACTGTAGAACAGGATGATGGTGATCTTGGAGGTGGATAGTTTCCAGAATCCATGAATTCCCCTAAACAAAAAAAGTCAATGCTGTTATTTTATTGTTTATACAATTTCTGCTTATTGTACACAACACAGCACTGCCCCAAAAGGAATATTTGTTTTTCTTCATAACTGTACCAAATGACAGTAACATGCAGTAATAATAAGAAATATAATTTTTCTCACACATGACAGTTCAGTCTTTAGAAATAGGATTCAATAAAAATGTTTACCAACGTGAAGATCCTGCCTGTTCAGAAGTGTTTCTTTGGTCATCTTCATCACCGCACTTCTCATGATGTTGCCTCATTCGCGCCACCAGGCCTTGCATCTCTTTGTTGCATCGTTTGCATTTTGCACGCATGCCTGCCTTACCGATAGGCGAAGGAGCTTCATTAAAATATTCCCAAACTGGGTCTCTTTTACGGCCTGCTGCCATTATAAGGAAAGAATGTAATAAACCTCAGATCGTACACACAAACAGATCCAGACTTGTCTGTCTGTGGCTATGCTGCAGTATTGTGCTCAAAGTTTCACTTTCGTTTTCTTGTCTGCTTGCCCTTCCTCCTCCTCACACTTAGATTCACATTCTTCTTGTGTTGTGCAGATCTATTCCACTCCAAACAATCAGAAACATATTGTCTAACTTCTTGGACTTGGCACTGAAGGGGTTGATTCTGTATTCATATAGGTTTGTAGAACAATAGGATTAAGGTCTTTTTCCAACTCTGTTCATGTTGTAACATTTTTGCCGTGAAGAAGAGGCTGGGACCTCTGCGGAGTCAAATTCAGTTTTGAGAACTGCGTAAGTAAACGAGCGTCTGTGATAATATAGGAGAGAAACTGCCCACTAATCCTACAGAAACCTCTGGAAGAGCATGGCATTGTGAATGTTACACATATACAGCCTTTATTCTACTGAGTTAAACAACTCAGCTTTATCTCATGATGGAAGAACCTTTGGATGGTAAAATATTTTCCTCAAAAAGCAGTTTATGAAAAAAATCCGATTTAAATCAAAAAAATCAGATTTTTTTGATTTTTTTAAAAAAAATCATTGATTTTTATCCACCCTGTGTAAAGTAGACATGTGGGAAATGTTATTTCTTAACTATTTTGTGTGACATATTTCTCTGTTTTAAGGGAATAAAAATTCAAAGTTTGAAAATTGCAAAATTTTCAAAATTTTCGCCATATTTGCGTTTTTTTCAAAATAAACGCAAGTTATATGGAAGAAATTTTATCACTAACGTGAAGTACAATATGTCACGAGAAAACAATCTCAGGAATCGCGAAGATCCGTTGAAGCGTTCCAGAGTTATAACCTCATAAAGAGACAGTGGTCAGAATTGTAAAAATTGGCCCGGTCATTAACGTGCAAACCACCCTTGGGGGTTAACGGGTTAATATCTCTGTATTGTAGCATCAATGTGTGCATTATCTTAATACTTTGTCACATAACTGTGCACATTATTCTAATACTGTAGCATCAATATGTGTCACAAAACCAATCCAGAATTGAGAGTCCTCAGTGGGTGATACCTTTTAATGGCTAACTGAAAAGATAATAACAAATAGCACGCTTTCGAGACTACTCAGGTCTCTTCATTAGGCAAAGACTAAAACAAAAACTGAAGAATCACATATTTATATACAACACAGCACAGAAATAATGCAATAGGTAAGACAAGTGACGTGAAGCAGAACTGTCATTATGGAGAGGGATGAACATAAATATTGGAACAGTTCATTGATAAGGAGTGTGAAAGTTTTATTGCCCTCTGATTGGGGTCTGGTATTGTGTTTTGATGCCCCCAGAAGGTCAGAAAAGCAGATTCCTTAATTGATGTAATAGGACATAAATCCATGGGATACATTCATTCCAGCACTGAGAGTGTCAAAGGTCATCATGAGCTTATATTCCCAAACTTTTCTATCTCTCTCAGATTTAAAGTTAGATTTTAATACAAGTAATTTTATGTCCATCATGCTATGACCGGGGATACAAAAGTGTTTTGCCACAGGTAGATCCATTCTTTTGTCTCTTATTGTGTGGCGATGGGAATTCATCCTTGTTCTCAGTTTTTGTACTGTCTCCCCCACATACAGACCCCCGTTGGACATTTAGTACAAATAAATAAGTACACCGCATTAGATGTGATGCAGCTGAAAGTATCTGGGATCTTGTAGTCCTGATGGGAGTTGGGGATCTTTATCTTGTCCGTAGTCATTATAGATGGACAGGTTTTACATTTTTTCTGGTTGCAAGGAAAGGTTACTGCAGCTGTTGGGGAGAACAGGGAGCGTCTGACAATGATGCTTCTTAGATTTGGGGGCTGCCTAAAACACAGTAGTGGGGGGTTTGGAAATATGGATTGTATTCGGGCATCTTTTTGTAGTAAAGGTTGTAATTTCCGTGCAGCTCCCCTTAGCACCTCCAGATTTGGATTGTAGGTGACCACTAGACGCACCCAGTTATTTTCATCTTTAGTTTTGTAATGTAGCAGGTGATTCCTTGATATTCTGGTGGCTCTTGTAATTTGGTTTTCAATTGTTCTTGGATGGTAGCCCTGGTTCAAAAAGGTCTTTCTGAGGCGACCAAGATGTTCATCTCTATCCATGGGGTTGGAACATATACGATTGTATCTGATGGCTTGGCTGTAGACAATAGAGTTTTTTATGTGTTTTGGATGGAAACTGTCCCATTTAAGGTATGTTGGACGGTCGATTGGCTTCTGATACAGGGATGTCTCTATTTCATTGTTCTTTAGCTTAATGGTGGTGTCTAAAAAGTTAATTTCAGTGCTGGAGTAGTTGAGTGTTAAGTTGATGGTGGGATGAAATTGATTAAACTGTTCGTGGAACGTCTTTAGCTGTTGCTCAGACTCCGTCCAGATGATTAAGATATCATCAATGTAGCTGTAGTAGGCCCGAGGCCTGATGGGACATGAGGACAAAAAGTTGCTTTCATGCTTGGCCATGAAAAGATTTGCATACTGTGGAGCCATTTTACTTCCCATAGCTGTGCCAGTCTCCTGAAGATAGATCTTGTCGTCAAATTCAAAGTAATTGTGGGTGAGGATGAATTCTGTGAGTATCACCACAGAATCAGCATCATTACCGGTGTTTTCCATGAAGACTTTGCAAGCATTTAATCCATCCTGGTGTGGGATATTAGAGTACAAAGATTCCCCATCCATGGTGGCCAGGATGGTTCCTTCTGGTAGAGGACCTATTGCTGCTAGTTTATTCACTAGGTCAGTGGTGTCCTGAATGTAGCTGGGTGTATCCTTTACCAGGGTTTAAGAACACCCTCTACCCATCCAGATACCTGCTCAGTAAGGGTGTCCACACATGAAATAATCGGCCTCCCTGGATTCCCAGCTTTGTGGATTTTGGGAAGCATGTAGAATGTCCCTATTCTTGGACTTTCTGGTATCAGGTCATCAGCTCTTATGGATTTGTCAGACAGACAAGATACCAACTTGCTTAGTTCCTTGTAACAGTCCAGTGTAGGATCCGACTCCAATTTTCTGTAGTAGCGTGTGTCCATCAGTTGTCTGTTTGCTTCCTTCATGTAGTCTGATGTGATCATCATGACTATTGCACCTCCCTTGTCAGCAGGTTTAATGATTTCTTTGTTGGTTTTCAGAGACTGTATGGCCTTTATCTCCTGGGCACTGATGTTGGATGCTTGTCTTCTGTTGGTGTCTATGATGGTGGATTTTATCAAATGTCTGAATGAGTCTATATATTTATCCAAATGATGGTTGCGTCAAGGTGGAGGTGTCCAATCTGACCTCTTCTTGGTTGTTGGGATCCCTTTTACTTCAGTCCGAGTGTTTTCTGAATCTTCTGTATCATTGAAGTATTCCCTCAGGCGCAGTCTCCTGAAAAAATGTTCCATATCACTGCAGAGTTCAGTTTTATCTAGGGCCTTAGTGGGACAAAATGAGAGTCCTTTAAGGGTATGCCACACTGAACAATATCGCTAACGGGATCGCTAAAAAAACGTCACTATTTAGCGATCCCGTTAGCGATGTTGTTCAGTGCGGCATCTGCCAGCGACGAGCTTCCTGCTGTGATCTCGCTCGTCGATGGAATCGTTCCAGACCCTATTTTCTCGTCGGCGCTCCCGCTGGGTAAGTATATATCGCTAGTGTGGCACCTTTTCTTAGCGATTTAGCGGTACTTTTGTACCGCTAAAGTCGTTAAGAAGATCGCTAACGGCGATAGCGTCGTTAACTATATCGCTAAATGTGGCCGCACTTAGCGATATAGAAACAATCCCGCTAGCGATCGCATTAGTATGCGTCGTTATCGTGATCGCTAGCGGGATTGTTTAGTGTGGCAGTACCTTTAGAATGCACTGCCAGCTCCACTTTGTTGTTTTTGTAATCTGAGAGATTGATGACACAGTTAGATGCCTTTGTGTCTGGAATGGAGTGGTTGTCCGAGTTGTCAGGTCTTTTTTTTGTTTTGTATCTGTTTGTATAGAGTCCTGAATTGAGGCGCAATCTGTGTAGATTATTTTCCTTGTTATGAATCAGAAAGTAGTTTGTTGTAGTATTGTAATTTTTGCTCTGTGCCTTCTGTAAGTGTTTTCCTCAGAGTTTCAAATTGCCCTTGGACTTTACTCCTTATGCTGTAGCAGATATGCAAAAGATGGTTCCTTAGTCTCTCAGAAGTCCTATGACAAAGGTTTTGTGCATAATGGGTATTGTAGGTGTGAAGAATTGGGTTTGCAATCCAGAGTCCTTTGGGAATTAGATTCTCCTTTTTGCATTTAGATAAGAAAAAAATGTCACTGTCCATTTGTGCGCGTTTCTTCAGAAGTGGTTTTAGTTACATAAAACCTATCCTGCACTTTCACAGTGTTTATTATCCATGTACAGGGACATCATTGTATTTATTATCCATGTGGTCATTTATTATGTGCATTGACTAGGTGACATAACAAAGTATAGATCTCAAGTGCTGTGCATGAAGCTCATCCTGTGGCTGAATTTTACTGGAGTGCCAAGTTGACAGCATGGCAACCTTCAGAAATGCCCCGGCTGCCATGACACCTGCACTTTTTTGGGTAAAATGGCATTCGGTGGGTTGTTATTAGAGATGAGCTAATAGAATTGGAGAAGAATATTAAGAAACCAGCTGTCCTGGCAAATTCGAACAATTTGCAATTTGATTTGCACGACTCACCAACAAAATGCTCACCATCATTATACACAAAGCAGAAGATTGCATCTGCCTCATGATACTCAGATAACCTCAGGTGCAGGTGCATGGGCTTCCCATAATGTCATAAGGCTATGCCAGTAATAGCAATACACAACAGTAGGAACTATCAGAGCTGTCGAAAACTACCAGAAAAGCAGCAGCCTTTTGGGGTTGATACGAGGATATAGAAGATGTCACAGCTCTCATTAAACAATAATAAAGAGGAACAAAAGCATATACCAGTGAGAGAATCCACAAAAGTGAATAATAAGAAAGCCCCCTTAAATGCATGTAATTGTGGTTTTGACAAGAGGATTTGACACAAAAAATAATAGGTTTGGCAACGTGGGAGCCTCAAATGTTACACATATTTCAGGTACTTGGAAGTGGTATATTGTAAACCCATGGATTAGCATGTGAAAAAACCAACATACTTAATTAAAATATTTTGAGTTCAACACCTGGGGCCATTTATCCCTGCTTTTGGTTCCTTGTATAGGAAAAAATACACAGCCACTAATAATAACTTTTGAAAACACAGTAATGTAAAAACCATTATGAGCTTAAACTGGATTACCATAATGCATGAGGTGGACACACAATGCCCCATGCTGTGCATGACAAAACTGTATAAGTATTAAGGGTGCAAAACGCAAATTAAATAGTATTTTTCTTGTTGCAATTGCAAAATGGTATGGAATGCCAGTAATTGACAGGCTAGGCTAACATAGGAAATATCAAAAAAGGATTCAGACCAAACAATTGAGCAACCCGGCTACCTTTGTAGAAAAAATCCCCTTTATAAATACTAATTCATTAAAAAGAAAAATCACTCCTGACCGCTTGTTTAGCCGAGGGACGGGCTCTGCCAGACTGCAGCCAAGCACCATGTCACTAAGATACCCCCCCCGGCTGGGACTCGAATTCTTGATTAGGCATACCAGGCGTACAGTATGAACGTTTGGAATCCACGCAATAAAGGACGGCACCTGTGCAGTGGTATTAGTACGAAGCGAACACCCATGATATGTGATATCCTGACCATACCTTCGTCTAACCAATACTGACTTCAGTGTCTCGAATAACAGTTCAATATTTTTCCAACCTCATACTCAGACAGCCCAACCAAAATCAGGGTTTCAGGAGGCACAGCAGCAGGAACCACTGGCTCAACAAACCTCTTCAACAAGGACTTGTGGAACACGTTATGGATCTTAAATGTCCCTGGAAGAAGCAAACGAAAAGAAACAGGATTAATAATCTCCATGATCTTATAAGGTCCAATGAACCTAGGCTTAAATTTAGGAGATGCTACTCTCATAGGAATATTCTTTGAGGACAACCAGACCAAGTCCCCCACTTTAAACCGAGGACCATCAGTCCTATGCCGGTTAGCAAACCGCTGGGCCTTCTCCTGAGAGAGGGACAACCTCTCCACTACCTGGTCCCAAATCTGCTGCATACGCTCAACAACAGAGTCAACACCTGGACAGACAGAAGCCTCCGTCTGTCCTGAAGAAAATCGAGGGTGAAACCCAGAATTACAGAAAAACGGAGCATCAAAGTGGCAGAGCTAGCCCTATTATTAAGAGCAAACTCAGCCAAAGGCAAAAAAGAGACCCAGTCATCCTGATCAGCAGACACAAAGCATCTTAGATAAGTCTCCAATGTCTGGTTTGTTCTCTCAGTTTGACCATTGGTCTGAGGATGAAATGCCGAGGAGAAAGACAATTGAACACCCAGTTTAGAACAAAAAGTCCTCCAAAATCTGGAAACAAACTGGACTCCTCTGTCAGACACAATGTTCTCAGGAATGCCGTGTAAACGAACCACGTGCTGAAGGAACAACGGCACAATTCAGAGGAGGAAGGCAACTTAGGTAATGGCACAAGATGTATCATTTTGGAAAACCTATCACAAATTACCCAGATGGTGGTCATTCTCTGAGAAACAGGAAGATCGGAAATGAAATCCATAGAGATATGGGTCCATGGTCTCTTGGGCACAGGCAATGGCATCAACAAACCACTAGAGCGAGAGCAAGGCTTGGAGCGAGAGCAAGTCCCGCAGGACTGCACAAATTCCCTGACATCGCGAGACAAGGTAGGCCACCAAAGGACCGACTAACCAAGTCTCTGGTACCAAAAATTCCGGGATGCCCAGCCAATGCGGAACAATGAATCTCAGACATCACACTCTTTTTCCATTGGTCCGGACAAACAATTTTCCAACAGGGCAGCGCTCGGGCCTATCCTCCTGACACCCCTCCAGAGCAAGTCTCAAATTAGGCGAGATGGCGGAAAGAACTACACCCTCCTTCAAAATAACAGAGGGATCAGATAGCTCAGGAGAGTCCGCAAGGAAACTCCTCGAGAGGGCATCCGCCTTAACATTCTTAGTGCCAGGAAGAAAGGAAACCACAAAATTAAAACGTGTGAAAAACAAGGCCACCTGGCCTGTCTAGGATTGAGTCGCTTGGCAGATTCCAGATAGACCAGATTCTTATGGTCCGTAAGGACCACCACCTGATGTTTGGCTCCCTCCAGCCAATGTCTCCACTCTTCAAAAGCCCACTTCATGGCCAATAACTCCCGATTACCCACGTCATAATTACGTTCAGTAGGAGAAAATTTTCGAGAGAAAAAGGCACAAGGGTTACTTTTAGAGGTCTCTGGATCTTTTTGGGACAAAACGGCACCTGCCCCAATTTCAGAGGCATCAACCTCCACCTGAAATGGCAGAGAAACATCAGGCTGCCGTAGAACAGGAGCAGAAGTGAATCTCTGCTTAAGTTCCTGAAACGCAGAGACTGCCTCAGGAGGCCAATTCACCACATCAGAACCCTTTCTGGTCAAATCAGTTAATGGTTTAACAATAACAAGAAAATTACCAATAAATTTACGATAAAAATTGGCAAAACCCAAAAATCTCTGAAGAGCCTTTAATGAAGTAGGTTGGACCCAATCACAGATGGCCTGAACCTTGACCGGGTCCATTTCAATAACAGATGGGGACAAAATGAATCCAGAAATGAGATCTTCTGTACGCCAAAAAGACACTTTGATCCCTTCACATACAGAGCATTCTGTCTCAAAATCTGGAATACAGTTCGAACATGTTTCACATGAGAGTCCCAGTCATTAGAAAAAATCAAGATATCATCCAAATAAACAATCAGAAACTTGTCCACAAAATCCCTGAAAATGTCATTCATGAAGGACTGGAAGACGGAAGGAGCATTAGTGAGCCCAAAGGGCATCACAAGGTACTCAAAATGCCCTTCAGGGGTGTTAAATGCCGTCTTCCATTCATCCCCGTGCTTAATGCGAATAAGGTTATACGCCCCCCTGAGGTCAAGCTTGGTAAACCAAGTAGCGTTTTTCACCCTGGAAAACAGGTCAGAAATCAAGGGTAACGGGTATTGATATTTCACAGTAATATTGTTCAAGAGACGATAATCAATACACGGCCTTAATGAACCATCTTTTTTGGCCACAAAGAAAAAACCGGCACCTAAGGGTGAAGAGGATGGTCTGATATGACCCTTCTCCAATGATTCCTTGATATAAGACCGCATAGCGTCATGTTCAGGTATAGACAAGTTAAAGAGGCGACCCTTAGGGAATTTACTACCTGGCACTAATTCAATAGCGCAGTCATAGCTCCTATGGGGAGGTAAGGATGCAGATTTACTTTCGCTAAACACATCAGAAAAATCAAACAAAAAGTCAGGAACATCCTCAGCCTGGGGGGAGGCAGAAAAAACAGGAGTGTTGGTATTAACACATTGGCAGCCCCAACTGGTTACAGACACAGATTTCCAATCCAAAACAGGATTATGAGACTGTAACCAAGGGAAACCCAGCACGATAATGTCATGCAGATTATATAGAACCAAAAATTTGCAGCACTCCTGGTGATCAGGTTCAACCCTCATTATCACCTGAGTAGAAAACTGGGGTTTATTCTCAGCCAAAGGGGTAGAATCGATCCCCAGTAGGGGAATAGACTTCTGTAGGGGTATCAAGGGAAATCCACAACGTTTAGCAAAATCATAATCCATCAGGTTAATAGCTGCTCCAGAATCAACGAAAGCCTGAGCAGAAAATGAGGACAGAGAGCATATCAGAGTGACAGTTAATAAAAACTTAGTCTGAACACTACCCAAGACAACTGAGCGTGCAAAACGTCTTCCCCGCTTAGGGCAGACTGAAATAGCATGAGAGGCATCACCACAGTAGAAACATAACCCATTGCGCTTTCGAAACTCATGACGCTGTGCCCCAGACACCACTCCATCACACTGCATGGGCTCAGCAGCTGGCTCACAAGGCAAACACCACTCCACGCATACTTCTCCGCTCACGCAAACGTCTGTCAATTTGAATCGCTAATGACATAGAATCATTGAGACCAGAGGGGACAGGGAATCCCACCATAACATCCTTCTTACATTATCCGACAGACCCTTCCGGAAAAGGGCCGCCAAAGCGTCGTCATTCCATTTGGTCAGGACTGCCCACCTACGGAATCTCTGACAGTATAACTCAGCGCCATCAAGCCCCTGATTCAATGCCAACAAGGCCTTTTCAGCTTGATCAGTGATATTAGGCTCATCGTACAATAACCCCAAAGCCTGAAAAAAACATCAACATCACTCAAAACAGGATCCCCAGGTGTCAGGGAAAAAGCCCAATCCTGAGGATCGCCGCGCAGGAGAGAGATGACAATTTGAACCTGCTGCGCTGCGTTTCCTGAGGACTTAGATTTTAAGGCAAGAAACAATTTACAATTATTTTTGAAATTCTGAAACTTAGCTCGATCCCCTGAAAACAAATCTGGCATGGGGATCCTAGGTTCCACAACAGGCAACCTAGCAAGATAGGTAGCAATACTCCGAACTTCAGTGGCAAGCTGATCCACACGGCCAGACAACTGTGCAAACTCCATTGAGAGAAAAGATCCTCCCCAGCACCCAGAGATACAGAGGGAAAAAAAAAATGCAACAAACAAAAATATCTCTGACAACTTTTCTTCCTTCAAAATATTTTTTTTTTTTTTTCCCTTCTGTGAGTACCATACAATTTTTTAGGCCGGTGATACTGCTATGTTACGGTAGCTGAGGAGTGCAGGTAAAAAAGGCAATACACCAGAGCAGTTGGAATCTATGAGATTGCAGTACCCTGACTAACCACCACAACTAGAGGCAGCCGTGGAGCGTTCCTACGTTGGTCCTAGACGCCTCGTCACAGCCTGAGAAACTAACTACACCTAAAGATAGAAATAGGAAAGCTATCTGCCCCGGAGCAGAACCCCAAAGATAATAGAAAGCCCCCAAACATGTAATGGCGGTTAGACAAGAGGAAATACTGACACAGAAAGAAAATAGTATGAGCAAACGCTGGGGCCCAAACTATCTAAATAGAAAAGGACAGGAAGGGTACTTACTGCAATCCCAGAAAACCCTGAAAAACACCAACATACTAATTTCAAAATCACCTGAGATCACACGACCTCTACCACCTAAATTAGTTCTCTGGTGTAACAAAAACAGCAGCCACTGAAAAAACTGCAAAAAGCAAAAGTACAAAACACAGTGGCTGGACTAAACTGAGAGGGCAAAAAGCCCCCGGAGGGGACCCAGAAGGCCCCCACAGAAGTGCAGGACAAAATGCAAAAATATAGCAAAAACACAAAATAAGAAATTGTCTTATCTGATAGCAGGAGATGCAGACATGACACAGCAGGCTACAAGGGAAACTGGAAAGAAGGATTCAGACCAGAACAATTGATCACCGGCAACCCTGATGGGAAAATGATTCCCTTAAATAAGACCAATCAGTAACACCTGATTCCCAATCCTCACTAGCACCGCTTGTAACCACCAGAGGGAGCCTCTGCTCAGAACTCATCTCAAACCATTCACAACAGCTTCCCCATAATGTCATAAGGCTATCCCATGTTATAGCACAGCCAATCAGGAGGGACTATCACAGCCTGTGGAAAAACTGAGCCAGAAAAGCAGCAGCCCTTTTGGGGTGAATAAGGATAGTGAGAAGATGTCACAGCTCATCACTTAGCAATATAAAGAGGGAACAAAAGCCATAACACAGTGGACAAATTCTACAAATAGTGTGTGACAGCATGGCAATAAGGAACAGGTACCACCCGTTTACCCACAGTTGCATATACAGTATTATGGTCACTTTGACATTATTAAGACTGTGTTTGTGTTAAAAAAAACTTGAAAGGGTTTGGCAACAGTAGAAGGAGACCTCAGAATGTTACACACATATTTTCAGGTTACTTGGAAGCTTTTTAGTATTTGTGATCCACTGCATGGATGGTAGGCATGTGAAAAATAACGAATAATAACTATGAAATAAATATTTTTTTATTTTTTGCAGGTTGCAACCGGACCCTAAAGTGTTGGTGGAGCCATTTAGGGTGTCTGCTCTTTTGGGATCCTTTTATATAGGAAAAAATATATACCGTACATCAAATTTTGTGAACATTTTGTTGAGAAATCATCCCTAGTTATTATGTTGGAATGGAACATTTATTGAGCTTTACTGCGTATACCCCTATGAATGCAATGAACTTGTGGATCACTTATTACTATTCCATGCTGTGCATGACACACTCAACTGTATAAGTATTAATGGATGCTTTTTTTTTTAAATTCAGTTCTGCATATTATTGTGAAATAGTTATTTTTTTCATTGTTTGCAATTGTTTTCCTTTTGAAAATGAGGTATATGTGTAATGCTCCAAGTGAAATTGTAGGGCTTGTGCTATACATATGCTTGTTTAAGCAGTATCCAAAAAAGGCACACATGCACACCTACAAAAATACACTGCAGCAACCTCGGTGCCTTTCCTTTTCAAAGGCCAGTACTCAAACAACACCTTCTTAAATACTATATTCCCCATTTTAAGATAAGAAAGATACTCACCTCCTGTACCGGTGGTGTTCTAGCGATGCTGGCACTGGGTCTCCTGCCATGTGAGTGCTGCAGCCAATGCAGCCAATTGGTGACCACTAATTGACTAAACCACTCACCCGTCTCCTGGACATCTGAATTTTGATTAGGTGCAGTACTCACATGGCATAACAATGTCATGCAAGCGTTGGGAATCCCAGCGTCAATAACACTGGACAGGCACCTGTGCGAGACGTGGGTATTATTAGAGATGAGCGAACGTGCTCTGATATGGTGATATCCGAGCATCCTTGCGTGCTACCAAGTGACTTCAGTGTGCTCGAATAATATGTTAATATGTTTGAGTCCCCACGGCTGCAGGTCTCGACAGCCACAACACATGCAGGGATTACATAACTAACAGGCAATCCCTACATGTGTTATGGTTGTTGAATAACCGTGAGACATGCAGCCGCGGGGACTTGAACATATTTTTCGACCACGCTGAAGACACTCGGTTGGAATCCGAGTATGCTCGGATAACACCTGATCCGAGCATGTTCGCTCATCACTAGTATGCATCTGTTTTTTTTCCTTTCATGGGGATCTGTTGAATTTCAAAAGGGATTGACCAGGCAGCAGAAAACTTTTAATTACCCCCATACATGTTAGACAGCTATCTTTCCTGACTACCCCATACAATAGAACACTCAGCAACAGACGCAATTCTTCTCTCCCCCAAAGAGTTGGGAGGCCCCCATAGAAATAAGATTGTCAGGTAATCCTGCCAATATTGATGGACCTGGCCAGACTTTAATGTAATGTCTAATGCCTCTGATTATAGCAATGGATGCTTTGATGATAACATGCGATAAACAGTTCCTGCATCCTGTAAAGTGTTATTATATGGTATTATTATACTTAGTATGTTAAGTGGGATACTGTCAGTGAAATCATTCTCAAAACGACACAATAAAACTATAATTGCTCCTGCTCCATTTTGGTAAGCATTGACTTGTGCCTACAGTCTCTCAAGATGTATCATATTGAATAATGTGATGAATAATAGATAATTACTTTTATACCATCAGAACTGTCCATGCAGCAGATTGATTACAATTAATCTTTTATCCTAGCATTAGTGGTTATCTCACTTGCCTCTTGCACTTAATGTTCCATACTAATAGAAGAACAAATAGGGTTCCTTCCTGGCTTTTATAATGTCATAAATGAATTGATAGCTGAAGATCTTATATGTGTAAAATAGATGGCTGTTTAATCTTGGTAATGTTTTAATGTGAACTAAGGATTATGATTCTTATATGTGTTATGCAGGTGATTTTTTTTAGATGGCTTCATATTTTTTTCCTTTTACTCTGTGCTGTGTAGAAACAAAATGATTGTTACCTGGAAACTATCAATATGCAGAGTAAAAGCTGCTGAACGTTTATAAGTTGGCAATTTTTTATTTCTATTTATGTCTTATGGAACTTTTTAGGAAATCTGTCAGTAGGATCAACCCTTCTAAGTCATCTATATGCGCATGTTTGTAATAAGCAGCTGAACAAATTGATACATTGATATCTGTGATCAAATGTTTTATTCCAGAGTAATTCCCATTTTTATTAATATGTAAATGAGCAGATAAGACCTATGGGATGTAAACTCCCTGAGAATCTGCCTCCAGAGATTAATGTAAATGAAATGGGGTGTTACCAGTGGGAGATATGTAGATCAGAAGAGCAGACTGTCAGTCATTACATGTCTCACACTTTCCTATAAAATAATCTCTGGAGTCAGATTCTCATGGAGATCAGTGTCCCATTGATCTTAACAGCTCATTTACTTATTAAAAAAAACATGAATATCTTTGTAATAAGATATCTGTCATGATTCCTCAGCTCAGTGAGTGTTTGTTTTGCTGTCCTATGGAAACTGTGTCATGCTGAGTTGTCGGTGCTTGGATTGACAGATCGCTGTCCAATCTGGAAAAGGGAGGTGCGGGACTTTCTCCAGGTGTTCTCTGCTCTGGAGATTGCCCAAGCTATTTAACTGAGCTATTTTCATCTGATCCTTGCCAGACATAGTTTGTGCATCCTGGTATTTGCCTGATTCTGTTGTTCTGAGTCCTGCTCTTCAGCTGCCTGACCCTTGGACTGTGTTCTGACTATATCTTTGTCTTGTCCTTTTGCTTTGATCCACTATCTCTTGTTATTTTGACCCTGGACCGCGATTTGACTTATGCCTTTGTCTTTTCCATTGGTTTTCTACGTGTTCTCTTGATAGTAACCCTGGAACGTCTGACTTCTCTGCCTCACTGTCTGTCCATTAGTAGTGACTAGCATTACAATATCAAATCACAGATATCAGGGTATCATATCATTTTATTCAGCTGTCTATGACCTGCATGTAGGTTAAAGGAAACCTGTCAGCTCATTTTTCGCATATAAGCTGCTGCCACCACCATTGAGGGCTTACCTACAGCATTCTGGAATGCTGTAGATAAGCCCCCGATGAAGTCCTCTTTCTTGCTTCTGTTGCGGCTCCTGCGCAGGCGTAATTTTCTGCCCCTCAGTGCGCAGGTGCCGGGAAAGGTCAGAGAGGCCCGGCGCCTGCGCACTGCAGTACTTTACTCTGCCCTCAACAGGGCAAATCAGTACACCTACGAAGGAGCCACGACAGGAAGCAAGGAAGAGGACGTCATCGCATGAAGATGGGAGGCTCCGGACCTGGATCTGCGACGCCCATCGGACCGGAACGCCCCCCCGGGTGAGTATAATCTAACTTGTTTTTCTTATCTTTCAGGTTACATTGGGGCATATCTACAGCATTACAGAATGCTGTAGAAAAGCCCCTAATGGTGGTGGCCGCAGCTTATACGCAAAAAATTAGGTGACAGTTCCCTTTAAAGGTTTACAGCACACAGTATAAAAAAAACAAATTTAAACACATGTATCATTTACATTTAAAATTTTCTTTCCATAAACCAAAAAAGGAAATCTATCAGTAACATTGCTAAGCTAGCAGAGGTGGTGCAGGATAGGGCTGTGTATAACTATGCCATGTACATTTATTTCTCCAGCATCTGGTGCTCATTTGAACAGAAAAGCCCAATAGGGTCTTATCTCGAATAAACGATTAAATAATAGGTTATGCTAACCCGGTGTAGCTGTGATCACACAACAATTAAGGAGCTTGAGTATCCAGCTGCTGCAGATCCACAGGTCATCGAGCGGGTAAAATGGATATAGAAGAACATGGACTTTCCATGCTGCTGATAAGTGGAAAAAGGATCCTAAGCTAAGAACTGTATTAATGTGATTTTTAATCGACACGTTTCGAATTGCACACACTTCTTCCTCAGGATTTAGCTAAATCAGTCCATGGCTCTTCTCAACTTCTCCCTGCCCATGCTGCCTTCCTCTGCACAGTATATATTATATATATATATATATATATATATATATATATATATATATATATATTGTATATACACTGCTCAAAAAAGGAAAGGGAACACTCAAATAACACATTCTAGATCTGAATAAATTAAATATTTTCATTGAATACATTGTTCTGAACAAAGTTGAATGTGCTGACAACAAAATCACACAAAAATCATCAATGGAAATCAAATTTATTAACCAATGGAGGCCTGCATTTGGAGTCACACTCAAAATTAAAGTGGAATGTAATGTCCTTAAAACAAGTCAAAATGATGCTCAGTAGTGTGTGTGGCCTCCACGTGCCTGTATGACCTCCCTACTGTACAATGCCTGGGCATGCTCCTGATGAGGTGGCGGATGGTCTCCTGAGTGTTCTCCTCCCTGACCTGGACTAAAGCATCCACCAACTCCTGGACAGTCTGTGGTGCAACGTGACGTTGATGGATGGAGCGAGACATGATGTCCCTGATGTGCTCAATCGGATTCAGTTCTGGGGGATGGGTGGGCCAGTCCATAGCTTCAATGCCTTAATCTTGAAGGAACTGCTGACACATTCCAGCCACATGAGATCTGGCATTGTTCTGCATTAGGAGGAACCCAGGGTCTAATGAACCAGCATATGGTCTTACAAGGGATCTGAGGATCTCATCTCGGTACCTAATGGCAGTCAGGCTACCTCTGACAAGCACATGGAGGTCTGTGCGGCCCTCCAAAGAAATGCCACCCCACACCATTACTGACCCACTGCCAAACCGGTCATGCTGAAGGATGTTGCAGGCAGCAGATCGCTCTCCACGGCATCTCCAGACTCTGTCACGTCTGTCACATGTGCTCAGTGTGAACCTGCTTTCATCTGTGAAGAGCACAGGGCGCCAGTGGCAAATTTGCCAATCCTGGTGTTCTGTGGCAAATGCCAAGCGTCCTGCATGATGTTGGGCTGTGAGCACAACCCCCATCTGTGGACGTCTGGCACTCAGACCATCCTCATGGAATCGGTTTCTAACCGTTTGTGCAGATGCATGCACATTTGTGGCCTGCTGGAGGTCATTTTGCAGGGCTCTGGCAGAGCTCCTCCTGTTCCTCCTTGCACAAAGGTGAGTTAGCAGTCCTGCTCCTGGGTTGTTGCCCTCCTACGGCTCCCTCCACATCTCCTGGTGGACTGGCCTGTCTCCTGGTAGCGCCTCCAGCCTCTGGTCACTACGCTGGCAGACACAGCAAACCTTGCCACAGCTCGCATTGATGTGCCATCCTGGATGGGCAGCTGTCACGTTACTGGCGATACAGGACTGGAAGTCAGTGGCCGGAGCAGAAGTGTGCAGATGAGCGGACCAAGGAAGGACTTCTGGAAGTGCCGTATATGGCGTGGTGGTTCACTATGTTGGCAGATGCCGGAGCCCGCCCGAGCACGGGCCGGCTGAGATCACACACAAGCACCAAGTCCGTTTAGGTGAATAGAGTTGGAGGTAGGAACAGCAGGGTTTCCACAAGAGACAGGAAGATGTCAGCAGAACACCTTCCAGATCAGGAGCTCAGATAATGCTTCACTCAGTTAGACTGAGCACCACAATATACTCAGCAACAGGAAGCTGCACAGGGCCAGGTATATATAGCAGGTCCAATCAGTTTTAATCAGGGCGAGAACAATCAACAGAGCAGGTGATGATCTCTATCCAATCAGTCTCAATCAGGGAGGGAACAATCAGCAGGGCAGGTGATGATCTCTATCCCAGACGAAGTTCATATGGTTTCAGGCTGAAGTTATTCAAGTTCCGAAATAGCTCCACAGCAAGGGAACAGACCAGCAAGCCATGGCTCACAGGTTCAAATCCTAACAATACTCCCCTCTTAATGGTGGCCTCTGGACGCAACTTGTCCAGGTTTTGCAGGATACCGCTGGTGAAATTGTCTAATCAAACGAGGAGCATTGATGTTGCTTACTGGTTCCCATGAATTTTCCCCCGTGTCGTAGCCCTGCCATTTGATTAAATATTGCAAACGATTTCTGTGTATTCGGGAATCCAAGATCTTTTCCACCACAAACTGCTCCTGTCTGTCCACTTCAATTGCATCGGGAGGCGAATGGGGATCGTTCTGGAAATGGATTTGCTGTGGCGGCTTTCAACAACGACACATGAAACACAGGATGAATCTTCATTGATGTTGGTAGCTGTAGACGTACGGCCAATGGACTCACAATCTTACTGATTTTGTATGGTCCCACAAATTTTTGTCCTAATTTAGGAGAAGGAATCTTCAATTTCAAATTCTTAGTGGATAACCACACTCGATCTCCAATCCTAAACGTGGGAGTGGGTCTCCGATACCTGTCGGCCGCTTTTTTATATTTCTCCTGAGCTTCCTTTAGAGTGTCTTTCAGAACATTCAGATTTTGCTGTAGCAGAGAGATTCTTTCTGCGACTGCTGGTATTAATGGTGCCACAGGATTTTTGGGAAGGATGTTTGGGTGATATCCCAGATTTGCAAAAAATGGCGTCTGTTTCGTAGAGGCATTCTGTGAATTATTATATGAAAATTCCACAAATGGCAGCAGATCCACCCAGTCGTCTTGCAGATGGCAAATATAACAACGAAGATACTGCTCCAGCGTCTGATTTGTACATTCTGTCTGGCCGTTAGATTGCGGATGGTAAGCGGTTGACAATCGTACTTTGATGTCTAGTGCTGACATAAACTGCGCCAAAATGTAGATGTAAATTGCACACCTCGATCTGAAACGACTTCATCCGGCACTCCGTGGAGACGAAAAACATTGCAAATTATCAGATCAGCTGTATCTTTTGCTGAAGGTAGACCTGAACACGGGATGAAATGCGCTGCTTTTGTAAGTCGATCCACTACTACCAGAATGGATGTTTTTCCCTTGGACTCTGGTAGATCTACAATAAAGTCCATTGAAATTGATCCCCATGGTCGTGTTGGGATGGTGAGAGGCTGCAATAGTCCCATAGGGGATGCACGTGGAGTCTTATATCTGGCACAGATGTCACAGGAATTAACATACTTCTTCACGTCTTCTTGAAAGTTCGGCCACCAAAAGAAACGTGACAAAAACTCCTGCGTTTTCTGTGTCCCTTTGTGTCCTGCAATTTTAGAATCGTGCACTAGTTGTAGGACTCTTAACCGAGCTGCTTCTGGTACATATAGTCGTCGACCATCAGTCCATACTTGATTTTTAAAAAACAGATGCACGTCCCCTGATGGACGTGATAGAAACGAGTCTGTTTCGTATGCTGCCTTCAAATCTTCCAGCAAATCTCCATCATGTATTACTCCCAAGATCTTAGTATCTGCCACAATGGGTTTGGGTGTTGTTACAAGATTAGTTTCGCTTGAAAACATTCTGGATAATGCGTCTGCTTTCTTGTTACGGGAGCCTGGTCGATATGAAATTACAAAATTGAATTGATTCAAAAACAGACTCCAACGAGTCTGCCGAGGAGAGAGGCATTTTGCAGACCTGATAAACTCTAGATTGCGATGATCGGTCAACACCAAAATTTGTTGTGCAGCCCCTTGGAGATGATGTCTCCACTCTTTGAATGCTGATATGATGGCGAGCAATTCTTTATTTCCCACGTCATAGTTCTTCTCGGCTACAGACATACGTTGTGAGAAAAATGCACATGGATGCAGCAACTTCTTTTCCCCTGTCCTCTGAGAAAGGATAGCGCCGACCGCACAGTCTGAAGCATCCACCTCGATGATAAAAGCCAATTCAGGGTCAGGATGGCGTAATATGGGAGCCGTTGTGAATTTCGTTTTTAAACGAGAGAACGCTTCTTGCGCTTGGGGTGTCCAGATGAATTTTGCTCCTTTTTTTGTTAATTGCGTGATGGGTAGCACGATTTCTGAAAAATTCTTAATAAAGCGTCTGTAAAAGTTGGCGAACCCCACAAAACGCTGAACTTCTTTCACATTTTTAGGGATAGGCCACTCGGTGATAGCTTGCGTTTTCTTAGCATCCATCCGTAATCCTTGAGGTGAAATGACGTATCCCAAGAACTGAATCTCTTCTCGATGGAATTCACATTTTTCTAATTAAATATATAATGAATTCTCCCTTAACCGTTGTAGCACTTGTCTTACGTGCGTCTGATGTTCCTCCATAGAGTTTGAAAAGATCAGGATGTCATCTAGATAAACGACCATGAACTGATCCAACAGGTCTCGGAAAATATCATTTGCCAGGTGCTGGAAGGTAGCTGGAGCATTAGCGAGTCCGAAGGGCATCACTAGACTTTCAAAGTGTCCGTATCGGGTACGAAAGGCCGTTTTCCATTCATCTCCAGGCTTTATACGTACTAAATTGTATGCCCCACGTAAATCTAACTTAGTGAAGATCTTCGCACTTTGTACTCTTTCTAGGAGTTCCGGGATCAACGGTAGAGGATAACGTTTTTTTTACCGTGACTTTATTAAGCTCCCTGTAGTCCACTACTGGGCGTAATGTTCCATCCTTCTTCTTGACAAAGAATATAGGGGCTCCAGCGGGCGAGCATGATGGACGAATACATTTTTTGCTTAGGTTTTCATCAATAAATTCTTTAAGAGCCTTCAGTTCAGGACCCGCTAAAGGGTAGATAGTTCCAAACGGTATAGCCGCCCCCGGGAGTAGTTCTATTGGGCAGTCGTATGGTCGATGCGGGGGAAGTGTATCCGCTCCCTTCTTGTCACAGACATCCAAGAAATCTTCATACACCGCTGGTAGCTGAGGCAATTCTGGATTCTGAACTGCTTCTAATGTGGATTCGCTTGGAACCTCCGTTTGAACTTCCTTTTCAGCGAAACTGATCTTTTTCATCTCCCAATCGATGATAGGATTGTGCTTCTGCAACCAGGGCAAACCTAAAATGATGGGAAAATGTGGAGAAGAAATAATTAGGAATGTCAATATCTCACGATGCTGCGGCTCAATATAGATCTCCAAAGGTCCTGTCTCATCATCCACTGGCCCCGAATTCAGTGGAGATCCATCTACCGTCTCCATCACAATAGGTGAACGTCTTTTCTGCATATCTATGCCATGATTTTGAGCAAATGCAGAATCCATGAACATCCCGCTGGCCCCAGAGTCGATCATGGCTGATGCAGTGATCCACTGGGAGTTAACCTTCAGTTTGATAGTTACAAAATAGTGGGAATTATGCAAATTGTCTCTTCAGAGAGGAAGAGAGCTAGAACTCTAGTGCCACCTTTTGGAAGGTAGCAATCCTACAAGTCAATGTCGACCCTTTAACGAGCCTTATCACATGACCTAGGATAATACTTGTAGGATTGCTACCTTCCAAAAGGTGGCACTAGAGTTCTAGCTCTCTTCCTCTCTGAAGAGACAATTTGCATAATTAGCATATTTCCCAGAGGAGCATTGCGGCTTTAAGTCTCCTCATCTGTATGCTTAGCATGTTGATCTCCGCAAGGAGTGACGATATTTCTTGGACAATGGTCTGACGCCTCTCACACAGCCAAACCAGATCTCTCGCTTTGCACTGACGAGGTGCAAAGTGTCCTGGATACCTTGAGTGCTGTCTCTTGGCCTTCCGGCATCGCCACTTCGGTGGCTTAAGCCGGTTGCTGCTTTAGGGAGATAGCCAGGAGGATTCAGGGAGAAGATCCTTGGAGTTGTGGACGATGGGAGTCCGACTTCAATTCTCTGGGACCGGTGATAGCCGGGTCAAAAATGGATTCCGGATTGAAATCGCTGAAGATAAGAAGTTGCATTTTTCCCTGGGATATTTGGTCAACATGGTGTTTTATGACATCCTGAAGATTCGGAAGTCCGATATAATATGCCTGCAGGAGTTCAGAAGGGAAGGCAGGTATGTGCTGGTGCTATCTTCTATGGCGGCTTGCCAGAATTTGTTTACTGCCCTGAAAAATGGAGTGGCAAATCCTTTGCTGGAAGGACTTACCTTTACTGTGTTATACTCCAAGGGGGATATCCCACTTGTGGTTTTCATGCACAACCCTTTTGTTTCCCTGGAGGACATTACTTTATTTTTGAAAAGACATTGCATTTATGTTCAGTACTCCCACAGGGTCCTGAATGGAGAAGGGCTCTGGAACGGGAAGTACAAATTTTTTGTGAGATTTGGGATGGATCCCCAAGGCCCGGGAGGCATCCATTACCCCCCTCTTAATTTTTCAATTGGGAAAAATAGTGTTTTTTTGTTTTTTCCAGATGCCCCACTGTATTGCAGGAGGTGTAAAAATTTCGGGCATACCCAGGATAGTTGCAAGGACATGCCAACTTGAGGAATTGCAATGGTTACGGCCATATGGCAAAAGACTGCACAAATCCTGTTATGTGTAATGCTTGTGGTGAGGAGGGCCATAAGTATCGGGATTGTAAGGCCAGGATCAGTCCTAGGTCTTACGCTGAGGTCACAGGTGGGACAGCTGCGCCCCCTGCTGCTGTTGTTGACATTCCACAGGTTACAGACCCGGTTCTTATTGAGGAACCTGAAATCATGGATGCACATGAGGAGGCCCTGCCCGAAACGGAGTCTCCCAGCCCAGAGGTGGCAGGTTTGGAACTTGCTGAGGTTGAATGTGAGCTCCCTCATCAGTCTGATGTCTGTGGGGAGGGGGAGTTGGAGGGTGCTCTTGATAATAGCCCCAGTATATCTTGGTTAGCTACTGAGGAGGAGTTGACCAGTTGTGGAGATCAAGGTGACTTCACTCTTGCAAGGCCCTCTGAGGAGGAGGAGGAGCCTGGAACTTCCTGTAAAAAGCCCAGAACGGATTGGGTGGACGCCGGTGAAGATTGTTTAAGTCCGGTGAGTGAACGTAGTTACCCTCAGAATGTCTTCTCTCCTGACACCAATGTTTTTTTAGGCATTCCCGCAGACGTAAACAGATTCGGGGAGTTGCAGTTCCAGATGGAAGACGAAAACGGCTGAAGAAGAAGTGGCCTGTTTGTCGTCATGTAAATAACACCATCATGTTATGGCTCCCCAAGCTGGTTGGGGCATTGCGTCCCTGAATGTCAGACAAATTAGAACTAAATCCAGGAGGGCAGTCGTCCTAGATTATATTAAACAGATGAATGCTCACATCTTTTGTCTTCAGGAATGTGGGATTGAGGACGCTCCAAGCGATAAGGACTGGCCTTACGGTCAGCATGTATGGTCTGGCTCATGTGTTAATAGGAATGATGGTGTAGGGATATTAATGGGTAACAGGGAGATTAGTTTAGATAGCTACACGGTGGTAGAGGTGGGTAGATGTATAATTGCACATGTTAGCTATAGGGGGTGGCGGGCTAGAATTATTAATGTGTACTGTCCATCAGGAAAGGACAGGAAAAAGGAGCGTCTGGCTCTTTTGGAAAAATTAAGTTTGTTTCTTCCAGGCAAAATGCCTACAGTTTTAGTTGGAGACTTTAATTGCATCACAGAAGGGAATTGTGACATAACTGGTAAAAAGTTATCCAATCTTATTTCTGATTTTTCCCTTCTAGATGCTGCTGCTTTGAAATTTGGCATCCCACCACCGCCAACATACCATGCTGATAGGGGTGGTATTGTATCCAGAATAGATAAAATGTTGTTTTCCAAAAATATGTTGTGTGTGAAGTTTGAACAAAATGCTGTGCCTTTTTCTGATCATGAGTGTTTGAGAGGTGTGTTTAGTGCGATTGATGACCGTGTGTATGGGGTGGGGTTTGGAAGCTGAACGTTAGGTTGTTAGAAGATAAGGATGTGATGAATGAATTAAAAATAAAGTATAAAGAGTGGAGAGTATGTAAGAGGAATTTTGCGAGTGTGCTGGAATGGTGGGACTGGGTTAAGGTGTGTTGCAAAAAATTCTTCAAAAAATGGGGCTATAAAAAAGCTGCTATTTATCGGGAAAGATTTAATGATTTAAACAGGCGTATAGACTGGTTACAAAAATATTTAGACTTGAGAGTCCTC
>JARQOD010000005.1:371530152-371645167 GCA_033576555.1 Oophaga sylvatica
TTTTTAGTCACCAAATGGGGAAAAATCCAACGAATGTGGGAATCCTGAAGTGCGGTATCTTAACTAAGGGCATGGCTGTGTTTGGCGCTGAAATGATGTCAAAGCCTAAAAAAGGCCCGCACCTTTTTAGCGTCACTGTGCTGTGAACTCAGTGGGGACAGAACGCTGCTGTGCTGACTCTGGGGACAGTTAGATATTGCGATTTGGTATACTGTGCTTGGGGAGGCATTTCCCAAACCGCTGTGTAAAGTTTCTTTTTCCCATTTTGTTTTAACAGCTCGTGAAAGGGTGGTGTGTGCCCGTGCAGGTGCCTGCATTTGCTCTATCCACCGCTTTTTGTAGGCATCGCAGTGTCACTGACTTTTTTTTTTTTTTATTTTTTTTAGTGGAATTGGTGCAGCTCCATTATATTAAAAAAAATCAAATCTATTGTGTGATTGGTTTTCCACCCAAACAATACTTGGGTTTGCAAACACTAAGAATACACAAAGAGCTTTTCCAATATGAATAGTTGTTTTTCATGTTCACTCCCAGTCTGTGGGGTTTTTTGATTTTTGAGTGCGATCACGCTCCATTAGTTTTCAACCATTTTCTGGTTTTAGTCTGCTGAGGGGTTCCTGCCTCTCCTTCACTTTTTTCCAAATTTTGGGGCTGTCCATTTTAGGGGAAAAAAAACGAATCATTTTGTGACCGCCCCCTCCGTATAAAAATACTTTGGGTTTTCAAACACATAGAATACACAAAGGATACCCTTTTTACATTTTTTGGGGGCATTGTTTCGTTACTTAGTCTGTTTTTTTACTTTTTTAGTGCACATCAGCTCCAGTTTTTGTTCAGCACTCTGCTTGTACCTGCTGAGCGTGTCTCTTTGGTCATCCTTTCATTTTTCCCCAAAATTGGTTTTTGCTACATTCCATTTAAAAAAAAACTAATCATTAGTGGCGCCTTCATCCGTATAAATACTTGGTTCAAACATATAGAAACAAAAAGGGATAGCCTTTCACAGATTGGGACAGTTGTTTTTTTATTTTTTTACTTCAGTCTGTTTTTTTTTTTTTTTTTAGGCACATCACGCCCTTTTTACTTCTTCAACCACCGGCGTTCTCTGCTGGTGCCCCCGTCATCTCATCCTTGCATTTTTTTTAAAATTGGTGCTTTTTTATTCTTTTAAAATAATTCAAATCTATTAGGGGCGGCTTCCATCCTATACAATCTTGGTTGCAAAATATAGAAGTCAAAAAACGGGCCTTTCACGCTATGAACATGGGTTTTAATTTTTAACAAAATATGATTTTTTCAAATGACAAAAATATAAAGTAATTTTGAAGAGGAATAGTCCTACATCATTGTTTGCAAATTTCCCAGGTGTACTTCATTCCCTTAATCAACAATGTTTATTATTTACTTGTAGCTTTTATTTAAAACCCCAAGAAACCAAGAAGGATAACCTTCGCACTGCAGCGTTGCAAAGTTCAACCCACATTACCCCTTCCAACATTGCCCATTTGAGGCATGATGTGAGTTGGATTGGTCAAAGTTATGGAGTGAGAAGGTTCACCTCATACCCTATAGCATAAGTAGCTTTTGTGTTGGCATTTGTTAGAATTGGATATCTGCCATAATATGTACAATTATTTAGTTAAGATTTTTACAACACTAATCATTGAAGGTTTTAAATTTGACTTTTTCACTTGTTTACAGCTTAGAAATAAGGGTTAGCCTGATTTCTTGTAGCACTAGCCACTTAACATGTCATGTTTTTTAAACATGTGAGCTAGGTAGCAGAATTTTTTGCCGGACACACGCAGGGGGAACACAGGCGTTACAAAAACCCCATATCACTATAGCTTTGTATTGGTCTGTGGACACGACACTTCTGAGCGCAACGGGCAGTGTTGTACCCAGGATATAGCTCAGGTGGTAGAAGATAACATAAAAGGAGACATGGAAAACGTTGCCAACATTAGTTAATCTGAACCGGACAGGCCAAATTCCCAGCGAGATCCATGCCTGTTCATTTCAGAAAAGTAAGCCGTTCTACATTATGTAGGATCGCATGCAACGGTCTGTTAGTACCCACCTGCAGAGTAAAGACGCGCCCTATTACACTGGCACAGATCAAGCCAGCACCTCCAATGCATACGGTTTAAGCTTGGCCATGTATCCAGCTTAAGACACAAAACTTGAATGGGGAAGAGCCATCTGGAGTACATGAGAGGGCAAGACATTGTCTGTCACCAACTTACGGAAATGTTTGCCTCCTGCTGAGGAGCCGTCTCGGATGGTGTAGACTTGGTGGCGCTGCCACAAAACTTCGACACATTTGGAACATCTGTTCTTGCCCTGTGCAGAGGCGCTGCTTTGCCCCTCTTGTTGCGAGCTGTCTCCATGCCTCACGCACAGAGCTGCTTTTTAATCAAGCAGCAGCAGTGCTCTCGGCTGGAATGGAACATTATGGATTGCACCAGTGTGTCTTGGTACTTCCGCATTTTTTCCTCCCGGTTCAAGGGTGTGAGGCTTTGAAGTTTCCCGGTAGGGGGTTAGGAGGGTGTACACCAATAATCAGACGTGGTGTGAATGTTTCGATGCGGGGGTCGGGTTCTCACCACTGCGCATGAAATCAACCATGTGCTCAGACTCCCAACTGGCCAAGAAACGTTGCCCCTGCAAGAGGCGTCATTCCGCCTGCTGTCATCACCCCCCCTTGGTCTACATACTGACTAGAGCATTGTCTACCTCCTCTGGAGCGATGTCTTCCCCCTCCATTGACTCCCTCATCCTCCTCACAAAGTCCTTCAAATACATATAAATTTACAAATTTAAAACTCAAAATTTAAAAATTTGTATTTAATTCTGTAACATCAGTTTATGGAAAAAACAATAGCATTACAAAAGGAAGACAAAAAATGTTTCTATGTGCTTTGTAAATACATTAAAAGTTTGTAATGGTTATAAATATAGACAGCGACTCGGAGGTTCAATTTTTTTATACACATGGTACTTTGAAAATCCTCCAGCCCTTTGTGAGGAACCCTTGCGCTGACGTCCAGAAGGTGATGGAATTTGTGACTCCCCATCCTCCCCTCTTCCAAAACCTCATGCCTTATGCTTGCCCGTTTTTTTGAAGCAGGCAGATAAGGGGGACCGTCAGGCGACTAGTGCATATCTGCACTCGCCATCCGCGTTGACTCATCAAACGCACCAAAACCCTGGCAGATACCTTCATAGTTATTCGCCATCATTACACTCAGTGGCTGCCCATTCATTTTAGGATCCAATTCAATTTTCTGGTTCTCACAACAAAGCTCTCCACAGCGCAGCACCCCCTAAATCTCCTCCCTTATTTATATTTATCGGCCTAACCGACTGTCACCGCAAACGCCCCTTTGACTAACCCCTCACAATCCGTCCTCCCCCTCCAACTCCAAGACTTCACCCCGCGCGCCAATTCGGGCTCTACCCCGAAATTAGGACTATCCGCTTTGGATGGTTTCAGGCGCTCCCCAAACACATTTGTTCACAGTGGCCTATCACTTTCACTAATCAAAACATTCTAGGTAATTCTGGTTTTGGGAGCCCATTCACATCTCCGCATCCCTCACTTCCTTAAAATGGCTGGACCATCATTGTAAAAAAACACCATTGTATAAAACCCGTACTTTGTATCTCCCCCCCTCATTGTAGATTGTAAGCTTTCACCAGCAGGGCGGCTGTTTTGCTTTAATTATTGTATTGTTAACGTTTGTTACTTATGATTGTTTTTGAAACTGTTAACGTAAAGCACTGCGAAATATTTGGGCTATAAAATAAAAAAATATTATTATTCTTATTATAGAGGCCCACTCTGTATGGTGAAGTTTGAACGGCGCAAAATTGCGAGTTGACTGCGCCGATGCAGCTGATACTCCCCTTACTGTTGTTTCTGCTACACAACCGCTCCAACATATGTAATGAGGAATTCCTGGTGGGTCGTCACATATGTGCGATGTTCATGAAGGTGAAATCTCGTTGCAGAGCGCAATCACGATCTGGCCATGCTGGAACGTCGCAAGTGGCGCACTCTAGGCGGCCTTGTGCACTTGCATCAAGATCCGTCCCTACACCAATTTCGGCCATTGTCACACACTACCAAGCCTGCCTGTAGATTCTCTTCCAAAAACCACACGTCGCTCTCCTGCTTTATGGCATTACAGAGCTCCTGCGCTGTGTGGCTAAGATTCCCCATGGAAATTAATTTCAGGATGGCCTGTTGACATTTGGACACGGCTGTGCTCATATCGGTCGCAACAGGTAAACGTTCACGGGTCCATGTGGAGGTAGACCGTGACGGCTCCTGCAGCGATGATTCTGAGGAACTGGAATAGGAGGAGGAATCAATGTGTACAGACTTGATTCCTGCAATCCTTGGAGTTGGCAGAACACGTACAGCGCCACTCGCAAGATCAGTACCCGGCTGCACAACATTGACCCAATGGGCAGTGAGGGAAAGGTATTGTCCCTGGCCAGGGTGTTAGAACCCTCTTGTTAGGTTTTGTTTCAGTTTGCTGGTCACATGACCTTTTTTCCCTATTTAGTCTGGCTCCGCCCTTCTGGCTTTGCTTGACTTCATTGTATTATCTACTGTTAAGCTAGCCGGGTGCTTAGGTGCCTTAATCTGTCAGTTTTGCTTGATGTTAGGATCACAAAGTATTTATTTTTCTGTTTAATTATCCATGCTACAATTTATGTTAGGAGGTGTCCACCTTTTCTCACAGTCCCTAGATCTTGTAGGGATTACTCCCTCGCAACTATAGGTCTTCGTTCACACTAGATGAGGACTTTAGCGGGTCTGGTCGCAGGATCAGGTTCCCCGTTACATCGTAGGGATTCAGCTTAGTTGTATTGTAGGGACAGAATTCCCTTCTTTCCTTACTGGTTGTAGCAGATCATAACAATGGGTACTGGTCCACGCATCGGTGGTCAGGTGGACCTTGCTACTGAGGGCTTTTAGTAGCGCATGTTTAATTTTTCCCTCAACATGCTTTTGCAGACCAGGGACGGCTTGCCTGCTGAAATGAAATCGGCTTGGCACATTGTATTGTGGGATTGACAATGATATTCAGTTACGGAAACTGTCTGTCTCCACCAGCCTGAATCACAGCATTTCAAGGGACAGGAGTTTTGCAATGCCAGCATTCAGAGCCTGTGCTCGTGCATGGTTTGCGGAGTATGGCCGTCTTTTATCCCATGCCTGTGCTACCGATGGCTGTTTTGTGGCCTGGGAGTGTGAGGATGACAGGAACTTGCTGCTGTGTGTGGAATAACAGTTTGTCTCTGGACAACAGTGGCCGAGGTTCTTCCATGGCGATCCTGTGAGGAAGCATAACCAGCTGTGTGTGAGCTCGATGAAGAGGCTTCAACACAACCTGAAGATGTAGGTGCTGCTGTAGGTTGGCCTACATCTCTAGTGTGTCTTTGTAACTCAACTACGTGCTTTGTCCGCACATGTTTCCACATATTTGTGGTATTGAGGTGACTGACACTTTTAGCTATTTTTAATTTTTGATTACACAGCTTGCATTTCACATAGCAAATATCATGTGCAAGTGTGTGAAAAAAGGACCACGCAGTGCAAGTCTGGGAGCGCACGTTTTGACTTTTGGAAGACAACTGCTCCGAACAGGTGCCAAACTGGAGGCTACAGGCAACCGAGTCTGCAGCCTAACTCTCCCTCCTGTTTGTACCGTTGGGGCAATGTCTTCCTCTATCTTCCTTCTATCACTAACCATTTCTCTAGGCCTCTCCCAGCTTTCAACCAAAGTACTGGTTCTCACCCACAAAGCTCTCCACAGTGCAGCACCCCTCCTACATCTCCTCCCTCATTTCTATCTATCGGCCTAACCGACTGCTGCGCTCTGCAAACGACTTTCGACTAACCTCTGCACTAATACGTACCTCCCACTCCCGACTCCAAGACTTCTCCTGCTCTACGCCAATCCTCTGGAATGCTGTACCCCAAGAAATTAGGACTATCCACAATTTGCATGGTTTCAGGCGCTCCCTCAAAACACATTTGTTCAGAGCGGCCTATCACATTCACTAATCAAAGTCATTCTATGTATTCTGTGTAAGTGTGTGTGTGTCTCTAGCCCATTCACTATCCCATCCCTCAGTCCCTTAAGATGGCTGGAACATCATTGTAAATGCACCATTGTATATAAACACCTATACTTTGTATCTCCCCCATCTCATTTTACATTGTAAGCTGTCACGAGCAGGGGCGACTTATTTAGCTTAAATTATTGTATTGTTAACGTTGTTACTTATGACTTGTGTTCTGAAACTGCTAAACTGTAAAGCGCTGCGGAATATGATGGCGCTATATAAATAAATATTATTATTATTCCTCTGAGCTGCTCCCATCACCTTCCTGTTCCTCATGCCATGTTGGGTCTTGGACCTCATCATCTCCACTACCCTCTTCCAACACCTGCTGTTGGGTGGTCTGGCCAGCACCATGCTCAACAGAAACTGGCACCTGGGTCTCATCATCATCAGATGCGTTCTGCGGTGTGCTGACCATCGGCACTGTCTCACCCGCCTCTTCAGATTCAGAGAGACACAGCTGTTGCGCATCACTGCATACTCCCTCTTCACATTACAGAATGCTGCTTGGCTGGGCCCCTGTTTGCAAGCCAATAGATTCTGAGAACAGAAGCAGACACTCAGCTGGCTCCTGTACAGAACTCTCTGACTGCCTGGGCAATTTGCCAGGCGGTGAAGAGACAGATGGTTGCCCAACAGTGCTGTGGTCCTGAGAGGAGGTGGAAGCAATTGAAGTCGATGCATTGGCTGACATCCAAACAACAACGGCTTCAATTTGTTCTTCCCGCAGCAGGGGGGTACTCCGAGCTCCTACAAAAGTGCGCATAAAGGAACGCTCACGGGAAAACTGGTGGATGCTGTGTCACTGGGGGCCGCAGCAGCCACAGAATCCCCACGTCCTCTCCCTGAAGAAACTCCACGACCACGTGCCTTACTCCCTGCCTTCTTCATCTTGGTAGATTGATAAAGAAAGTCTGAAAAGTTATAAGGTCTAAGTGTGGTTATTCCGCAGAGACTGCAGTGAACACTGCACACAACTGTTCACTACCCAATGCGTCTCAGCAGGAAGGCAGTCTGTGCGTCAAAACAAAGGCACAAGCATACATCCATGTACCCTGTTTATAAAGCTATATAAAAAAAATTATGTAGTAGTGACGCACACTTTATTGAGGTACAGTATTACATCGCAATTCACCATCTGTGGCTATGCAGTCTCATCTATATATACCTTATCTATCTGTTGTCATGCTTCCAAGTCGACAGTCACAGTCAGCCATAAATAGCAATTTTCACTATGCACTATGCACTTTTTAAAGGTTATGTTTGTTAATAAAAATGATTATTGCCACATATTATGAGTATTACATGATGGAAATTGTATAATTTTGTATAAAATATTTAGTGACATTATTCAGCAAATGGAACATTTTAGTAATATCACAGATAACTTGTAATGCTGATGATGTTTTGAAGTCAGACATTCATTGTCTATACAATAAAAATGGTGTACATACTGTTACTTATCCATCATTAATGGATTCAGATATGTACTTGTATGCTTTTATGTACAACCGTATAGCAGATTCCTTAACTAATTTATTTTGTGGTTTGCATTGCTGTTCAACATGTTAATGTATGTGTTTATGTTTGTCAATTCTTTATTTATCTAGATATTAGTTTAAATGAAATCATCATCTTATGGTAGTAAAGGTTATCTTTCTCTTGTTTGAAGTATAGACATTTAAAATTGACAGGTAACAAGGAAATTACTTGATCTAGTATTTAAACATCCTCCTTGACCCTGGGCTCCAACACCGCCAGTTGTTGCTCGGAAGTGCTGTTAGCACAGTCAACACTTGCTCCTGTGTTACTGGGGTTCAGTAACGTCAGCTGGTCCTCGGTTGTGCCATTGGCTCTTTTCCTTCTGCTGCCCCTCCGGGTTCCAGCACAGTCAGCTGGTCCTCGTTACTTGCATTGGCTCTTGTACCTTCTGCTACCCGTCCGGGTTCCAGTACCGTCAACTGGTTCTCCGCAGTGCCTTTGGCCTAGGTGCCTCCATCTCGGTATCCGAGTTCCAGCAACGTCTGCTGGTCCTTGGTAGTGCTTTGGAGCACAGGTACCTCCTGCTTAGTAACCGTGTCCCAGTAACGTCAGCTGGTCCTCGGTTGTGCCATTGGCTCTTTTCCTTCTGCTGCCCCTCCGGGTTCCAGCACAGTCAGCTGGTCCTCGTTACTTGCATTGGCTCTTGTACCTTCTGCTACCCGTCCGGGTTCCAGTACCGTCAACTGGTTCTCCGCAGTGCCTTTGGCCTAGGTGCCTCCATCTCGGTATCCGAGTTCCAGCAACGTCTGCTGGTCCTTGGTAGTGCTTTGGAGCACAGGTACCTCCTGCTTAGTAACCGTGTCCCAGTAACATCAGCTGGTACAAGATTGTGCTACAAATACAAGATACGGAACAAGAGACACAAGAACAATAAGCAGAAGATCTAAAAGCAGAAGAACATGAAGTATAAGACCAAAATGAAGAGCAAAATATATGCTCTAAATTCTAAGCAGAAGAAGACTAAGCAGTGTATGGGGGTGAGTCCGTTCCTCCTCGTGGTGCCCCTGGAAAATGCCTGCTGCTGCAGGATAAACTGAACACGGACAAATACTGTTGTAATTTAAATCTTTTGTGACAGCAAGAACGGAAGGATGAAAAATTCATACTTTGACAGATTACAAGTACAGGATTCTCTGTCACAAATAAGAATATGATGAAGAAGATGAAGCAGAATATGAATAAGAATAATAGTTTAATAAGAAGAATATGAGTAATGTTAACAAAGATGAATAGCAAGAAGTTTAAGAAGAAGATAAAGAAGGTGAAGATGAAGAATAATTTGATGAAAAAGATGATGCTGCAGAAGATTATGAAGGAGAAAGTGTGTGAAAAGTTAAAAAGGTGAAGATGAAGAGCATGGAAGTTGTGTAATATACATATTTGCCAAAATATAAAAAACGTTAACATTGTCAATTTCTTCGTCAATCCGAACATCTTTAAAAAAAAAAATATTTATGCTATTCCATTTGATTGGGTTAAACATCTATGCCTTTAATGTCTCCTCAACCTTCCCCAATACATTCTACATTACTCTTTCTTGTTTTCCTTCATGTACAATTAACCAACAAGGCAAGAATGGGTTTTTTTTTAATTTCGATATTTTGTTCCCATAGACTTACATGGGACTTCCGGTATCGGTATCGGGTATCGCCGATATTTTAGTGATATCGGCGATACCATTCCGATTCCGATACTTTAGGATATCGGAAAGTATCGCTCAACTCTACCCACCAGTGCTTATCCTCTCTTTTGCCGCTCTTGTCGGCATCCATTGTATCTGTCGTCTTACCCCGCCTGCCTGCATCTATTAGACTTTCCCTAGGGCCGCCCCAGCAACCTGTTTCTAGGGGTCAGCTGCCATTTACTCAAGGTCAGTAATGAAGTAGCACCTGGACCACCTCCCTTGTCTCTGCTCAGATCTTGTGTCATAAGCTGCTGTGTATCCGTGGTCAGATTGGGTGAGCCTCCTAGTGACACCCTTCCAGGCTCTCCTTGGGCTCCAGCACAGACATTCCACCACCCAGCCCATTACAGTTTGCACAGGCCATTGAATCCGCTGGCCCTAAGGTATCTTCCTACTTGGATCTATACCAGGAGGTCTCACGCCAGAAGGATCAGCAGGATAAGATCCTATCTTATCTACGGACTGTGAATACCCGTCTTGATACTTTAGTAGTTCCGGCTGCATCCACCCAGGAAACAATCTCCACGATGGTGACCCATCAGGCCGTCACTTATGTGCCTGGTTCCGAATCGCGTTTGTCTGCATCCCCACGGTGTAGCGGAGATCCCTCCCTGTGTCGGTAGTTCATTAACCAGTGCACGCGGCACTTCGAAGTCCTGGCTCACTAGTTTTCCTCGGATCGAGCCAAGGTAGCCTTCATCATGTCCCATCTATCTGGTGAGGCCCTGGCATGGCACAATCCTCTTTGGGAGAGAAAGGATCTGGTGGTGTTGAATCTCCAGTCCTTTCTCAAAGCCTTTCGTAAACTCTTTGAAGAGTCTGGCCGCGTCTCTTCTGGAGCTGCTTCTCTATTCAGGTTATGCCAGGGTAATCTCTCTGTGGGCTAGTATGCGGTCCGTTTTAGGACCTTGTCATCTGAACTCCGTTAGAATAATGAGGCTCTAGCGGTAACCTTCTGGGAGAGTCTTGCCGGGTGAATCAATGACAAACTCGCAGGTCGGGATATAACAACCTCTCTGGATGACCTGATGTCCCTTGGATAGACATTAGGTGCAACTCGGATACACATCAGGTTCCAGAAGCGGACCAAGGAAGTGATCAGCAAGATGAGATCTGTGCGCCTGGCTCCCACCTTCCAAGGCTGATCTCCAAGGAAATTCCTGTAGCAACATCACTCCCAGAGACTTTGCAGGTTGATGAGGTGAGGTTGACTATACATTGCTAGGAGGTTTGTTGCACTGAGGGTACGTGTTTCTATAGTGGCAGCTCTGAGCACTTCATCCAATCCTGTCCCAAGAGAATGGGAAACACCAGTGCCTACGGTCTGTTGAAGAGGCTAACTTGGCAAGACTTCCTCCTCTCCATCCTTGACTCTGACTGTATCAGTTGTCTGCGGCAAAAGCTCTTTTGTAGAGCTAGCCCATCTGGACTCCAGTTCCGCATGTAACTTTATTCAACCGGCTGTGGTCGAGTGGTATCAAATCCCAATCCTATGCCTTCCAGAGCCGATGGTGATCTCTTCAGTGAATGGAAAGCCTCCCTGAGACCATCCAATTAGTTATGGAGGCCGTGGAGCTTCAAGTGGGGATGTTATATTCTGAGAAGCTCTCTCTATGTGTTGCCTATCTCACCCTCTGCTCCTAGGTTTGCCATGGCTGCGGAGACATGAGCCTATCTTGGATTGGAGTTCTGGAGAGGTCCTCCATTGGGGACAGGGATGCCATGAGACCTTCCAGGTTCTCATCTGTCTAGTTTGACCTCTGGTTTCTCCATCTAATCTGCCAGGTTTGCCTGCACGCTATTGGTCATACGCTGACGTTTTTACAAAAAGGAGGCAGAGAGACCCATCGGTCAATCATGGACCCTAAAGGAATCATTGGTGGCGCAGGGTCTAACACAGGCACAGCGGTGTCATTGGTGGCGCAGGGTCTGACGCAGGCACACCGCCATGACACCGCATGATTGCCCCTCTACCTGGGACACACCAGGATCACCACTGACTATACTGGGATATATATGTTATTCTTATGAAATCCTACTATAACCAATCGGGTCTCTAGACTCTTCTTATTGAAAGGCGACCAATTTTTGATAAAGGCCATACGTGGCTGAAACGTCAAACTAATATTTGTCGCACTCTTTTCAATAAAATTTGTTCACTCTTTGCATTAATTACATGTGCAGTGATTCCTTCTTGACTGTCATCTAAGTATGTTTGTCTCAAGGTACCCTCCTATAAAATGGCTCCTCGCTTCATAGCTCCATATGAAGTTCTGAGACAGATCAATCTGGTGGCCTACAAGCTCAAACTTCCAGGCTCCTTATGAATTCCCAATTCTTTTCATGTGTCTCTTCTCAAACCTGATGTTCTCAGTCCTTTTTTTAGAGATCCTACGACCACTCTCTCTGCCCTGAGACAAGCTTCACTTGTGGGAAGCTATTCCAACTCTGCTGCATCACACCATCAGTCTCAGAGGATCTGCACTGCAGCGCTGGTCACTTCTGACCAGATACCACAGGTGGTATCACGAGCATCTTACTACAAACTCTATCATCCCCTGTAAATATTCCCCTTTTATTGGACGCCCAGGGCCACGGAATGGGTCACTGCTGCCGTGTCACATCCCTTTAATACACCGGCCTGGTACCGAGTATCCCACTGCCCTGGCGGGCGATCCATCAGCTGCCATCTATCCAAGGTCAATCCTTGAAGTAGCACCTGGAACACCTCCCTTGTCTCTCCTCGGATCTCGGTATCGTACGCTGCTGCATATCCGAGATCAGATTGGGTGACTCTCCTAGTTACTCCCCTCCAGGTTCTCCTTGGGTTCCGGCACAGTGGTTCCACTACTCAGCCTATCATATATGTGATGATAATGAGACTACTGAAAAGTCATTTGTACAGAACGGGAAGTCTAAACCCAATTCATCAACAATGGTGTTATGTATGCCATTCTTGATGAAGAGACTGCAAGAGTAAGGATTTGGAAAAAATTGTCAGTCTCATAATGAATTTGGTGCATCTTTCATGTAATGTATGGTAGCCTGACCTCTTTAGTCTTCATTCCAGGTACACCAACAGATTGGCTTTACATTAATTTAGTTGTGGATCAAGTAGTATGGCCATTCTTGCTTGCACTACTATTAGCGGCATGTGTGGCCTAAACTTGCTATCATGGCATGCAACACCTCCGCACTCCTCTCCCATCAAGCACATCTGGGATATCATCGGTTGGCAATTGCAAAGGGAACTGCCAGCAATAGATCTTGGTGATTTTGTGCCATTAATAGCCTCCTTGATAGAGTGCTAATGCCTGTAAGTGCGTGCAAGGGGTGGCACTTGATATTGAATATATAGAGATGTTGTGAACATTTTGTTTCCATTTTTTCATCATTTGCATATCACTAACATGTTTATTGATCCTGTGTTTTCTTTAAATCCATTATTTTTCCTTTTTGGTATTGCAATTTCAATTTTAAGCAGTGTTTGTATATGAAAGAAGAAAAGTAAATTAAGTAACTAAGGTAAAAGCATCGCACAATGCTCTTGCAAAAATGTTCTACTTTTTAGATAGCTATAAACTATGAAAAATTGTAAAAGGCAAAACTAAATTTTGCAAAACAATAGTTTGTTAGTTTAATTTCTGTAAAAATAAGTCCATGAATGAGAACAAAGCATAGCCTGTAAATAAAAACTTTAAGGCTATGTGCGTATGTTGAGTATCTACTGTAAGGTTTCTGTGTCTCTTGGCGGGAAAAACACTGGGAAAGTTCTCACGCAGCGGTGCCTTAAGTGAGAGCACCGGATCTGATGATCTTCAGTGAACTCTCACGGCAGCTTAGTGATACACTGCGGGAGCGATTACCTACAGTCAGTGTATCACCGGCGGCTGGGTAGAGCAGTCACATCTCCCGATGTGACTGTTCTACATGTGAGATCACCGTGGGACACTCGGTTTACCTGGACTATGGCGGACAGGTAAGTATATGTTGGTTTATTGTTTTACATTATTTCTAGGAGACGAGGGCATCGGAATTGGGCGTTAAAGTGAGTATAATGTGTTTTTTATTTTTATTTGAATGTATATGTGTATGTGGGCCGATGGGAGCAGTAGTCTCATCGGCCCATGCCTGCAGGTCACAGTCATAGCTGCAGGGTCACTCTGACATCTGCCAGCATGATCCCACAGCGCTCTGACTGACAGTCTGTGGTAGCGATACTGTGGGTCGCAGTCACAGCTGCGGGTCAAGCTGACATCGGACAGCATGATCCCGCAGCGCTCGGATCAACAGTACCGGTGGTAGCATTACCGCAGGTCACAGTCACAGCTGCGGGATCACGCTGACATCTGACAGCATGATCCCGCAGCGCTGTGACTGATGGTCTTACCGGCTGTAGCGTTACCGCCGATAAGTACTACCGCTCCGGTGCTTCCCACACTGTCACACAGATGACAGCATGGGAAGCACCACAAGAAGCCAGTAAAATGCAAAACAAAAACTCAGCAAATCCGCAAATATTTTTATACCTGTGTTTTTGCTGTGGATTTGACTGACTCACTTGAAGTCAATAGTTGCAGAAACACAGCAGAAATGCACAAAGAAGTGACATGCTGCAGAAAAAAATGCACTGCAAATACTGACGAAAATTTACTGATCATGTGCACAAAACTTCAGGATTGTCATAGAATTAGCTTGCATTAGGATTCCATTGCGTTTTTGGTCCATTTCCGCGTGGAAAAAAATGCCACAAAAGTGCATCAAAAACGCATGGTGTACACATAGCCTAAGGCTGCATTCACACATCCAGGCATAGTGGATGGTGTGCTGCCTGATTATTTTATTTTTTTATCAGTGCACACAAAAACCCATTGAGTATGTCCTTTCATGAGCCTCAAAATCTTATCAGGAAACACTATGCTCTGAGCTCCACGCATCTCATTCTTTATCCATCAATTTAACCCCTTAATGATCGCCAATACGTCTTTTAACTGACCTGAGATATAAGAGGATATCATCCCCATACAGGTGAGAATCCAGCAGCTGTAAGCTGTACACTATAGCTCACAACTTGCTGTAATACAAGCGATCAGTGTTGGCACTGTCCATATCTGTTTAACCCTTAGTTGCTGCTGTCAAAAGAGACTACATCAAATAAATGGTTAACAGATTGTGGGGGCTTGCGCTTTAATCTAATTGACACACCGAGATCATGATTGTGTGGTCCTGATGTTTGCCATAACAGTTCATGGCCAAATAGCGGCCTTAAGGGCCCGTCTCACATAGCGATATCGCTACCGAGATCGCTGCTGAGTCACTAGTTTTGTGACGCAGCAGCGATCTCACCAGCGATATCGCTGTGTTGACATTCAGCGACGATCAGCCCCCCTGCGGGTATCGCTGATCGTCGCTGAAAGTCAGGACATTTTTTTGATCGCTGCTCTCCCGCTGACAGGCACGCATCGCTGCGTGTGACAGGCGGGAGAGCAGCGATCCGCTGGTATCCAAGGTACACAGCGTTCCAGGCGCGGGCTGTGCTAAACCGCTGTGTACCTTGGATACCAGCGCCCTGATCAGGGAGCTGGTATCCAGTTTACACAGCGGGTTCCAGCACACGCAGCCTGGAAACCCGCTGTGTACCTTGGATACCAGCTCCCTGCATCAGGGCGCTGGTATCCAATGTACACTGCGGGTAACTAAGCGACGTTACCCGCAGTGTCGCTGTCCCAGATCGCTGCCTGAGCTGCCTGTTTGGCAGCTCAGCAGCGATCATGTAGCGATACACCAGCGATCCTGACAGGTGCATATCGTTGTCGGGATCGCTGGTGTATCGCTATGTGAGACCCAGCCTTTAGAGTCTCCCGGCTATAGCTGTCAGTTCAGAAGTTAGCGACATTTAGGTGGTAAACATACACTTTTTCATTCCCGCTATACCACTTTGCATTAATTCCTGAAAATCACCTGAAGGGTTAATAAACTACCTGACAGCAGTTTTCAATATGTCAGGGGGTGCTGTTTTTAAAATGGTATCACGTTTGGGGTTTTCCAATGTACAGGACCCCCAAAGTCACTTCAAACCTAGAAAGGTCCCTCAAAAAAATACATTTTGTAAATTCCCTTGAAAAAATGAAAAATTACTGCTACATTTTTAAACCTCCTAAAAGGCTAACAAAATAAATTAGCATTTTAAAAATGGTGCTGATGTAAGGCAGACATGTGGGATATGTTATTTATAAATGTATTGCTATGGTATGACTATCTGGATGTCTGAATAGATCCATTTAACTTAATGGGTAAGTTTGCTGTCCCATTAAAAATCGGGGAGCACACAGACATTTCACATGGATGAAGAAACCCATTGACAGAAAACTGGTAGAAATATTTTTATGAATTTCCCCCAAAGTGCTTGAGCTAATTTTACGTGACGCGGGGCAGTAGCCATGGGTCAAGTACCCATGTTCTACACCCCGTCATGCTACAGGAAAATGGAGGTCCTGGCTGGGTATGATGACTTCAGCTTAGGTGTGTTACGCCCTTGCAGACTGCATGATGCTGGTGGCTTCTGCTAGCCAGGACCAGGTGTTGTAAAGTTCAATGAGGTAGACCACCATTCAAAAATAAACACTTTTTTTCTGAACAAAAACATGGGAAGGAGTATGCGCAGTGGATAGCTGGTGCAAATCTTCATGGACGTTTCTCATAACACACAAAACATTTTATACACATTTTTCCTTTCCTTACTAAACTCAGTTGGTTCTGCCTCAGTTATTTCCTCTGCCTTCAACACAACCTAGTACAGTGCTTCAAGAGCTTCCCATGTCAACTATAACAGAACTACAGTCAGTAAGCAAGAATACTATTTCTCAACCCGCGGTTCCGCGTCCTTTCCCCCTTAGGGGAGCTTCTTATGCCACTATGGCCCTTACTTAGTGTCTCTGCTTGCCGATGTCTTTGAACTACCACACAGGGCACTCCTTTTGTCTCTCATTCTCTGCTCTGATTCGTCCCATTACTTCCTTGGCTTGCGAACTTGGGACCATCCCACTAGGCATCCTGCCCCAAATCCCATCCCCGGTGAATCTCTAACTCCTCCTATCACTTTTCCTCGTCTTTACCCTGGATCACTCTGTCACTCCAGTCTCCTCTCACTTCAGAGACACCCAATTTATGCCGCTCTGCCTGCTACTCAGACCATAGGTCTGCCACTGCTGTATGCTAGGCCCTATCTGACTCCAGCCAGGAAACTGTCTCTGTCCCTTCACATTAGCCCCTCACGCTCTGGGCTAATCTCCATTATTAACCCTAACCATCCCTATTAACTCCCTGCTGCTAAGCAGAACACAGCCTATCACTAATAACACACCTTATTAAACATTTTCCACATTACATAATATTAATACACTATCTTCAAGGGGGAACGTGGGCAAAACTTCCATCTTTTTCTTACACTAACAAAAATAATCTAAAGATAGTAGTTGACACCTCCTCCTCCTCTAAAAGTGGTAATTACTTGAGAATATTTTTTATTTGATTGTTTGCATGTTATTTAGCTTACATGATTTATTGCAGTATACAGCCAAGGGAACATCTATAAATAAGAACGTCTTGTAAATATACCGTATTAAGCGTAATGTTTACATACTGCAGTGCCAGGTTTAATGAATCATGGTCTAGCACATTTAACAAGCTTCCCTTTTGTTAGGCTCGTCTAATATCATCACTTGGCTTTCTCTGTGAGTAAAGCCTTTAATGCATATTAAACTACTACAATATGCAATCACTCTTCATAAAATAACTGCTCTTTCCTACAGTGTTCTTGTGGTACTGTACATGGGAATCTAGGCAAGCCTATGTCATGACACATCTGTTTGTCCTTACTGAAAAAGAGCATATTCAACAACTAATAGTTAGAAACTTGTAGAAATATCTATAATATTGCTGTATTCTGTTTCTTTGTTAAGATGATATAACAAATGTCTACCTGTTTTTTTTACTATAAAGAGGACTTTTCACAAAGTATTTCATGTCAAGTGGGTGTTACCAGATTGCTTTCACTGGGGTTATGTACTACTTTCCCCCTGTATGGAAACCAGTCATAAGGCAGCAACACTCAAAAGAAAGAAGAACTCCCCCGCATCATAGTTTAGAGCAGATTTCTCAGTGTGAGATGTAATGATACAGCCCTAATCTCCTGGTCTAACTTCCTGCAAGATTTGAAAACACAGATAACTAACAGCTCTCAGATAAGGTACCCGTGGGGGAGGAGCAGTACAGCGGAGTTAGCTGTATCACATTACAAAACCTTCTATCAGCTCTCCTCCTCCCTAGCATGGTCACTATTAGTACCATTAGGTCAGCCAATCAAGGGGTTTAAACAAGTAGAGTGAACCCCTTGGTTGGCCTACCAAATGATAAGGAGGGAGTTGCTAGAGGCAAACCCAGATATTCTGCTGCAAGTTCTCCTGAAATAATAGTTACAGTTCTCCATACAACTTTATAATGACCAACTCTCATCTGCTACATTAGTAATGGATAGCCTGTATTCACTTAAAACAGATTTTACTCATGAATTAGGAATTTTGAGAGTGAATGATCAGATCAGTCCAGGAGAAGGAAGTGGATTTTTCTAATATTATTTATTACAAAGTTTCTTATTTTTACATGTCTTATTGATTTATGAAAAAATAAAACAACATTTACTATAACTACATCTGGAATGCCTATAGACTATAAATGTCTGGGCAGTCCACACATTACTCTACACAGACGTTCTAAAATGATCATGCAGTGTAAGCAGATTGCACAAGATAACACAGCTGTGGGGGTGGGGAACTTGCTGTCAGACACTTTATTACCATGTTTACTATCTCAATCTCTATATACACAGCTTTGAACCCACACTTGTGCATCCTGATTAAGAAGCACTGACAGTGCTTCCTCTTCCAGACCCAGTGAACATGTGAACGCTGGGTGAAAGGAGGGAGCAGGAGCTCAAAGTCAGCTCTGCTATGCAGGCAGGAATCTGAAATTCTCCTGTAATTCAAACTAGTATATCACTGCCAGCCCCAGTTACAGGTGAAATAAGCAATAACAGAATGTATCAATAGGTAAAATACCCACCAAAGGTCTTTTGAGACCTTTGGGTACACTGTGTGTAAAGAAAGTAAATAAAAATAAATGAAAAAAACATAAATAAACAAATAGTGAAAATTATTTGAATGTTTGAAACAGAAAAAAATGTGAAGAGTCATTAAAAGTGCATGTATAATACAACCTGAAAATGTGCCTAGTCAGGGTATAGGGGAAAATGGCCAAGTCGTTCTTATTTTTTCCATTGCCAGTAATTTTCTTTTGTTTCCATTGCCAATAGTTTTGTTCACCTGGCCCCTTCATTTTGACAATTGTCATGGGTCTTAATCAAGTCCATCAAAGCCTTGGCCCTTGAAAACCCCTTTATGACATCCTTAGCAATGGTACTATTGCAGCAAGACATGTCTAATCATTTTAATTGTTTACTTGTTTCATCATCTTCAAATACAAGTAAAAAAGAAGACATTGTTGTTCATTAAAAAATGGGGTCATTGTAGGAAACATTTGACTGTAGCGATCACATTTTGTCAGGGGCATTGCTAAGATACTAAAAGATCAGGGGTCCAAGACCCGTAGGAGTGTCCACCCCATTCAACGCCTCTTAACTTTAAAAGCATTTAATTTTCCTTTATCATGGAACATTGTTGCTGCTTTGCAAGGACAAAATATTGTCTTCATACTATCCAAAAGAAACACACTACACAAAGATCATTGTTACCAATATTAGCTCTATAGATGGCTAAAATAATGCTGACACAAAATGAAAACTACCATTACCATAACATAGTGAATACATAAAACTTCTACATAACAAAATGCATTGTACAAAACCAAAATTGCCATAATAACACTAAACACTTCTTATATATCACTAGGAAATAACTGATTTGCACAAGAAAACTGAAAAATCATTGTAAAAAAATAGAAAAATATTTAGACTTGAGAGTCCTCAGTGGTTGATACCTTATAATGGCTAACTGAAAAGATGATAACAAATTGCAAGCTTTCGAGACTACTCAGGTCTCTTCATCAGGCAGACTAAAACAAAAACAGAAGAATCACAGATTTATACACAACACAGAAATAATGCAATAGGTAAGACAAGTGACGTGAAGCAGAACTGTCATTATGGGAGAGGGATGAACATAAATATTGGAACAGTTCATATATAAGGAGTGTGAACGTTTTATTGCCCTCTGGGTCTGGTATTGTGTTTTGATGCCCCCAGAAGGTCAGAGAAGCAGATTCCTTAATTGATGTAAAAGGACATAAATCCGTGGGATATATTCATTCCAGCACTGAGAGTGTCAAAGCTCATCATGAGCTTATATTCCCAAACCTTTCTATCTCTCTCAGATTTAAAGTTAGCTTTTAATACATGTATATACATGTATATGTGGGGGAGACAGGGCAAAAACTGAGAACAAGGATGAATTCCCATCGCCACACAATAAGAGAAAAAAGAATGGATCTACCTGTGGCCAAACACTTCTGTATCCCCGGTCATAGCATGATGGACATGAAATTGCTTGTATTAAAAGCTAACTTTAAATCTGAGAGAAATAGAAAGGTAGCCAGTTGTTCACCTGCAGAATCTTCTTCCACCTCCTTGTTCCATGGACATCCACTGGAAGGAGTGAAGAGAAGACCACCTGCGCTCCTAGTTCTTTCACTTTCTTACCTAAGTTTTCAAAGTCACTGCAGATGGTTTCCAGGTCGTTTCTTGCGGTGTCATTTGTCCCCACATGTATTAGCAGGAATGGGTAGTCATCTGTAGGTCTGAAGAGTCCTGATATCCTGTCAGACACATCTTTAATTTTTGCACCTGGAAGACAGCACATTTCTCTTGAGGTTAAATCCAGTCTGCAGATAGTGGCCTCTGTTCCTCTCAACAGGGAATTCCCCATGACAACAACTCTCCGTTTCTTCTTTACAACAGTTTTCTTTCTCCATTCAGGAGGACTCTGAGGGCGTACAAGGTTATTGTTTGTGGCCAAAGTCTTTTCTTGATGTATTTCCGCATCGTTCTCCTGTGTAAGAGCCTGGTACTGGTTCCTGAGCAGTATTGGTGCTGACTGCCTCCCGATCTTCCTGCTTCTTTGGGTCACATGCTTCCATTCCTCTGTTTCTTCAGGTGCACTTCGAATTTCTTCTCTTCTGTAACATGAAGAGATAATTCTGCTCTGTCTAAGAACTCTTCACCTTCCTTAATGGTTTTCAATGTAGATAACCTCTCTTCCAGATTTTGCAACTTTTCCTCCAACAGGGACACAAGCTTGCATTTCTAGCATGTGAAGTTTGGCTTTTCCACTGGTAAGTCTGTGAACATGTAGCAAGAAATGCAGCTCACCAAATGGCTTTTGGCCTCTTCCATGTTCTTATTGTTCAAGAGATATTCAAGCGGTGAAATGTATGCAAATTCTCTCTCAGTGTTCCTTGAGCTCGCGGAGACTCTTCACTTATCCCAGAAGGCACTGGAATATGCAAATTCTCTCCTCGGAATCCTCCCCTGGTTTCCTGATGTCCTCCTTTCAGCTGCAACTGCCAAAATCCAGTGTTCCTTGAGCTCACGGAGACTCTTCACTTATCCCAGAAGGCACTGGGAATATACAAATTCTCTCCTCGGGACTCCTCCCCTGGTTTACTGATGTCCTCCTTTCAGATGCAACAGCCAAAATCCAGTGTTCCTTGAGCTCACGGAGACTCTTCACTTATCCCAGAAGGCACTGGGAATATGCCAATTCTCTCCTCAGGACTCCTCCCCTGGTTTACTGATGTCCTCCTTTCAGATGCAACGGCCAAAATCCAGTGTTCCTTGAGCTCGCGGAGACTCTTCACTTATCCCAGAAGGCATTGGGAATATGCAAATTCTCTCCTCAGGACTCCTCCCCTGGTTTACTGATGTCCTCCTTTCAGATGCAACAGCCAAAATCCAGTGTTCCTTGAGCTCGCGGAGACTCTTCACTTATCCCAGAAGGCACTGGGAATATGCAAATTCTCTCCTCAAGAATCCTCCCCTGGTTTACTGATGTCGTCCTTTCAGCTGCAATGGCCAAAATCCAGTGTTCCTTGAGCTCGCAGAGACTCTTCACTTATCCCAGAAGGCACTGCGAATATGCAAATTCTTTCCTCGGGACTCCTCCCCTGGTTTACTGATGTCCTCCTTTCAGCTGCAACAGCCAAAATCCAGTGTTCCTTGAGCTCGCGGAGACTCGTCACTTATCCCAGAAGGCACTGGGAATATGCAAATTCTCATCTGAGGACTCCTCCCCTGGTTTACTGATGTCCTCCTTTCAGCTGCAACAGCCAAAATCCAGTGTTACTTGAGCTTGCGGAGACTCTTCACTTATCCCAGAAGGCACTGGGAATATGCAAATTCTCTCCTCGGGACTCCTCCCCTGGTTTTGATGTAGTGACATCATAGCATAGCTTGCACATGATTTACCACAGGATTAAATTGTATTGGTGTAATGCTGATTCCGATACCATTCAAAGTTTTGCTTTGAGAGATCCAGAGCACCAGGCAAGAAGTCCGGGGTCTGTGACCCAGATCTTTGGCGCTAGTGTGGAGCCCAGCTGTGACTGAATCCACATCTTCCAGAAGGGTGCACCGACAGAAGATCCCACTAGAGGTCATTATACACATGCATACACGTTAACTTATCCCAAAGTCCATCAGAGGGAGCTGTGTAAGACGTATAAAAACAAGTTTAGTTTCAGTTTGCCTCAGAAGAGAAAGAGAAAGGAAGGAGATGAGAACAGCCAGAGAAGAGATCAGACAGAGACAGATCTCAGATCTCCTTAAGACACCAGAGGAGAGAAGAGCAGAACTGTTCAGTCAGTTCAACTTGAGTAAGTGGAGGCTAGTACGAGTGAGAAGGAATCACTTTAGCCTAGTCAGAGCTGAATCTGAAGCATAGCTCAGTAGAAAGCGTGCCGACGCTTAGAGAGCGGCGAAGAGGCAGCTCACCAACTGCCAGCGTGTGTGATCATAGGAGGACCTAGATAGGTCGAAGGCGAGTGGAAGTTAATGAGACCGAGGAGCCTTAATAGCTCATCTCAGCAAGTGTTACCGGACACCGGGGTCCGAGCCTACAGGGATCTCCACGACCCATTAGGAGAACACCGGAGTGCCTGGAGGACTACAAGTCCCAGGAGTACCACCGAGCTGATACGTAGCAGGATCAGGAGGACGGAGTCCGGCTCGGCCGGGCCATCAATGACCCTGTCCTTTCAGAGAGAAGATCCAATAACAAAGTCAGCCAGGTACAAGACAGAGGCTAAGCTAGGCCCAGCTACACGCAGGCCAGAACTTATTACAAAAAGGCAGAAAACAGGAGGCCACACACCTATCAAGTGGAAGAATCTGGAAGTGCACCCTTCACCCTATAGTGCTCCGGGACATCCCTGCAACATCTACAAGTAAAGGTATGAAAAGAGACTGAACCGTGTGTCACTGCTTATTTGCCTGCACTCTGCACCACCATAGACTTCAAGGGAAAAGTCTCGCCTGTGGGAGACTCACCATCTTGCTGCCCCATAACATCCCCTTAGAAGATCCATATTGCAGCGCTGGTCAAATTGATCAGATACCACAGGTGGCGTCACGAACTAATCTTTATAATCCCCTGTAAATATCCCCCATTGCATGACCGCCCAGGGCCACGGACCGAGCTCTGCTGCCAGTGACATCCCCATAGACTTCCATGGGCTCGGTGCCGAGTGTCCCATAGCCCTGGTACCCACATGTGGTGCGCGTCACTAGTGACACCTCTGTGTGTTTTAGACGGGATGTAGTCTGTCAATAGAAAACTTCTGTGAGTAGAGGAGTGGCAGCGCTGGAGTAGCAGGAACATTAAAGACTATGCAATGATGAATTTACTATTTGTAAGTGTTAAGGTTCGTCAGATGCACTAAACATCAGAAGGCAGAAAAGGGGTTAACAAGAATTTACTTAAGCAATTACTAAATACGAATTCAAGGAAACCTTCGCACAGGGAGGTGTTTAGGCAAATAGTGAACTATACAATAAATGCAACAAGAAGGGGAAAAGTGAATGTAATGACTTATCGATTGGAGTTCTTGTTGGGGAGTGGTTGGAACAGCTCCCGACGGCGTCGCAGTTCGTGAGCAAAGTCTCTGGTTCTACTGTGCAGAAACGAGATGCACTGTCTCCTGACCATGCCGAAGTATCCAGATCCGTTGGTCTTGGGTGCGTTGATCTCAAGTCCATTGGAGTGTGGGTGCAGTTCCTTCTGCTGGTTCCTCAAGGGTGACGCGGTACACCGGGGGCACAACGTCGTACAGGCCGCAAGGGTGACAAAGCCTCGCATGGAATCACAAAGTTCAGGAAAAGACGGTACGTCTGCTGCACTGCCCGTTATGGGTCTGGTTCATGGAGGGGCACTTGATAATGGGTGTAAGAGTTGGACAGTCTGTAAAGGACTGGTGTCAGTGGCCATAGTTGAGGAGAGGGAGTCAACCTTCATCCTGCTCTGTAGACGCCTTCCCGCCAAGTCTCCCCCTTTCCCGCGCTCAGCTCCTTTTATGTCCCCCACGCCCCCTTCTATCAGGTGCTCAGGCTTTCACCACACAGACAAGTCGTCCCGCTGCAACAAGGATGACGGCCCCGATAGTTCCGGCTGCAGAGCGTTTCTCGAACCGGCAACACTGCTCCTATCCATCTCCTTACATAAGCATTTCCTAAAATTGCCAATTTCAATTTCCTAAAATGTATTTAAATAGACAAACCCATTAAATAGTCTTTTTTAGTTGTCTTTATTTTAATTAAAATTGAAATTACAGAGGGTAGTGGTTATCGCCTACCGTAAATGGTTAAAAGAAATTAAACATGTATTCTATCTAGACAGGACGTCTCTTCTGCAACCTTGTCAACAAAGAGCTCCGGGGAGAAGAGAAGAAGCAGCTTTGAAGCATTTTTAAGCATTTCCTACACATTACCCCTTTCCTTTTTCTAAATTGACAACCTTAATGAATATCACATCTATCATGGTGCATATATGCTGCGGCCAAATGCTGAATACCTCTAACAAGACTTCAATTCCTCTGTGTCATGCATTTCCTGGACATGTAAAGCATGACTTCTCCACAAACATTCAAACCTAAATGATTATTGAAATCAAAGTGTTCTCTATGTATAATGGATACTTAAAGTTAATAAAGAGGTCACATTGCAATCCCTGGTGCAGCATTCCCTATGTTAACAAATGCACATTAAAGTACTTCATAACCTTGATTCATTGTAACTGGTTAGTTTTGCATTGACAGCAACATGATTATCTCACTTCACATATTGGTTGGTATAGTAGCAAAACAAAATATGTTTTACATAAAGGCATCTATAAAGTTATATAAAAGTTATCTAAAGTAAGGCTAAAGCAAACTTGTGGTTAATCATATTTATTTATTTATAACACAGGGGTGCACAACATTTTGTTGGTCCAAGGGCCAATGGAGTAATGTGGTTCTTACATGAATATATCACTAGAACCACCATCAGTACATTAATACATCACCAGAACCAATGTTTCAGTATTAGAGGAGCGTTTCTGCTACAAAAACAAATAAGTATAACTACACACCAACTTAAACTGACTTTTTGCAGGGGAAACTGGCCAAATCCCCCTTATAATCTCAAATCTCTAAATTTTGAGGATTTTTAAAATTTAACATAGCCATGAAGGACATTATAGATAGCTACATGCACAAGATCAGAATCTCTGTCAGCACATGTATGCAGTGCCAGAACGATTATTAATATATGAATGCAGCTTTAGAACCATCATCAGTACATGAATGCAAAGCTAGAACCAAAGTCAGTACATGAATGCAGCACCAGAACCACCATCAGTAAATGTATACAGCACCAAGCTTAGTACATTGATCAATTGTAATGTCAGGTCAACCCTATAAATAATTGTATTGTTTGACTCTACAATTGCCAGTATGTCCTTACCAGTGGTAAGGAGATGCTGGTAGTCCTTACCAGCCATTAGCAGACTGTCGTCTATACCGTAACCTCTGCACTGAAGAGACAGCCAGCATCACAAAAAAATGTTTGCATCCAGGTACCTTATAGGTGACATTTACTCTGATTCAAGTTGTTCCCATCCCTTTTGTCTCTGTGTAGTACAGATGCCATGATGACATTTTATACCAAGAGCATGTCTCAGCAGACTTCCCTGTTCTCCATTTTCTGCAGCACATCCTGGCACGGTGCCCTTAGAAATAAAAGTTTCATTATACTGCCCCATAAGTATAAATCACTAGAACTACTGATGGAGTCATTTTGACTCCTTTCGTTTTTTATTTCTCTTCTGTGACTACATTTTTCAGAATTCCGGCTTGAAACTCGGTGACTTTTCCTCAAATATGATGTGAAAAAAGATTTTGTGAGAATAAATAATTTTGGTGAAAAATTTGCGCGTTTTTTTCAAAATTTACCAAGAACTACTGAAGGGAGTCATTTTGACTCCCTACTATATTTTGAGGTCCTTTTGTCACTAAATGTTGCTATAAAGTTTTGTGCATAATTTTTTCACTCTGTCTTATTTACCCTGATGTTCATATAGATGTAGTTCAATTTACATGTCAACTTTTCACATTTTCCTTGTGTTTTAACCGTTTTGCAAAGCGACAATGTCTAGGGACCGCTTTGTTGAAATTATGAGGTTTCTCAGATTTGATGAGAAATCTACTCGATCGGAGAGACTGCAAACGGACAAGTTTGCTCTATTTTCTACTGTGTGGGACAGGTTTATTGAAAATTGTATTGCGTGTTACAAACCTGGCCCATACATAACGGTGGATGAGCAACTTTTCCCAAGCAAAACTAGGTGTCCATTCACGCAGTACATGCCTTCCAAACCAGATAAATATGGCCACAAATATTGGCTAGCTGTTGATAAGGAGATCAAATATCTGGCAAATGGCTTCCCTTATCTAGGCAAAGATGACACACGCCGTGCTGAGGACCGTTTAGCTGACCATGTGGTAATTAAGTTATTGGACCCGTTTTTGAAAAAAGGTCGCAATGTTACAACCGATAATTATTTTACTTCAGTAAAATTAGCTAAACAGCTAAAAAGCAAAGGAACAACCATCGTGGGAACACTGAACAAGATAAGGCGAGAAGTGCCTAAAGAAATATAATCCATGAAAGAGGAATTGTACAACACTAAAGTGTTTAGAAATGAAGACAATTTTACACTTACAGTATATCAAGGAAAGCCCAACAAAAATGTTGTCATTTTGAGTTCCGTCCATCCAGATGTTGTTGTTGCGTCTGATTCCGCTAAAAAAACTCCAGAAACGGTAAAGTTTTACAATGAAACAAAATATGGAGTAGATGTAGTGGATCAGATGGCACGAAAATATACCACACGAACATGCACAAGGAGATGGCCTGTTCATGCATTTGAAAATGCCTTAGACTTTGCGGGTATAAATGCATGGATAATATTCAATGAGATAACCCACCAAAAAATGTCATGCAAGGCATTTTTGCAAACGCTTGTGAGAGAGTTGAGTGGTCCTTATGTCACAGATAGGGAAAAGGTTCCACGTCCCAAGTTTCTACATGCTCAGAAGTGATGGTTCAAACAAAATTTTGCCAGATCAAAGAAAAGTGCAAGAAAAATAGATCTGTCGGCAATTGTAAGACTTGTGGTAAGTCTTTGTGTGTGTACTGCCATAAATCAAAGACAATGCCTAAAATGCGAAACACCAAATGTTTAGAAGGTGAATTCTGCGCCATATTTTCATTTTTATGCTCCTCCACCTACATTTTCTCTGCTTTTTGTTCTTCAGTTGTTGTTTATATGTGTGCACTTGAATAAAAAAAAATGTTTGAAAAACGTCTATTATAATTATTGTTATTTTCTGTAGAAAAATAAGAAAAGCAGAAAAAAAACAATCAAAAGCATTACTGTTGGATCTCACAATAATAATACATTACAAAAAATATAATTATTAATAAATAACCACAAATGAAACTCTAAAAATAAACGAAAACAAGCAAGGAGTCAAAATGACTCCTTTCAGTAGTTCTAGGCGGGGTCACGAGTCCAGTAGTCCTAGTGATAAATATCTCCCATGCTGTGCCCCTGAATAAATAATTGCCCCTCACTGTACTTCCTGTACAAAATATCCCCCTCACTCTGCCCTTCTCCATATTATCTCACCATACTACCAGTCTCCATATTGTCCCCCCAAATTGCACCTTTCCATAATATCTCCCCCACACTGCTTCTCTACATAATGACCCCATTCACAAATCCCCTAATTGCCCCATAATGTCCCCCATTGCCCCATAATGTCTCCCATGGTGTCCCTCATTGTCCCGTAATAATCCCGATTGCCGCATTATGTTCGCCATAGTGTTCCCCCTTTGCCCCATACTGTCCCCCATTGCTTCATAATGGCTCCATAGTGTCCTCTATTGCCCCATAATATCCCCCATTGACTCAAAACGTCCCTCATAGTGTCCCCCATTGCCTCATAATGATCCCCATTGCTCCAAAATTACCCCATAGTGTCCTCCATTGCTTCATAATGTTCCTGATTGCCTCATAATGTCCCCAATAATGGGTGTCATAGTGTCCCTCAATGTTTCATAATGTCCCTCATTGCCCCATAATGTCTTCCATTGCCCTATAATGTTCCCTATAGGCTCATAATGTCCCCCATAATGACTTTCGTTGATCCATAATGGCCCCTGGAAAGTAACACCAAATACAAAACAAACATTTCATCTTCGGCTCCGGCATCACTTACCGGTGCCCGCCGCATCCTCTGCACCTCTGCAGCTCGGCGTCAGGAGCAGTGTGATGACATCAGTAGCATGCTGACCTCATCATGCTGCTGCACGTCAGGGCCCAGGACAGATGAGCGCAGCTCTGCCCCAGTCCCGGTAACGCAGTTATCAAATATATTCACGTCTACCTTTGAATTTAGGAAGGAGGGTGCTGCGTCTCCCAGGCAGCTCTGCGGGCCGCACAACATACTCTGTCCCGCGGGCTGCATGTTCTGCAGGCCTGTTATAACATATAAATTTTTATTCTTTAAACATTTTTCTTTATAAGGGTTCGGTCACACAGCCGTATATTCTCATGCGATATAATCGGGCTGATTATGCAAATGACATACTGCTAGAGTTTGAGCCGAGTGTCAGTGCATTGTGCTCCGATTCACTCGTATGAGAGAATCATATCACAGGTGTGAAGAAGACGGAGAAGTTAATTTCTCCATCTTCTCCATTGTCTCTGTCTATGCCCTAGACTCTGTGATTTTCAACCTTTTTTGAGCCGCGGCACACTTTTTATACTTAGAAAATCCTGGGCACACCACCAACCAAAATAGCACAAAATGACACTAAAACAGTCATATTATACATAGCGCGCATCAGGAAACACGCATTGCAACCCGCAACGTGTGAAAGCACCCTTATTGTACACGTCTCCTACCTACCGTATATACTCGTGTATAAGCCGACCCGTGTATAAGCCGACCCCCCTAATTTTGCCACAAAAAACTGGGAAAACTTATTGACTCGTGTATAAGCCGGGTTTATAAACTGCCCTCCTGCTCTGTGCTGCCCCCGTCCTGCTCCTTGCTCCCCCATCCAGCTCTGTGCTCCCCCATTCTCCTCTGTACTCACCCCTTCCTGCTCCGTCCTCCGCTGTGCTCCCCCATTCCTTCTCCGTCCTCCTGTGCCCCCCCTCGTCCTGCTCCATGCTCCTCTGTGCCCTCCATCCTCTCCCCCGTCCTGCTCCGTGCTCATTGTCCTCCTCCATCCTCCCCCCCGTCCTCCGTTCTCCCCCCATCCTCCTCCATGCTTACCCCGTCCTCCCCCCGTCCTGCTCCATGCTTCCCCGTCCTCCTCCATGCTTCCCCCGTCCTCCCCCGTCCTGCTCCATGCTTCCCCGTCCTCCTCCATGCTTCCCCCGTCCTCCGTTCTCCCCCCGGTCATCCTCCATGCTTCCCCCGTCCACCGTTCTCCCCCCATGTCCTGCTCCATGCTTCCCCGTCCTCCTCCATGCTACCCCGTCCTCCGTTCTCCCCCGTTCTCCTCCATGCTTCCCCGTCCTCCGTTCCCCCCCGTCCTGCTCCATGCTTCCCCGTCCTCCGTTCTCCCCCCCCCATCCTCCATGCTTCCTCCATCCACCGTTCTATCCCCCGTTGTTAAATATTAATATTTAATTATGGATTTATTCTTTATACACTCAATTCTGTACCAAGCACGTTAACGATCGCTGACATTACAGATGCTATTTCTGTATGGTAAAGTGTCATCTCCATATACAGAGACCACGTGATCTAAGGGACTTTTATATAATGGCTACACGAAGGGGGGGGTCGCTCTCGTGCACTCTCTCTCCACAGACACTTTACTCTGACACTATGATGATAGGACAAGGACTATGATGAATGAACAGCTGCAACCACGTGTTGTTTCTCTGAGACAGTGCTGACAAGGCCAGAATGTCATTTTACCATTCAGGACACCAAGGAAAGATGTGTACAAGCTTTGCTATGGACAAATGGACAATATCTACGTAACTATTTCACTCATTTTATGTTTTCCTGTAATGATGTTTTTTTGGTAAACAGTCCAATAAACCACTACATTTTTTTTTATAAGAAACGTGACGTTTTCTTTAAAGTATCGCATCTGGTAACAAGTCCTTGAAAAATATACAAAATTAAGCATTTTTAACATTTTGGAGAGCCAGCCAGTCACACTTGATTTTTAGAGTGTGAATTTTTGAAAACTTGCAAAGGGAGGAATAGAAGAAAAAGACGTCAGATGTGCAAGTCGTCAAAGAAATCACACTACGATATTTCAGGATCAAGAAAAGAACCTATGAATGAGGACTAAGAGTTGACTACAGGAATCAGACGTGTTGATGACAAGAGCATTGTCCAAGAAAGGAGCTACAAGCTGAGATATTTCTAGGTAAGAAATATGGATGTTATTACTTCTTTTTCTAAGCAAAGTAGACTGAAATTTATGTCTGTAGATCAGTCAAATTTAGAAGTTTTATGGCTCAGCTTATATGCAGAATGTGAAATGGAAAATCTAAAGCTAGAATCTAAGCTGGTGTCCTTTAATAGAGAAAGAGAGAAATTGAAAAATATATTACAGTTAGTTCATGTATTTCACAAGTTTGTATTAGAGAAATCTAAAGATGACTGTGTAGAAATAGTGTCAGATCATACCAGTGATGTTCCCAAAATTGACTGTAATGAGGAAATTGAGCAACATGTGGGACATGTGTCTGTAATGGCTACTCAAGGTGACCTTGTCTCTGATGACGTAAAAAAAGATGGTGGAAATGTGGGAGGAGACTTGAGAACTGATGTAGGAGGGAACATGGGAGGAGACTTGAGAACTGATGTAGGAGGGAACATGGGAGGAGACTTCAGAACTGATGCAGATGACGTACGAGGACGGATGTTCAATGGCCACCAAAAATAGAAGACAATTCAGAGGCCCAACTCCAAATCAAAGTTAGGAAAAATTTGTTAAAATTATGCAAAATCATTCCTGCATATGATAACAAAATCCATGTATGCAGAAATTCTGAAATCTTCGAAAGCTTTATTGACAAGCTTGATTTAAGTAATGACGAGAAAAATCAATTATTTAAATTGTGGCTTCCTGCAACCTTTTCCAGACGCTTAACATTGAAGTTGACTTGTGATAACTTACATGGAGATCTAGATGATAAAGACAGATTGAAAATTCTGATTTTCTGTGCATTAAATGAAAATTGTCCAGATATTGAGATTCTTCAAAAATTAAGGATTGGTCGGAAAGAATGTACTTTTACATTCATGTCCATATTTGAAAGGTTGTACAAAACTCTCATTACCAATGTAAAAACACAATCAATGATAAAGTATTTTGTGGACAAATTTGGATTCCTAAATTCTGTATCTCGTGTTATTGCGTCACAAAAAGATACTTTATTTGAATGTGCGCAATTCCTTGATTTTGCTAGAAAACATGAGAATCGTGATAGGAAAATAAATCAAACAGACAGAGTAAGATCTTTTCAAAAGCCAGTGTCAAAATCTCCTAAACTGAGTCATCCCCGGAATCAAATCTATGACATACGGAGGAAATTACATATTTGCTATAAGCCCTATAAAAAAATCCAAGAGTCCGCTTTGCAGAAAGAGTTAATAATTCAAAGTTCAGACGGCTCTGTAAAGAGACAAATGGCGGACATTGAAAGACAGGAACAGATGATTCTTCAAAGAGACATAGTTGAGTCTTCAGGTAACAGCTCATTATCGGAGCTGCTCAAACAATCATTAAAAAAAGGAATGATTAACAGAGTTTTCCAGGACATCTTTGACAAAGAAATAAGATTTGGTTTAGGAATTGACTGAAAATGAAATTATATGTTGTGTAAAAGTATTATACAATATATTATTCAGTTATTTGTAATTATTTTATAAATATAATTCTGTAGTTCACAGCTTTTGTAGATATATATATATATATTCATACAGTATACAATATATAGTATACTTGTATAAGTAGAAATTGTATAACTGTATATCTATATCTATAGTGATATAATTAAAATAAACTACAGTAATATTTAGAATTACATTAAAGCCAATATATATATTTGTATAAGACATTGCAATTGTTTTGTATATGATATTTAATCTTATCTCTTATTTATCCTTAGAATTTTCACTTCAAAGTAGGACTTAATCGGGAAAAACTCTTTTACATGGATTTATTCCTTTATTTACACAGGAATTTATAATAACTGCATGATATATATATTTAACACTTAAAAGGAAATAATATATAACTAACTGAATCTAAATTTAGTTTTTGTGTGTTGCTAACATTTTGAAGTTATTTATTTGCATGGCAATATGTTCTTACTGCATGACAGTCACACATGTGACATTTAAACTGTTCTAATAATAAGGCTACCATATACCCCTATTTCAGTGGTCGCAACTTAAAGCTTTTGTAGCTCAGTGAGCTCGGCCTTTGCAAGTCAAAGAATTTTTTTTTAGGCCTCTTAAGTTACAGGGTTCAATTTCAGTTGCAAACCTTGCACCAAGTATAGAAACAGCTCATAACCAAATTTTCTTATGAGTCCTTTTATCTATAGAATGGTTCACAAAGTTTGTTATGTGTATTTGGGGAATATTCAAAGAAATATTAAAATATTAAATGTAGTAGTTTACAATGCGCATTGATAATTAAGATACAATTATTTGGGTTAATATACATGTATTCCTACCTTTTGTATGAGGAACTTGTGGTGTAAATTTATATGTTCACAGTCTGAGTGACAGATGACAGATGTGTGTATGAGCAGCTGCTAAGAGAAAATGTATGTGTGACGTATGAAAGGAGAGGTTTCACAATTCATGGTATGCGAGAAAAACAACAACTTGTTTTTAAGAGAAATAATACAAATCAGTTCAATTATTAGAATATTAAGATACATAATAAATATTATCTACTCAACATATATTCCTTTAGTAATTATTTTTTTTTAGTTAATAGTAGATAAGTGTAATCACACATCAAAATGGTTTATCAAGAAAATTTACATTTAGATTATTTTTTTTTTTTTTCCTTTTTCCCAAAAGATAATTTTATGATATTCAATGTTATTTTTATTTTTAATGGTTACATAGATGGTACACATCTTCAGACAAATATATGGTATAAAGCTAAAACAGAAGTTACATAAATAATTTATAAAACAATTATTTTTTTCATTTTGGTTTTGATAAATCAATTATTTCATAAACTAATATTTTTTTTCCGGTATTAAGGGGGAAATGTGTTTTAGATTTTGAATACATCATCACATTTCATCAATATGTCTTCTTCACACATTTTAAAGAATATAAAAAGGTACAATGGTATAACTACTAGAGATAATAACATTAAGTATTATAAAGAGTCATTTCTTTACACTAAGAAGGGGATTACATGCAAAGTTGCATAATATGAATATTTTGGTAACACAAGATCATGACAAATATGAAATCATCCAGATAATGGAAATATTAAGGGTATGTGTTACTGAGAACATAACTACTCAGCATTTGTCATAAACATATAAAGGCCTTATTTTTATTTTTATTCTTATTTTTATTTTTATTCTTATTTTTGTTTTTATTCTATTTTTCATTTTTTAATTTTTATTCTTCCTTTATCTCTATTTTTGATTCTTAAATTTTTATTTTTATCTTAATCAATCAAGAAACATCAATATTTAATAAAGTAATGTCTAGTACAAGAATATTGCTTCATTAAATATAGTGAAGATATCGGTTCATTAAAAAGAAAATGTTCTAATTCTGAGTAAATACAATAATTCTTTCATTCATTCATTCACTCATATTCACATTTTGGTTCATGGCTATACATTCTTACCTATTATTAGTCTAATAAATATATTCCATTAATAAAGTTTTAGTAATAAAGATGGAAACACTTGTTACATGAAAAACACACTGACATCTATGGGTTGAAAAGGTATTTACACCTATGACATAAAAATGTTCTGTCTCATGAAGAATATGGTTAATAATGCATTATCATTTATGATTGTTTTATTACACAAACATTAATTCCATATTACTATTCTGATAATAATTCTATGGATATTACTGATTGCTATGGTACGCTGTGATATTATAGGTTAGGAAAATTACCAGATTTGGTATAGAATAGGGAATGAAGACTTCAAGCAAGATATTGGAATTACGTTAATAAAGACTTTTCATATTTCTAAATTCAAGTAAATTTAAAAAGTTGCAAGAAGAAAAAGCCGAAGTTCCAGAAGGTAAAAAGGCTATATGATGTCTGAGTAATAATAGACTGTGTCAACAACTGCAGTATCCACCACTGACAGCCACAACTGCAGTATCCACCACTGACAGCCACAACTGCAGTATCCACCACTGACAGCCACAACTGCAGTATCCACCACTGACAGCCACGACTGCAGTATCCACCACTGACAGCCACGATCGCAGTATCTAACCTGACAGACAATGGCAGAGGACGATGATCCTATGATGCTAATATGAACTGTGTTATCACGCTTTTATCACGCTCCAGTGGTTTCCTATCACCTATGAAGCTTCAATGAAAGCTGGTGAACAATAAGTTGTCAGGAAGCTACAACCCTGACATGAGTCCTGTGCATTAGGACTAAGGACTGGTTATGGTGCTATCTTTAGCAAGGAAGAGTTATTTTAACCCTTGCTTTGCTGACCAAAGATGTCACACCTGTTCCAAGACCATTGCGGATGGCATGGAGGATTCCAGAAATATCCAAGGCGAGCCAATGTAAGTCCAGGTCTTAAAGGTGACACTGCTCAGATATTAAAGCTTCATTTCATCAATGGACTTTGTTTTCTTATCAACATTTGAATTTATGGACTTTGATTGACACATGACACACGGTCTCTACAATATCTACATGTTATTTCAAAGGAATTATCATATAAAGACTGTGTTTTAAAAGAATCAAGAACAAGACGTCAACATGAAGACCAGATGACATCAGATGATGATGACTGGACCAGAGATGCTTCGATTTAGGTTTAGGAAAGTATAAGACACATATTTTATATGAATATTGGTCACGGCTTACCATAACATGAATTCACATAATTATGTTATTGAGTGCATATAACAATAATATGATATTATTATTATTATTGAAATTAAATTATTTTGCCAAAGAAGAAGAAAAAGAAGAAAGAAGATCTGATTATCCTAAAGATGAACTTCTCTACTTTGAGGGTTCCAATTAATGTCAGTCACCCTCAAAAGGGGGAATTGTTAAATATTAATATTTAATTATGGATTTATTCTTTATACACTCAATTCTGTACCAAGCACGTTAACGATCGCTGACATTACAGATGCTATTTCTGTATGGTAAAGTGTCATCTCCATATACAGAGACCACGTGATCTAAGGGACTTTTATATAATGGCTACACGAAGGGGGGGGTCGCTCTCGTGCACTCTCTCTCCACAGACACTTTACTCTGACACTATGATGATAGGACAAGGACTATGATGAATGAACAGCTGCAACCACGTGTTGTTTCTCTGAGACACTGCTGACAAGGCCAGAATGTCATTTTACCATTCAGGACACCAAGGAAAGATGTGTACAAGCTTTGCTATGGACAAATGGACAATATCTACGTAACTATTTCACTCATTTTATGTTTTCCTGTAATGATGTTTTTTTGGTAAACAGTCCAATAAACCACTACATTTTTTTTTATAAGAAACGTGACGTTTTCTTTAAAGTATCGCATCTGGTAACAAGTCCTTGAAAAATATACAAAATTAAGCATTTTTAACACCCGTCCAGCTCCGTGCTCCTTGTCCTCTCCTCCATCATACTCACCCCTCCCCGTGCCATCACTGAGGGTCCCTGCAATCCTGCGTTCTCCCTGTCTTCCTGCAGCTATCCGGCACTGAGCGGTGATGTAATACCGCTCATTAAGGCCATGAATATGGAGGCCACGCCCATGGGAGTGGCGTCGCGTCCATATTACATGACCTTAATGAGCGGGTATTACATCACCGCTCAGCGCTGGAGAGCTGCAGAGCCGGGGAGAATGCAGGATTGCAGGGACCCTCAGCGATGGCACGGGGAGGGGTGAGTATGATCCCAGCCACCGGCTCCTGGCACCATAGTTTGGGGAACTTTCCCCACGGCACACCCGACCATGTGTCGCGGCACACTAGTGTGCCGCGGAACACTGGTTGAAAATCACTGGTAGAGAGACAGCGAGTGGGCGGGCACGGTGCAGCCTGCGGACCTCAGGTTTTTAGCCCCACGGCTGTCTCGGTCCGCGGGCCGGACTGAGACAACAAGAGGGCCGGATGTGGCCCGCGGGCCGCACTTTGCCCAGGTCTGGTCTATGGTATATGACTTTATTTGTTGGTTATTAATGGAGATGGCTAATCTTAGTTTGCACCTGTACACACCAGTTTCTGTTTGGAAGTGATGGTCAGTCTCTTGTCATTTCTATACATAGGGTCTCTGACTGAGCACAACACCCATCAGCCTATGGCAATTTGAATCATAGCAGGATCCTATTTACCAGTATAAATGTAGGCTTCAGCCTAGGAGAGGATTCACATTTAGGATAGGTTCCGAGCAACGAGAATCGCCTTATTAGGGTTGCTGGGTTTACATGAATTGGCCAATTTATTCGCTAAGTATTCTGAATTTTTTCTATTTTCTAGAGCGCTAATGTAATTCATATTTCATGTATTTCATGTTTTCATGCTATATCGCTACAGAATGCTCATTTATTTATTAGTTATATATGGAGATGGTTACTTTTAGTTTGCACCTGTACACACCTGTTTTCTCAATGGAAGTGACAATCAGTCTTTTGTTATTAGTAGATTTCTTGTTGACAGAGAAGAAAAAGCATAGTAGGGCAAATAGGGGATGAAAAAGGATGATACTTTCTCTAGTGCCGCTGCCACTTAAAGGGAATCTGTCACCTGACTTTTGCTACCTCATCTGAGAACAGCATAGTGTAGGAAAAGCATCACTAAATTTAGTGCGTACAGCAGTTGTGACACAATCAGAGGTTTTAGATATAGCATGTAGCAAAGCTCAGAAGCTAACCCTGCCCACACCACATTTTTCTGTATATATTGCCTATTGAAAAAGAGCTGCCAATAAGAGGAGAGGGCGGAGTTGGACCAGGGCTCGCATGCACTGTGGTCCAGGCAGTGATAATCACCTGATGATAAAACATTCATTGTATGGAAACAACAGCACACAGCTTAATAAGTGACCACACAGCTTAATAAGCTCTGAAATCTGTGTCTCAACCCCTACCTCATGCTGTCCTCAGATTACTTAGTAAAAACGTTCTGACATACTCCCTTTAGTTTTGGCGACCAGCAAAGATCAGCTCTAATTGGATATCTAATTGGATATACCATCAATTTGCTATCAATGCTTATTCTGATGCAACCCCTTCACTATTGCAGCTATGATTATTTAGCATCTTGTTTTAAACATTTTGCTACTTCATTTTTTATGTTTTAATGTTTCTTTTTAGTTGTCACTTTACATGTCAGTATATTGAGTTGAGGAGGGAGAAATAATTACAGTGTAAATAATATCCTGTATTGTAATTATCCTGTACAGGTGCAATATCTGACTTCTTGCATAATTTTCATATAGCCTAGGGGTATTCCTATAAAATGGAAATGATAGGTGTATTTCAACAAGTTGATATTAGATAATCTATGGTTAGATCTATTTTATGTTAAACATATGCTAGGAGCAGTGATAATTATATAATCATCCATAGCACTTCAGTTAGAGTATATCCACACATTGAGGATTTGCTGCAGATTATTGTGCCCCAAAATTCAGTGATGGCAAGAAAATATGTGTGGTTTTGATACATTTTGACTTCTCATTTATTTTTATGGGTGAAAAGAGCTGCAAAAACACTGGACGAAATGGTATTATGCAGATTAGAAAAAATGACTTTGATGGTTCAAATCCACAAGGAAAAAATAAGCAGCACGTGCATGAGATTGTAACCCCTTCTCATGTACAGTACCATGGAATTAATAGCCCTATATAAATAAATAATAATAATAATGAGATTTCAGAATCTTATTCATTTTGCTGGTGCTGTAAACTGCAGCTTCATTATCCTTGAAAAATGCAAGGAAAAAAATGTAAAACCGCTGGATGTGAACAGGCCCTAAAAGAAAATTTGTTATCAGGTTTATGCTGCCTCTTCTAAGTTCAGCATAAAACAGAGGCAAAGCCCCGGTTCCAGCAATGTGTCACTTGCTCGATTTTTTTCAGTAGCTTTGATAAAACACTTTTTTTTCTGCTGCATCCCTTCTACTCCTCTCATTAATGAGTTCCTACTATTTTGTCTTAATATTTATTCAATTTCATGCTTTCCCTGCCCAGACCACGGAAGGGTAGCTTACTGCTTATGTACAGTGTACTCAGAAAGCTGCCAATTAGTGGTGAAGTTGGGGGTATACAGGGCTCAGCATTTAGAGAACTGCTAGATCTGCAGCATAGACAACAGGGATTTGATAAAAAAAAATGTAAAAGGATCCTATTAGGTGGTTCTTTCTGCTCAAACCACAAGCAGCATGAATTTCAGATTGGTTGTACAATTGCACCCAGGTACCATATATACTCGTGTATAAGCCGAGATTTTCAGCACCTTTGTTTGTGCTGAAAATGCCCCCTCAGCTTATACACGAGTCATAGGGCAGAAACCAGCGGGGGAGGAGATGCGGCGGCAGGAGCTGGTGGCTGGGACATCATACTCACCCTCCCCGTGCCATCGCTGAACGTCCCTGCAATCCTGCGTTCTCCCGGCTTCCTGCAGCTCTCCAGCGCTGAGCGGTGAGGTAATACCCGCTCATTAAGGTCATGTAATATGGACGCGACGCCACTCCCATGGGCGTGGCCTCCATATTCATGGCCTTAATAAGCGGTATTACGTCACCGCTCAGCGCTGGAGAGCTGCAGGAAGCCGGGGAGAATGCAGGATTGCAGGGACGTTCAGCGATGGCACGGGGAGGGTGAGTATGATGGAGGAGGATGGGGGTAGCATGGAGGAGGACAAGGAGCACGGAGCAGGACGGGGGAAGACGGAGAGCTCGGAGCAGAACGGGGGAGGACAGAGAGCACGGAGCAGGATGGGGGGGAGGACGGAGAGCACGGAGCAGGACGGGGGTGGGCACAGAGGAGAATGGGGGAGTGCAGAGCTGGATGGGGGAGCATGGAGCAGGACGGGGGAGGATGGAAAGCACAGAGCAGGACAGGATAATGGAGCAGGAGGAGGGGAGCACAGAGGAGAATGGGGGCGCACAGAGCTGGATGGGGGAGCCCAGAGCAGGACGGCAACTTATACACCCGGCTTATACACGAGTCAATAAGTTTTCCAAGTTTTTTGTGGCAAAATTAGGGGGGTCGGCTTATACACGGGTCGGCTTATACATGAGTATATACGGTATATTAGAAATGCCATGAGGATGGTCAAAGCAAAGTAACAGTACTGGAATAACAGTAATAGATATTTCACACCCAGGGGTGTAACATGATGCTGTTAAGTCACATTACAAAATCCGCCACAGGGTTCCCTTCCTACCATGTACTATTTATTATACTGATGTCCTTTTGGTCTCCCAGGCTCCAGGACCAAAGTATGACTTCTACTTTTGTATCGTCTATAGCTATGCCTTTGGTCACTGGGAAGAAATACTGCACACATAGCACAGTACATGGATAAAAAACACTGTAAAGTGATGCAAAAGGTTTAGTGTGGCACCCCAGAGTCCAGTTGCCATGGTGACATTGCCTCCCTCTACAAGGTGGTGATGTCATGCCTGGAAGCAGGAAGAGGTCCCCATGCGAGGTAATATACCGCATCCAACACTTGTTCTAACTCAAGACCAAAAGGGGCAGAGCTTAAGGGAGTGACAGTTGGTGGGAGGAATTAGCGCTGAGGTAAGGAGATTGTTTTGGAAAGAGTCAGTTGTTCTGAGGTGACGGAAGAGATAGGAGCGGAGGCAAGAGCTCTGGGATTTGCAGCTGTGTCAGAGCTGATCCCAGAGCTGAGCGTTGATAAAAAGGATGCCAGAGTCCTGGGCCGTGTGGGTGCTGTACGCCCCGACAGCCGAATCTGGAGGGCAGGGGACTGCAAGCTCCCTGACCACACTGAACACCTGGAGGCACCGCAGCAGACCAAGAGCCTAGGGCTGCCAGTGAACAGACAGTGCCTTTGATAGGCTCATGCTGTTTGCCATACAAGTTAAAACCAAAACACGCAGGAGAGAGTCGCAGCTTAGCTACAGGCAGCAGAAACCAGAAAAGAAAGTGCAGCAGGAAGGCCTCTAACCCCACCTCGCACGGAGGATCCCCTGAATGCTTCCAGGTGAGCCAGACTCCTGCTATCATCTGTAACTAGTACCCAGATTGCATTTTCACTTACCAAGAAGTAAAAGGTAAAGAAAACTGCACTTTTCTGTGTCCCTTGCTTATTCTCTGCACCTCAACGTTCACCACCACCTGAACAGACTGTCATATCTGCCCTGGGGCCCCGCTCTATCTGCGGGGAACAGTAATATCTCTGCTCCCCACCATCCCCCCCAGTGGACCTGAACCACAGCGTCAGCCACATATAGCCAAACACCAAGGGTGGCGTCACAAACTAATTCCCCTACAAACTTCCTCCACCATCATCTTTGACAGTTTTATTGAATGCCCAGGGCCACGGACCGGGTCACTGCTACCGTGACACTTCACCTTTAACAACCGCCCGGCCCGGTACTGGGTGCTCCACGGCCCTGGTGGGCACTCCAACTTGGCGTCACGAACAGGATTTCGTAGCCCGACATTATCGGGTATTGTGTGCCATAGACTTTATCAAACTTTCGAATCGCCGCCATAACTGTGTCACACGGCACGCGAGAATAGAGAGGCATGTGAGTCGCACATAGCCAGGGCCATGGGGTACTCGGCACCGAGCCCGTTTACTTCACTGGGGGATGTCACGGGTAGCGCAGCTCGGTCCGTTGCCCTGGGCGCTCACTGAAAAGGGGATATTTACAGGGGATGATAGAAATGTTCGTGACGCCACCTGTGGTTCCTGGTCAGGGTGACCAAAGCTGCAGTGTAGATCCTCTGAGGGTTTGGGGCAGCAAGGTGTTACGTCTCCCACAGGCGAGACTGATCCCTCAGGGTGAATGGTGGTGTAAGGGTGCAGGAGCAATAATGCAGACACACACAAGACAGTCTCTTTCTGTACCTTTACTGGTGGTGAAGTTGCAGGCACGACCCGGGAAGCCTCAGGGTGGAGGATGCATGTCCAGTAAACCACTGAGTAGGTGTAGGGCCTCCTTACTTCTTTATGTGTGTGAGTTTCTAACTTGCATAAAACAAAGTTTAACTCCGTTCTTTTCAGCTACGCCCGGCTGACCTTGTGGTGGAGCCTTCTTTTGGACAGAACTAAGTCTCTATGTGCAGCGTCCTGCTAGACTTCTGTTCTCCTGACCCCGTTTACGTATCAGCACTGTTGGGCCCCTGCGATCTGGAATCCAGCAGGGTCTCCGGTTTTTCCTACTAGTCCTGAAGAAGCTAGCAAGCTCGGACCCGGTGTCTGGTAGTGCAGAGCTGAGGTAAGCTATCAATGCTGTCGACCTCTGTCACTCTCTCTTTCCCTTTTTCCACTTGCCTGTCGTCCTACTCACACCTTTAACATAAGCACAACCAACAGTAGATGTCAGCTTTCTTTGTCTTCACCGCTCTCCAAGCGTCGGCACGCTTACTTAATGAAACGCTCACTGAAGGTACCTCAGTAGACTCAACTTTGACCAGACTAAGTGGCGATCCGTCCCACTATTACTGGACTCCACGATGTAAGCTGAGTGTATGCTGAAGTCTTCAGGCTTTCAAATAAGTCTTTCTCTAGCTAGTCTTTCCCTCTCAGCTCGTCTGAGGTAACTAGCTTGTCTGCTTTGCAACACACTCTGACAAGATCTAATCTAGACCACGACTAGACCAAGAAAAGCTCCTGCTGTATCTCTCCACACCCTTATATACCTGCGTACTCTTCAAGGGCTCCCTCTGGTGGCACCAGGGAAATGTGAAGTGTGAATGAATATCAGGTGATTTGTGGTTTACCTTTCATGCATCCTCCAGGGTAACATGTGGCTCCAGAGCGCAGCTGGGCTACACATCCCCCCCTAGTTAATATCAGCACTCCCGGGCTGAAAAAGAAAACAATTTTTATAATATCAACAATAACATAACTCATCCCTTGCGGGAGGTAAGGACACTTTAACGTTTCAATGTATACAAGTGCAAGTATAAAAATATCAAATACTTTCGAAGTGCAAATATATACAGGATACTTGTGGAGGACCCGTACCAAACATCCCACGGTGGTCCTGGGTGGGCTGCAGGACTTCTCTGCTGCAAACCTCACTCAAGGCCACACCATACGGGTTTTTCTTCTGAGGTAGAATGGCTTACGTAAAACCAAGATGGGGCACTGAGTGCCAACTATTTACAATACAGTTCTGTGCTGCAAGAGTCCTCAGCACGCAGTCCTTCAAAATAGCATTTCACATATTATCAAAAGACATTATCATAACCACATTACCCAACTGGGTATACTACTTCAAGCACTATTAAGTAAACATTCACAATAAAGTGCAATTTTTCCTCATAACTTTTTACATGGCAGTAAACCCTGTCCGGGTCCTACTGGTCTTCTTGGAACTTCTTGGACCCGCCCCCTGAGGAAGGATTTCCGAAACGCGCGTCGGGGAGGGCGGGAGACTGTGCGCCACCTGGTAGGTTACTATGATCGTATATTTGATTGTTACCGCATTTGGTCCCTTCTTGTGGGTTAATTGAGAGTTATATATCCACTCCCACAGGGACAATTTATACCCTGATCCTGCCATTGTGTGTTACAATTCCCATCATTGTGTGGCAATTTTCTGGTGGCGACCAGTTCCCTGTCCGTTTGGGCTCTTGTGGTTACATGTGTCTATTTTTAGCCCTGTCACTGTTTCTAATCTTGTTCGTCTTTGATACCAATAAAATCATTTTAGTGTAAAATTGGACTATTGCACGGTTTTTTGTGGTTTCCACATGTTTGTTTGTTCTGCGATGATAGTGTGTCCTATTTAATCCTATATATGGACCAGTATTATCTTGTTATGCTTATTTCCTGATATATCATGGGTATTTATTCTGGTCATACATGTACATCTTTTTGGTCTTCTTGGAACATTGCAGCATCTTCCATACCGGCGGCTGGAAACATACTGTGCGTTCTGTAACGCATCACAATGAGATCGTGTCCTGCTACCAGTGTCTGTGTAGATACAGTCCTTCTTTCAATTTTGGCTCTACGACTTGCTGGAGGCCTAACGGGTGCCTCTCCTAAATGCGGATCGCACAAGCTTGGCTCAGTAGGGGTCGCTCTTGCAGTCGCTGCGCTCTGCAGCGTTTCCAAATGTGACGCAGATGCACGGGGTAGTAGATAGTAGATAAAAAATAAAAGAATATCGGCACTTACGTTTATCTTATTTTCACCTACAGCTATATCCAGCCCTTTCTTTCTTCCTATGTGGATCAACCCCCTTCCCAGTAGTATCTGGTATGTCCTCACCATATATATTCTGTCTGCCTTTGTGATACCTCTGATACAACTCTGACCTATGATTGCTCCCTAAATCTCCTGAAGCATTGTATACAACTACTCTCTACCTTTACTATTGACCAAATTTTGATTGTACATACTTTATTTTGTTAATATAATTTTTTTCTTCTGTTTTTATAAATGTAGTGACTGATGAAGGTCCATGATATAGGACCGAAACGTTTCGTGTTACTACTGTGAATAAAAATCTTTATTCTCACTATACTAAAGTTGAGTGCCGAGTTCATTTTCTATTAGATACGGTTTGGGAACCTACTCTGGCACCTTCTTGGTTGTGCACACGGTTATTTTTTCATCTCTTGCAGATGCACGGGGTGACTCAGTTGAGGGCGCACTAGCAGTCGCTGCGCTCTGTAGCGTTGCAGGATAGGACGCAGGTGCGCGGAGTGGCTCAGTTGAGGGCGCACTTGCAGTGCTGCGCTCTGCAGCGTTGCAGGATAGGACGCAGGTGCGCGGCCGGGCGCTAGTGTGGCTAGGGCCTGGGACGCTGGGTGCGTTTCCTGCTTCTGGGACTGGGTCGCTGACTCGGGAGACGTTCAGGGCATACCACCCCTTAAGTCCCCAATGCCGTGTGTAAGAGACTACATCCCCTATCAGCAGATCTCTTCCCGGGTGCCCCTCTGCCAGGTGAGACTCTACATCTCTGCGGTTCACAAAGACCTCCTGGTACAGGCCGGGTTCGTGGATGAACCCCCAGCCTCCTGGAGTTTAAAGTCTCTAATGGCCCCCTGGCGCTGCGGTTCCCGGAGCGTACCTTTGTCTCGCCGGACGATATCCTTGTCTGCGAGATCCTGCTCCCGGTACCTCTGGCGAAGCCGCTGCGCCTCTCGCTGCTCCCGCTGCTGCCGCTCCTCATACTCTCGGCGTCGCCACTCGTTCTCCTTCTGGGCGGCGTATTCCACGTCGTCCAGGTGCTCCATCTCCTCCCAGTCGATCTCCATCTCTAGTGGCTGGGGTCTTCCGGTGTCCCTACCGGGAGATAGCATTCCGTTGCGGCCTCTGATTCCAGGCCTGGCGGCCGTTCCGGTCCGGGTAAGGCCTCCTCAGCCTCCTTCCCTCCCGCCGCATCCTCAGCGGAGTCTGGATCAGCTCTTTCGGGGCCGGCCTCCGGTTCTTCTTCAGCCGCTGGTTTCGGTGGTGGTGCGGGTGACGGTTGCGCACCTAGAGGGGAGAGCAGTTGGTCCCACAGCAGCCGCTGTTTCAGGGCACGCCAGCTCTGCTCCATCGCCTCCATCTCTGCGCGGTGTCGGGCTAGATCTCTCAGCGCCGCATCCACCTCCTCCACACGATACATTTGTTGGTCGTCCTCCCGACCTGGGGAAGGTTCGAGTACAGGCTGCACTTCTTCAGGGGAACGGGGTCTGCGCACCGCCATTCCCCCACACAGTCAAGAAAAAAAGGTAGCACACTGTAGCGCTATAGCTTGCAAACACGAAATATGAAAAATATGAAAAATGAATTGCATCATTACCTTAGAAATATGAAAAATTGAGAAGTCTTAGCGCATAAGATGGCCAAATTATGCGAGCCTGATAGCCACGTCAAGGCTCCTCTCGTATATCAGGTCCTAACTAATGCCTATCCTCGCTTTAGAAAAGTCTGTCTGCATGGGAACATATGAGTCCTCTCTTCAGACTAAAATCTACATCTCTGTGGAGGGGTGATGAACCTGTTGTAATTAAAAAGCCTGTGACCACCAGGTGGAGTGCTCAGGTAGAAGGTAAATGAATACATATCAAAAAACTGACCGGCACATCCAAACATAGATTCAGTGTGAACAGGTGCTAAACCTAGAGTCACCAACTCATATACATACAAGAAAAAAAGGTAGCACACCGTAGCGCTATAGCTTGCAAACACGAAATATGAAAAATATGAAAAATGAATTGCATCATTACCTTAGAAATATGAAAAATTGAGAAGTCTTAGCGCATAAGATGGCCAAATTATGTGAGCCTGATAGCCACGTCAAGGCTCCTCTCGTATATCAGGTCTTAACTAATGCCTATCCTCGCTTTAGAAAAGTCTGTCTGCATGGGAACATATGAGTCCTCTCTTCAGACTAAAATCTACATCTCTGTGGAGGGGTGATGAACCTGTTGTAATTAAAAAGCCTGTGACCACCAGGTGGAGTGCTCAGGTAGAAGGTAAATGAATACATATCAAAAAACTGACCGGCACATCCAAACATAGATTCAGTGTGAACAGGTGCTAAACCTAGAGTCACCAACTCATATACATACAAGAAAAAAAGGTAGCACACTGTAGCGCTATAGCTTGCAAACACGAAATATGAAAAATATGAAAAATGAATTGCATCATTACCTTAGAAATATGAAAAATTGAGAAGTCTTAGCGCATAAGATGGCCAAATTATGCGAGCCTGATAGCCACGTCAAGGCTCCTCTCGTATATCAGGTCCTAACTAATGCCTATCCTCGCTTTAGAAAAGTCTGTCTGCATGGGAACATATGAGTCCTCTCTTCAGACTAAAATCTACATCTCTGTGGAGGGGTGATGAACCTGTTGTAATTAAAAAGCCTGTGACCACGTGGCTATCAGGCTCGCATAATTTGGCCATCTTATGCGCTAAGACTTCTCAATTTTTCATATTTCTAAGGTAATGATGCAATTCATTTTTCATATTTTTCATATTTCGTGTTTGCAAGCTATAGCGCTACAGTGTGCTACCTTTTTTTCTTGTATGTATATGAGTTGGTGACTCTAGGTTTAGCACCTGTTCACACTGAATCTATGTTTGGATGTGCCGGTCAGTTTTTTGATATGTATTCCCCCACACAGTGACTCCTGTCCTTCCGCCATCTCACTCCAGGCCAGACTGTGCTTCCCATCTGGAACAATCTGGTCTTTTCCGTGGAGGCAGGACTTTCGCTTTCTCTTCCTGGCACCAAAGATGAAGAGGAGGCGGATCTCCCTTGCAGTGGGCATACTCTAACGTTGTAATAGCACTTAGATTGGGCGGCCATAACTTTCGTGCCACAGGGGGGTACGCCCACGAATACACGCCCCTGTTCTTCACCAGCGCCTCAGGGCGCGAATATGGCGGCAAAATGGCGGAAAATAACGCCAAAAATCACAAAACATCAGAACAGTCTTTTGCACAAAAACAGTTCATTCAGGCACACAGGACTCACATATTGCGAGCTTCGGATCCTGTTCGTGACGCCAAAGATGAATCGCACATAGCCAGGGCCATGGGGTACTCATCACTGAGCCCGTTTACTTGACTGGGGATGTCACGGGTAGCTCAGCTCGGTCCGTTGCCCTGGGCGCTCACTGAAAAGGGGATATTTACAGGGATGATAGAAATGTTCGTGATGCCACCTGTGGTTCCTGGTCAGGGTGACCAGCGCTGCAGTGTAGATCCTCTGAGGGTTTGGGGCAGCAAGGTGTTACGTCTCCCACAGGCGAGACTGATCTCTCAGGGTGAATGGCGGTGTAAGGGTGCAGGAGCAATAATGCGGACACACACAAGACAGTCTCTTTCTGTACCTTTACTGGTGGTGAAGTTGCAGGCACGACCCGGGAAGCCGTCAGGGTGGAGGATGCATGTCCAGTAAACCACTGAGTAGGTGTAGGGCCTCCTTACTTCTTTATGTGTGTGAGTTTCTAACTTGCATAAAACAAAGTTTAACTCCGTTCTTTTCAGCTACGCCCGGCTGACCTTGTGGTGGAGCCTTCTTTTGGACAGAACTAAGTCTCTATGTGCAGCGTCCTGCTAGACTTCTGTTCTCCTGACCCCGTTTACGTATCAGCACTGTTGGGCCCCTGCGATCTGGAATCCAGCAGGGTCTCCGGTTTTTCCTACTAGTCCTGAAGAAGCTAGCAAGCTCGGACCCTGTGTCCGGTAGTGCAGAGCTGAGGTAAGCTATCAATGCTGTCGACCTCTGTCACTCTCTCTTTCCCTTTTTCCACTTGCCTGTCGTCCTACTCACATCTTTAACATAAGCACAACCAGCAGTAGATGTCAGCTTTCTTTGTCTTCACCGCTCTCCAAGTGTCTGCACGCTTACTTAATGAAACGCTCACTGAATGTACCTCAGTAGACTCAACTTTGACCAGACTAAGTGGCGATCCGTCCCACTATTACTGGACTCCACAATGTAAGCTGAGTGTATGCTGAAGTCTTCAGGCTTTCAAATAAGTCTTTCTCTAGCTAGTCTTTCCCTCTCAGCTCGTCTGAGGTAACTAGCTTGTCTGCTTTGCAACACACTTTGACAAGATCTAATCTAGACCACGACTAGACCAAGAAAAGCTCCTGCTGTATCTCTCCACACCCTTATACACCTGCGTACTCTTCAAAGGCTCCCTCTGGTGGCACCAGGGAAATGTGAAGTATGAATGAATATCAGGTGATTTGTGGTTTACCTTTCATGCATCCCAGGGTAACATGTGGCTCCAGAGCGCAGCTGGGCTACACACATGCCATCGTGGTTAGAGCCACGAAAAGAGTGCGAAGTGAAGCCCTGCCCCGCGTTCTGACGTCAGAGGGCGAAGTGAAGCTGGAGTCGCGCTCTATTAGGAGCGGATGAAAAGCAGGAAGTCCTGGCTTGGAGACAGGAAGGAGCTCAAACCAGCCCGCTGGGGAGCAGCTGCTGAACACGGTAAAGGGAAACAGACCCTGGCTAAAGTTCACTGAAGGGGGGAAATGCCCAAACCGGGTGGAAATCCAGCGGCGGTCGCAGCCGCAGCCCCCATAGTGCAGCAAGATCCAGCGGCAGCCACAGCTGCAACCTCCATAATGCAGCTATCAATGCCGTACATACCAGGAGCGTCCTGGTTGTGGCAGTACTCAGGGGAGTCGCACACCCTGAGCGATTTCAAGGAGAGACTGTGTAGTTTGTTCAAGGTGTATCCCGTGTCTGAGAGTCAAATAGTCAGCGTCCTCATTGGCCAGTTAACTGGTGGGCCCAGAGGGAAGTAAAATCCTGGCCGGACACCGATAAAGGAACCGTCAAACAAATCTTGGCCAGGCTGAAGGACACCTTTGACACCCGCACTACAGCAGAGATAAAAATATGAGATTCTTAAGGGTGCAAACAAAGGGTGCAGGACAATATACGGGACTATACCCTTAACCTTCAGGAGGTGCTACGGGCCATCAAGTAGTTTATAGAGGGATTCCAGTCTAACAATCAAAGGACACAGCTGCAGCTGCGCATAATGGCCCTACAAAATCCTGAACGGGACTTTGCATACTTTAAGGATAGGGCCATCCGGGTGCTGCGTGAACCAAATTCTAGCGGCACAGAGCCCTCTAGGTACCCAGCAGTTACATACCAGCAGGAGGCAGCATCCTTTCCCCAGACCCCTATTGAGACCAACACACCAGCCCAAGATGATGACTCTGCTGCAGACCTAAGTCTCCAGGTCAAGGAACTGACCAAAAGTGTGGCTGCATTCACAAAAACTGTGCAGTCCATGCAAGTGGATCCAAAAAGAAGATCCAGCTGGCCTCCAGTTCAGATGACGTCCCGTGGCGACGGCAGAGGAGAAATCCATCGACCAGAAGGAGAGACAGCGATCGTTACGGCGAGGATGTACAGCCCATCTGTCGCCGCTGCAACAAGGCGGGACACATCGCAAGATTCTGTTATTTAAACAAGCAACCCCTGGGACAAAGGGCCAACCCCCAAGAGTAAGACATCCAGGCCCACAAAGTTGGCAAGACAAGTACGTGGGAGGACGGCCGGTTCTGCCCATCATGATTGATGGCTTCCCGATGAATGCCTTACTGGACACCAGCTCCCAGGTGACAACGATGCCATATGTCCTTTTTAAGCAGTACTGGCTTGATTCAGACATTCCTCGCATCCCAGATGAACACCTTGCTATCTTTGCCAGCAATTGTCAGCCCTGGACTCATATGGGGTTTAACCCCTTACTGCCATCGGACGTACTATCCCGTCCATGGTACCTGGGCCCGTATGACCGGGGACGGGATAGTACGTCTCGTGCGATCGGACGCGCTCCCGGGGGGAGCGCAGCCGATCGCGGCCGCGTGTCAGCTGATTATCACAGCTGACACCCATGACTGTGTGTCAGGAGCGGTCACAGACCGCTCCCGGAACATTAACCCCTTGCACACTGCGATCAAACATGATCGCGGTGTACTGGGGGCACAGGGGAGGATCGCGCAGGGTGGGGGCTCCCTGCGCGCCCTCCTGAGACCCTCAGAGCAGCGCGATGTGATCGCGCTGTTCTGAGGGCTTCCTCCCTCCCAGGACCCGGATCCAAGATGGCGCCGGGGTCCTGGAGGGAGGCGGCTACCTCAGTGCCTGCCGAGAGCAGGCACTGAGAAGCCTGCTGCACTGCCTGAGCGATCGCTGGTGTGACAGAGTGCTGTGCACACTGTCACACCAGCGATCTGATAAAATACAGTGATGTCCCACCCTGGGACAAAGTAAAAAAGTTAAAAAAATAAAAATAAACATGTTTTAAAAAAAAATCCAAAATAAATAAAAAAAAATATATATATTCCCAATAAATTCATTCTTCCTGTAAATAAAAAAAACAAAGCAATAAAAGTACACATATTTGGTATCGCCACGTCCATAACGACCCCCCCTATAAAATTGTCCCACTAGTTAACCCCTTTAGTGAACCCCTTAAAAAAAAAAAAAAACGAAGCAAAAAATCAATGCTTTATCATCATACTGCCGAACAAAAAGTGGAATAACACGCGATCAAAAAGACTGATATAAAAAAACATGGTACTGCTGAAAACGTCATCTTGTCCCGCAAAAAACGAGCCATCACTCAGCATCATCAGCGAAAAAATAAAAAAGTTATAGCTCGCAGAATAAAGCGATGCAAAAATAATTATTTTTTATATAAAATTGTTTTTATTCTATAAAAGCGCCAAAACATGAAAAAATGATATAAATGAGGTATCGCCATAATCGTACTGACCCGAAGAATAAAACTGCTTTATCAATTTTACCACACGCGGAACGGTATAAACGCCTCCCCCAAAAGAAATTCATGAATTGCTGATTTTTGTTCATTCTAACCTCCCAAAAATCGAAATAAAAAGCGATCAAAAAACGTCACGTGCTCAAAATGGTACCAATAAAAACGTCAACTCGTCCCGCAAAAAATAAGACCTCACATGACTCTGTGGGCCAAAATATGCAAAAATTATAGCTCTCAAAATGTGATGATGCAAAAACTATTTTTGCAATAAAAAGCGTCTTTTAGCGTGACAGCTGCCAATCATAAAAACCCGCTATAAATAGTAAATCAAACCCCCCTTTATCACCCCCTTAGTAAGGGAAAAATAATAAAATTAAAAAAAAGTATTTATTTCCATTTTCCCATTAGGGTTAGGGTTAGGGTTGCGGCTAAAGTTAGGGTTAGGGTTGGCGCTAAAGTTAGGATTAGGGTTAGGGTTGGGATTAGGGGTGTGTTAGGGTTAGGTTTGTGGTTAGGGTTGGGACTAGGGTTAGGGGTGTGTTGGGGTTAGGGTTGGAGTTAGAATTGGGGGTTTCCGCTGTTTAGGCACATCAGGGGCTCTCCAAATGTGACATGGCGTCTGATCTCAATTCCAGCCAATTCTGCGTTGAAAAAGTCAAACGGTGCTCCTTCACTTCTCAGCTCTGCCATGCGTCCAAACAGTTGTTTATCCCCACATATGGGGTATCAGCGTACTCTGGACCCCAAGAGTTATTGTGCAATTTGTCCTATTTCTTCTGTTACCCTTGGGAAAATAAAAAACTGGGGCGAAAATATCATTTTTGTACAAAAAAAATAATTTTTTTTTGTTTTTACGGCTGTACATTATAAACTTCTGTGAAGCACTTGGGGCTTCATAGCGCTCACCACACATCTAGATAAGTTCCGTGTGGGGTCTATTTTCCAAAATGGGGTCACTTGTGGGGATTTCCACTGTTTAGGCACATCAGGGGCTCTCCAAATGCGACATGACGCCCCAGACCATTCCATCAAGTCTGCAATCCAAAACGTCACTACTTCCCTTCCGAGCCCCAACGTGTACCCATACAGTAGTTTTCTCCCCCATATTGGATATCAGCGTACTCAGGACAAATTGGACAACAACTTTTGGGGTCCAATTTCTCCTGTTACCCTTGTAAAAAAAAATATTGGGGCAAAAAAATCATTTTTGCAAAAAAAAAAGGATTTTTTATTTTTACGGCTGTGCGTTATAAACTTCTGTGAAGCACTTCGGGGTTCAAAGTGCTCACCACACATCTAGACAAGTTCCTTGTGGGGTCTATTTTCCAAAATGGGGTCACTTGTGGGGGGTTTCCACTGTTTTAGGCGCATCAGGGGCTCTCCAAAGGCGACATGACGCCCCCAGACCATTCCATCAAAGTCTGCAATCCAAAACGTCACTACTTCCCTTCCGAGCCCTGACGTGCGCCCATACAGTAGTTTTCTCCCACATATTGGGTATCAGCGTACTCAGGACAAATTGGACAACAACTTTTGGGGTCCAATTTCTCCTGTTACCCTTGTGAAAATAAAATATTGGGGGCGAAAAAATCATTTTTGTAAAAAAAAAAAGGATTTTTTATTTTACGGCTGTACGTTAAACTTCTGTGAAGCACTTCGGGGTTCAAAGTGCTCACCACACATCTAGATAAGTTCCTTGAGGTCTAGTTTCCAAAATGTGTCATTTATGGGGGTTTCCACTGTTTAGGCAGATCAGGAGCTCTCCAAACACGACATGGCGTCCAGCCAATTCTGCGTTGAAAAAGTCAAACGGCGCTCCTTCCCTTACGAGCTCTGCCGTGTGCCCAAACAGGGGTTTTTCCCCCCCACATATTGGGTATTGGCGTACTCAGGAGAAATTGCATAACAACCTTATCTGTCCATTTTCTCCTTTTACCCTTGTGAAAATAAAAAAAAAGTTTGTAAAGATCATTTTTGTGGCTAAAAAGTTAAATATTCATTTTTTCCTTCCACGTTGCTTTAGTTCCTGTGAAGCACCTGAAGGGTTAATAATCTTCTTGAATGTGGTTTTGAGTACCTGAGGGTGCAGTTTTTAGAATGCTGTCACTTTTGGGTATTTTCTGCTATATAGACCCCTCAAAGTGACTTCAAATGTGAGGTGGTCCCTAAAAAAAATGGCTTGTAATTTTGTTGTAAAAATGAGAAATCGCTGGTCAACTTTTAACCCTTATAACTTCCTAACAAAAAAAAAATTTGGTTCCAAAATTGTGCTGATGTAAAGTAGACATGTGGGAAATGTTATTTCTTAACTATTTTGTGTGATATATTTCTCTGTTTTAAGGGAATAAAAATTCAAAGTTTGAAAATTGCAAAATTTTAAAAATTTTCGCCATATTTGCGTTTTTTTCAAAAATAAACGCAAGTTATATCAAAGAAATTTTACTTCTAACATGAAGTACAATATGTCACGAGAAAAAAATCTCAGAATCGCGAAGATCCGTTGAAGCGTTCCAGAGTTATAACCTCATAAAGAGACAGTGGTCAGAATTGTAAAAATTGGCCCGGTCATTAACGTGCAAACCACCCTTGGGGGTGAAGGGGTTAAAGAGGTTACCATCAAGATTGGCTGAGTGCAATTGCAGTCGCAAGGTTTGATTATAGTTGATATTGACAAACGAGAATGCCATCCTATGATCGCTTTAGGCACCAATATAATAGAAAATTGTCTTGGAGAAATTATTGTTTTGTTACTACTGGTAGCCGAGACCGCCAGCTCCAGTCAGCAGCGGGTCCTGCAAAAGGAGATCAGAGCACTGATGCAGAGACAACAGGTAAAGCTGTCTGGAGGAGAAATCGGCAGTGTCAGAGTAAGTGATCCATTCCCCACTGCAGTACTCCCAATGAGTGAAATGTTAATTTGTTGTCGGGCAGCAATAGGCCTCAGGTGTCAAGATTACCAAGCCCTGGTAGAACACATGTACTCTGATAGTAGGCCCACTACCCTGACAGCCAGAGGGGTAGTTGATGTTCGCAAGGGAGAGTACCAGTAAGCATCTTGAATTGTGGGGAGAAAGAAGTCTATTTATGCCACCCTTGCTAAGCTGTTCACTGTCAGTAACAATGCAATAGAGGCAGCAGAACCCTTGCTTTCTTCCGACCAGGTGGAGGCCAAGGGCTCTGAAGGCAGCTGGAGGATTGGTGTCACGTAGGCACTGAATCCACCCCTTCGCACCAAAAGCATGGGGCTTCCCGGGTGGCTAGAAAGCTAGAACGCGTCTTCAGCAAACATCCTCTAGACTTTGGGCAGGCAAAAGGAGTCCAACAGCATATCCCCATGGGAGATTATCCGCTCATTAAAGAGAGGTACCGGCCTGTACCTCCAGCACATTATTAATGTGCCAAGAGTATGTTACGAGAGATGAAGGAGGTTGGGGTAATCAGAGATAGTTGTAGCCCCTGGGCAGCTCCATTAGTCCTCGTTAAAAAGAAGATGGTACTATGAGAATATGTGTAGACTACAGGCGGATTAACAGCATTACACATAAGGACGCTTACCCATTGCCTAAAATTGAGGAATCATTAGCTGCACTGAGAACCGCTATTTCTTTACTTTGGATCTCTCCAGTTGGTATTGGCAGGCTCCCGTGCAGAGGCAGACAAAGAGAAGACAGCGTTTATGACACCAATGGGCCTCTGCGAGTTTAACTACATGCACATTTGGCTCAGCAATGCACCGGGAATGTTTCAGCAGTTAATGGAATGCTGCCTTGGACATAAAAACTTTGAAACTGTCCTGCTGTACCTGGATGACATCGTTTTCTCCAAAACCTGCGAAGACCACTTGAAGCACCTGGCCGAGGTATTCGAAGCCCTGTCCAACTTTGGTTTGAAAGTAAAGCCGTCCAAATGTCACCTTTTGAAGCACAAGGTGCAGTACCTTGGCCACATGGTAAGCGCAGAAGATGTGGCACCAGACCCTTATAAAGTCACCATTATCTGGCAAAGACCCAGCACTATTCATGAAGTAAGGCAGTTTCTTGGGTTGGTCGGCTACTACCAGAGATTCGTCAAGGACTTCACCAAAATAGCCGCACTCTTGCAAAATCTTCTAGTGGGCCAATCCAAGAAGGCCAAGAACAAGAGTCTTCCATTCGAGAGGAACAAAAGGATAGAAGAGTCCTTCATCAGGTTGAAATTGGCCCTAACGGGAGATGAAGTCCTGGCCTACCCTACCCAAAAGCAATAAAAAAGGATTTTGGGGATATGTCAAAAGTAAAAGAAAAGTCAAAGATGCTATAGGATTTTTACAGGATGAAAATTATGAAATGGTAAGACATGATGTTGAGAAGGCCGAACTTTTAAATTCCTATTTTGCATCTGTTTTCTCTCAGAAAGGAAATGTAACATCAACTGATCTTCATTGTTCTATTAAAGGAATAGAAGAATCCAGGATATTCATAAACAGAAAAATAGTGTGGAAACACTTAGCTAACATAAATGAATTCAAGTCTCCAGGTCCAGATGAATTACACCCCAGAGTACTGAAGGAGATAGCAGAAGAAATTTTTGAACCACTCTCCATAATCTTTGAAAATTCTTGGAGAACAGGAGAAGTCCCAGAAGACTGGAGAAGAGCAAATGTTGTTCCTATCTTCAAAAAGGGGAAGAAGGTGGACCCAGGGAACTATAGGCCGGTGAGTCTGACATCTATACCAGGAAAGATCTTTGAACAAATTATTAAACAACATGTATGTTAGTACCTGGACAAGAGTGAAGTGCTTAACCAGAGTCAGCATGGGTTTGTAACTAATAAGTCATGTCAGACTAATTTAATTTCCTTCTATGACAGAATCACTGACTGGGCGGATCAGGGAAATGCTGTAGATATATTATATCTAGACTTCAGCAAAGCATTTGACAAAGTATCTCACACAATCCTTATTGAAAAAATGACTAAGTATGGAGTGGACAAGGCAACTGTTAGGTGGATTCATAACTAGCTTAGTGATAGGACCCAAAGAGTGGTAGTAAATGGCTGCACATCCAGTTGGAAGAATGTATCAAGTGGGGTACCACAGGGCTCTGTCTTGGGCCCTGTATTGTTCAACATCTTTATCAATGATTTAGATGAAGTAATTGAGGGTAAACTGATTAAATTTGCTGATGACACAAAGCTAGGAGGAATAGCTAATACTAGAGAAGAGAGAGAGAGGATTCAAAAAGATATAAATAAACTGGAGCAGTGGGCAGCAACTAACAGAATGGTTTTTAACAGGGAAAAAATGCAAACTACTACATCTGGGAAATAAAAATGAAAAAAGCATATACAGAATGGGAGGAATAGGGCTAAGCAACAGCACATGTGAAAAAGACTTTTGTATACTAATAGATCACAGACTGAACATGAGTCAACAGTGTGATGCAGCAGCAAAAAAGGCAAATACAATTCTTGGATGTATTAACAGAAGCATACAGTCTAGATCATATGAAGTCATTATTGCCCTCTACTCCTCTTTGGTCAGACCTCATCTGGAATACTGTGTCCAGTTTTGGGCACCACATTTTAAAAAAGACATCAACAAACTGGAGCAAGTTCAGAGAAGAGCGACCAGAATGGTGTCCGGTCTGCAAACCATGTCCTATGAGGAACGGTTACAGGATTTGGGAATGTTTAGCTTGCAAAAAGAAGACTGAGAGGAGACTTAATAGCTGTCTACAAATATCTCAAAGGCTGTCACATTGTAGAAAGATTATCTTTAATCTCATTTGCACAAGGAAAGAAGCAATGGGATGAAACTGAATGGGAGGAGACACAGATTAGATATTAGAAAAAACTTTTTGACAGTTAGAGTGATCAATGAGTGGAACAGGCTGCCACGAGAGGTGGTGATTTCTCCTTCAATGGAAGTCTTTAAACAGAGGCTGGACAGACATCTGTCTGGGATGATTTAGTGAATCCTGCTTTGAGCAGGGGGTTTGACCAGATGACCCTGGAATTACCTTCCAACTCTACCATTCTATGATTCTATGATTCTATGATTATGACCAAGCATTTATACTTTACACTGACGCCAGCAACGTGGGATTGGGAGCAGTACTATCACAAATGCAAAAAGCCAGAAAAAGAGTGATTGCCTACACCAGCAGGAAGCTTCATCCCACTGAAAGGAATCCTGACTACAGTTCCTTTAAACTGGAGTTACTCGCCATAGTCTGGGCGGTAACGGAGCGTTTCAAGCACTACCTGGCTTCAGCGAAGTTTACCATCTACACAGACAATAATCCACTAACCCACCTTGAAACGGCATAGCTGGGTGCATTAGAGCAGCGATGGATGGCCTGACTGTCCAACTGCGAGTTTACCATCAAGTACTGAGCGGGACATAAGAAACGCTAATGCCGATGCGCTGTCCAGGATGCCCAATTCACCAGACAGGGAAGAAGATCCAGGAGAACTCGAAGAGATCGAGTTACCAGCCTTCCACCACCCAATTGCGGCCCAGCGCTCCCAAGGGGTGAAGAACAAGCGCTATATTATGCGAGAGGCCACGTTGAACCCATTGCCCCATCATGAGTGGGCAGAGAGGCAAGATAGTGACCCACCTGTTCGCCTAGTAAAGGAGTTGCTGACACAAGCTGATTCACACCCTGGCCCAGATGCTCCACAGGAAGCACAGCAGTTGTGGAGGGAGAGGGGCAAGCTGTTCATCTATGAGGGTAAGCTGTGTCGGAGGAACATCAACTCGCACATCTATGAACTGGTCTGGCAGGTGGTAGTCCCGAAGCAGGATGCGCCAATGGTCTTGGAGGCTTACCATGATGGAGCAGGACACTTCGGGTGGAAGAAGTTAGAGGTCCTATTTCGTGAAAGACTCTACTGGGTTGGCATGAGGAGAGCCATTGAGAAGTGGTGCAGAGTATGTGGCCCATGCAATCTGTCTTGGAAAGACCATAACAGCCAGTGAGCCCCATTACAGCCGATCATCACGAAGCAGCCGCTTGAACTGGTAGCTTTAGATCACGTGAAGTTGACTCCGAGTAGGACTGGCTACACCTATGCTCTGACCATGGCTGACCATTACTCAAGGTTCTGGGTAGTCATGCCTGTCAAAGACCAAACAGTGAAGACTGCAGCCAAGGAACCAGGGGAAGAGTCCCGAGGAGAGGATTTGCATATTCCCAGTGCCTTCTGGGATAAGTGAAGAGTCTCTGCAAGCTCAAAGAACACTGGATTTTGGCCGTTGCAGGTGAAAGGAGTACATCAGTAAACCAGGGGAAGAGTCCCGAGGAGAGGATTTGCTTATTCCCAGTGCCTTCTGGGATAAGTGAAGAGTCTCTTCGAGCTCAAAGAACACTGGATTTTGGCCATTGAAGGTGAAAGGAGGACATCAGTAAACCAGGGGAATTTTGCCATATATTTCACCGCTTTGACATCTCTTGAAACATAAGAACATGGAAGAGGCCAGGAGCCAATTGGTGAGCTGCATTTCTTGTTACATGTTCACAGACTTACCAGTGAAAAAGCCAAACTTCACATGCCAGAAAAGGAGGAAAAGTTGCAAAATCTAGAAGAGAGGTTATCTACATTGAAAACCATTAAGGAAGGTGAAGAGTTCTTAGACAGAGCAGAATTATCTCTTCATGTTACAGAAACAGAAGAAATTCGAAGTGCACCTGAAGAATCAGAGGAATGGAAGCATGTGACCCAGAGAAGCAGGAGGATCGGTAGGCAGTCAGCACCAATACTGCTCAGGAACCAGTTCCAGGCTCTTACGCAGGAGAATGATAAAGAAATACATCAGGATAAGACTCTGCCCACAAACAACAACCTTGTACGCCTTCAGAGTCCTGAATGGAGAAAGATAAATGTTGTGAAGAAGAAACTTAGAGTTGTGGTTATGGGGGATTCCCTGTTGAGAGGTACGGAGGCCACTATCTGCAGACCGGATTTAACCTCAAGAGAAATGTGCTATCTTCCAGGTACAAAAATTAAAGATGTGTCTGTTAGGGATCGAGTTCCCACTGCTGCACAGGGGGAATCTCGAGCCATCCCCGCTGAGGTCCCCCATCCGTCTCCGGCTGCAGTGGAGTCTGCTCAGCAGAGACGTCGGTCCCAGCGTCTCGCCCAGTCTAATACTGTGCAGAGGATGACTGCTGCCTCCTCAGGTCCTGCCATTGTAACCATTGCAGGTCAGCGGCAAGCAGACGTAGTTGGGACTAAGTCCTGTGTGTTCCCTTCTGAGCATGCTCAGGGTAAGATCTCTCATAGGAGATCAGGGGTCACATGGTCGGGTACTGCAGCGACTCCCATTGGTCCTCCAGGAAGGTCCTGAGGCTGCTTTAGTTCTGGAGCAGCTTTACCATTGGTCCTTTTCTGTAAGGTCCTGTAGCTGCTACTTTAAAAGGCGGGCATGACCACACGGCGGCATGCTGGTATCAAATCTGTTACGTGCTTGCGCCAGTGTGGTCATGTATGCATGTGGTTAGGTCTGGCTGAAATAAGCCCCTAGAATACCGGCACCTCTGGTGAGGAGATTGTATGCACGTGTTCAGGGCCCGGCTGAAAACGCCATTAGAATACCGGCTACTCCGATGAGGAGATTACTGCTTGGGTTCTGATTGCATGACCACAGACTGCAATCCGCTTAGCAGTCATCTGTGTTCCCTGTGAGTCTTACAGGACACAGTCTTTGTTATAGCGGCTCTGTGAATTAACAGAGTCCGCTTATATCGCCATATAGTGCTACGGCGTTTACATCTGCGACTCTGCGGGATAACAGAGTTCGCTCATACTGTCTATTTACGCCATCTTACTAGCAGCAGGCTCTGCCTGCACGGTGGACCCCGGGCTGCGAATGCACCTCTCCTTAATATCTATTAGGTGCATTCCGCAGGCCCTTAACATAATACTAGCACCAGGGTCTGGCTAGTAAAATGGCGGATGACCAGCGTCTACCGCAGTACATCCAGCAGCTGGAGGGTAGGTTGGCTGCTCTTGAGCGCACAACCTCATCTGTGGATGTTACCGCAGTCGCTGTTCAGGCTGCTAGCGTGGCTGCAGCCAGTTTGTCCTCTGCCCCTACATTATCCCACCTCCTGCTTCTTGACAAGTTTGCCGGTGACAGCAAGCAATGTCGGGGATTCGTGAGTCAGTGCTCTATACAGCTTGAGCTTCTGGCTGCATGTTTCCCCATGGATCGGGCATAAGGGGGTTTTGTACTGTCTCTACTCTCGGCCAGAACGTTGGAGTGGGCAACGCCGCTGTGGGAGCGCGACGATCGTGTGGTGCAGAGTGCTCCTCGTTTCTTAGAGGCTCCTAAAAAGGTCTTTTTAGGACCTCAGGTCACCACGATACGGTGCTCCAACTGCTGGCATTGGCACAGGGTTCGTCTTTGGTCAGTCAGTTTCCCGCCCAGTTTCGGACTCTGGCCTCAGAGCTAGACTGGTCGGATAAAGTTCTCATTCCAGTCTACTGGCGAGGACTGGCTGACCATGTTAAAGACGCTTTGGCTACCAGGGAGATTCCCGCCACACTGGAGAAGCTTATCTCCATATCTACCCGCATCGATCTCCGTTTTCACGAGCGGAGGTTGGAGCGGGCCCAGTGTCGGCAGAGGATTAGGTTGGCTCCCACCTTTGCCAAACCTCTCGAATCCCCTGATCTGGCATCCGAACTCCAAAAGGCCACAGAGGTTCCTCGTGCAGGACCTAAGTCTCGGGCCGTCCGAGTATCCGTGGTCTGTAACCTTTGTCAGCAGACAGGACACCATGCTAACAAATGTCCACAGCGATCGGGGAAGCGATCACGTCTAGTGGCCCTGGGAGGAGGTTCACTAGAGACAGCGGCATTTTCCTCCAAGATGACATTTAAATGGACAGTCACTGTAGACTCTTCCACACTTACAGTCGAGCTTTGTGTGGACTCAGGAGCAGAGGGGAATTTCATGTCATCTACCTTTGCTCGTCGCCACGCAATACATCTGGTAGCGCTCGACAAACCAGTGACTGTGCGGGTAGTGAATGGGTGGACACTGCCCTCACCAATTACACATCAGACTGTCCCTCTTTACTTTGTGTGTACCCCTTCCCATCAGGAAATTATTTCCCTTCCTGTCCTTCCCGAGGGAATAGACGAAATCCTACTGGTAGTACCCTGGCTCCGTTCCCACTCCCCTCATATTGAGTGGACCTCCGGTAGGATACTGGGTTGGGGTGAGTCATGTAAGGACAGATGTGTCAGGGAGTGCATTCAGGTTACCACTACAGAGATACCCGCAGATCTTTCTACTCTTCCCAAGTGCTATCAGTCATATGCAGACGTGTTCTCTAAAAAGGCTGCGGAGACTCTGTCGCCCCATCGTCCCTATGACTGTCCTATTGACCTCTTGCCTGGAGCAGAACCACCTCGGGGAAGGGTCTATCCCCTCTCTCTTCCTGAGACGGAGGCTATGTCTCAATATATCCAGGAGAATCTGGCAAGAGGGTTTATTAGGAAGTCGGTGTCACCAGCAGGAGCGGGGTTCTTCTTCGTGCAGAAGAAGAGTGGAGAATTACGTCCGTGTATAGATTACAGAGGTCTTAATGTCATCACCGTTAAGAATAAGTACCCATTGCCCCTGATTTCTGAGCTCTTTGATAGGCTCCGGGGAGCAAGGGTATTTACTAAATTAGATCTGTGTGGTTCTTATAACCTGATTCGCATCCGTGAAGGGGACGAATGGAAGACGGCTTTTAATACCAGGGATGGGCATTATGAATACCTGGTGATGCCCTTCGGGCTCTGTAATGCTCCAGCCATTTTTCAAGACTTTGTCAATGACATCTTCCTGGATATGCTTTCCACCTCTGTAGTAGTCTATCTGGATGATATTCTCATCTTTTCTCCAGATATTGACTCTCACCGGAGGGATGTGTGCAAAGTCTTCGACCTGTTACGGGCGAACTCCCTCTATGCAAAGTTGGAGGAATGCATGTTTGAGCAGGAGTCTTTACCTTTCCTGGGCTATATCATCTCCGCCCAGGGATTGGCTACGGATCCTGCCAAACTACAGGCTGTGATGGATTGGCAAGAACCCCATTCTCTTAAAGCGGTGCAGCGCTTTATGGGGTTCATTAATTACTATCGCCAATTCATTCCCCACTTCTCCACTTTGGTAGCTCCCTTGGTAGCCCTCACCAAGAAGGGAGCCAATCCAAAATTGTGGTCAGAGGAGGTCTCCAAGGCCTTTACTTCAATTAAGTCCCATTTTGCTAGCGCTCCCATCTTACATCGCCCCGAGGTTGATAAGCCTTTTATATTGGAGGTTGATGCCTCGTCCATTGGTGCTGGAGCAGTCCTTTTTCAAAAGGATGCTCAAGGTCGGAAACATCCTTGTTTCTTCTTTTCCAAGACCTTCACACCAGCGGAGAGGAATTATTCCATTGAGGATAGGGACTTGCTAGCCATGAAGTTGGCCTTTTCCGAGTGGAGACATCTCCTGGAGGGGGCTCGCTTTCCCTTTCAAGCTTTCACTGACCACAAAAATTTGGTCTATTTACAGACCGCCCAGCAGCTAAATTCTCGTCAGGCCAGATGGTCCCTGTTCTTTTCCCAGTTCCATTTCACCCTCCATTTCCTCTCCGGTGAGAAGAACATTCGTGCCGATGCTCTTTCTCGCTCCGTGGTGTCCTCTGAGGACGTGGAGGAGCCTCGGTTGATTGTCCCCACAGAGAGCCTAAGAACTGTGGCCCCGGTTTCGCTTGAGTCTGTGCCTCCGGGCAAGACTTTTTTGCCCACCAATTGGCGTCCGGAGGTACTCTCTTGGGCACATTCGTCCAAGGTGGGTGGACATTTTAGGGCAAAAAGAACATCTGAGTTGCTGCCGAGGACATACTGGTGGCCATATATGGTCCGTGACATCAGGGAATACGTTCAGGCGTCTCCTGCACCAAGAATAAGTCCCCTCGACAACGGCCAGCTGGGCTACTTTTCCCTTTACCGGTGGTAGACAGGCCTTGGGAGATGGTCGGGATGGATTTTGTGGTGGGCTTACCCAAGTCTTGGGGCTGCACCATCATCTGGGTGATAACCGACCACTTCTCCAAAATGGTGCACTTGGTGCCCTTACCATGGTTACCGTCTGCACGGGCCTTGGCAGCATTATTTATTAGGCATATTTTCCGTTTACACAGAATGCCAGACAAAATCGTCAGTGATCGAGGTCCCCAATTTGCGTCTCGGTTCTGGAGAGAGCTGTGTCGTCTACTCTGCATTGAGTTAAATCTCTCCTCGGCATATCATCCCGAGACGAATGGGTTGGTAGAGAGGGCCAACCAGACCTTGGTCACATACTTGCGACATTTTGTCTCAGCCAGGCAGGATGACTGGGCATCCTTGCTACCGTGGGCTGAGTTCGCTCTAAATAATGCTGTGGCTGACTCCACCGGACAGACCCCATTCCTCTTAAACTACGGTCAGCATCCACGGGTACCGGTGCCCATACCCGTGTCTTCCGCCGACTCCAGGGTGGCAGACTGGGCCGTGGAGGCACGGGACATTTGGGACCGCACTCAGGATGCCATTCAGGCCTCCAAGGAGAGGATGAGGTCTTCCGCCGACGCACATCGGCGCCCCGCTCCGACATTTGCTCCTGGCGACCTAGTGTGGCTCTCCGCCCGAAACATCAGGCTGCGAGTGGAGTCCACTAAGTTGGCACCCTGCTTTTTGGGTCCCTATTAGGTCCTCGAGCAGGTCAACCCTGTGGTTTATCGCTTAGCCCTTCTGCCTCGCTTAGGTATCTCAGACACCTTTCATGTGTCCCTCCTGAAACCTGTGGTCATGTCCCGGTTTTCCGAGTCATCTGCCGGGACATCGGGTTCGTCTACAGATGATCACTAGGTGAATGCCATTGTAGGGTGCAAGGTGGTACGGGGCAAAAAAAAATTTGGGGTGGATTGGAGGGGTTATGAGCCTGAGGATAGGTCCTGGGAGCCTGCTGAACATATTCACGCTCCACAGCTCATCGCTGCCCTTGAACGTAGCGAGGCCCAAAGAAGGGGGGCCCTAGGTGGGGTAATGTTAGGGATCAAGTTCCCACTGCTGCACAGGGGGAATCTCGAGCCATCCCCGCTGCGGTCCCCCATCCGTCTCCAGCCACGGTGGGGTCTGCTCAGCAGAGACGTAGGTCCCAGTGTCTCGCCCAGTCTAATACTGGATATGGATGAACTCTTTATGCATCAAATGGCCAAGTTCTCCAAAAAATATGACATAGTGGTCATGGGAGATTTCAACTATCCAGACATTTGTTGAGAATCTCTCTCAGGCAAAACTAACAGGTCAAGGAAATTCTTATCCTCTCTTGCTGACAAATTTATCTTCCAAAAGGTAGGGGAGAAAACAAGGGGATCTGCTACCTTGGATTTAATCCTTATAAACAGGGAGGAAATGGTTGAGGAGGTAAGAGTGGCTGGGACCCTAGAGGGTAGCGACCATGCTATTTTAGAATTTTGGATAACTTGAGGAGGAAGACTTCTAAAGACTCAGACCTCAAGGTTAGATTTCAGAAAGGCAGATTTTAAGGGACTCAGAAAGAGAATTGGAGGGATCCAATGGCAGGATATCCTTAAGGACAAAAATGTCCAGAAGGATGGCAAATCTTGAAAAATGAGATTCTCAAAGCACAATCATTAACAATTCTAAAAAGAGGGAAGAATAGGAAGCATTTAAGGAAACCAGGATGGATGAACACAGAACTTAAACACATGCTAAAAAGGAAAAAATAAATGTTTATCAAATGGAAAGAGGGAGGCATATCTAAAGAAGAATATAATGCTGTCTGCAGAACCTGCAGAGCACAAATCAGATTAACTAAAGCTGACAATGAATTAAGGCTTGCAAGAGACGTCAAAAGCAACAAAAAAGGATTTTGGAGATATGTCAAAAGTAAAAGAAAAGTAAAAGATGCTATAGGATTTTTACAGGATGAAAATGATGAAATGGTAAGTCATGATGTTGAGAAGGCCGAACTTTTAAATTCCTATTTTGCATCTGTTTTCTCTCAGAAAGGAAATGTAGCATCAATTGATCTTCACTGTCCTGTTAAGAGAATAGAAGAATCCAGGATATCTATAAGCAGAAAAATAGTGAGGAAACACTTAGCTAACCTAAATGAATTCAAGTCTCCAGGACCAGATGAATTACACCCCAGAGTACTGAAGAGATAGCAGAAGAAATTCTTGAACCACTCTCCATAATCTTTGAAAATTCTTGGAGAACAGGGGAAGTCCCAGAAGACTGGAGAAGAGCAAATGTTGTTCCTATCTTCAAAAAGGGGAAGAAGGTGGACCCAGGGAACTATAGGCCAGTGAGTCTGACTTCTATACCAGGAAAGATCTTTGAACAAATGATTAAACAACATGTGTGTAAGTACCTGGATAAGAATGAAGTGATTAAACAGAGTCAGCATGGGTTTGTAACTAATAAGTCATATCAGACTAACTTAATTTCTTTCTATAACAGAATCACTGTCTGGGTGATCAGGGAAATGCTGTAGATATAGTATATCTTGACTTCAGCAAAGCATTTGACAAAGTATCTCACACAATCCTTATTGGAAAATTGGAAAATTGACTAAGTATGAAAATGGACAAGGCAACTGTTAGGTGGATTCATAACTGGAGCAATGGGCAGCAACTAACAGAATGGTTTTTAACATTGAAAAATGCAAAGTACTACATCTGGGCAATAAAAATGAAAAAAAACATACAAAATGGGAGGAATAGCTAAGTAACAGCACATGTGAAAAAGACTTGGGTATACTAATAGCTCACAGACTGAACATGAGTCAACAGTGTGATGCAGCAGCAAAAAAGGCAAATACAATTCTAGGATGTATTAACAGAAGCATACAGTCTAGATCACATGAAGTCATTATTGCCCTCTACTCCTCTTTGGTCAGACCTCATCTGGAATACTGTGTCCAGTTTTGGGCACCACATTTTAAAAAAGACATCAACAAACTGGAGCAAGTTCAGAGAAGAGCGACTAGAATGGTGACGGGTCTGCAAACCATGTGCTATGAGGAACGGTTGCAGGATTTGGGAATGTTTAGCTTGCGAAAGAGAAGACTGAAAAGAGATTAATAGCTGTATACAAATATCTCAAGGGCTGTCACATTTTGGAAGGATCATCTTTATTCTCATTTGCACAAGGAAAGACTAGAAGCAATGGGATGAAACTGAATGGGAGGAAACACAGATTAGATATTAGAAAAAACTTTTTGACAGTTAGGGTGATGAGTGAGTGGAACAAGCTGCCACGAGAAGTGGTGTGTTTCCTTCACTAGAAGTCTTCAAACAGAGGCTGGACAGACATCTATTTGGGATGATTTAGTGAATCTTGCTTTGAGCAGGGGGTCGGACCCGATGACCCAGGAGGTCCCTTCCAACTCTACCATTCTATGATTCTATGAATTTCAACAACAATTTTGTCGACCACACGGTTACCCTTAACAAGTGCTCACCGACCAAGGCCCAGCCTTTGAGGCAGAAGTGTTCCAGGAGATTTGTAACATGTACGGTTGCAAGAAAATCAGGACAACGCCGTACCATGCACAAACAAATGGTATGTGTGAGAAGATGAGCCAGGTGGTATTTGACCTATTGAAGACCTTGCCTCTGGAAGAAAGAAACCAGTGGCCAGAGAAGGTGCCAGATCTGGTAGATCTATATAATCATATACTGCTAAACTCCACCAACTGCACTCCGGCCTACCTGATGAGGGCAAGACCTGGAAAGTTACTCATTGATTTGGACATGGGAGTCTTAACACCTGAGTTGACATCACCAGATATAGACTGGGATACAGATCGGCAGCAGCAATACCGCAAGGTGCAAGAGTGAATGGAACAAAGTTTGTCCCAAGCCAGGCAGAGACAGGAAAAGAGCTACAACCAACAAGCTCCAGCAACTCCTTTAGTACTCAAAAGAAAAAAGACGAGTTCACAAATTAGATGACCAGTGGGAGGCTGAGCCATACACCGTTTTACCTTCAGACTTTGATAACACCAAGGTGTGCCCCATCAGTAAAGATGGAGGAGAAACCTCAGCGACAATGCCAAGGGATCATCTAAAACCATGCCCTGACCAATTAAAGGAAAGATTTGAAGACTCAAAGTCCATAGAAGAGATGGAGGAAAAGGTCAGCACAGTACTCGACGAGTTCCTTCCAAATTGGACAAGAGTGAATCAGGCCATAGTTGTGTCCATCTTAATCTTTCCCCAACCAGTAGTGCCAGAAGGAGATACAACTCTAGATCAGCCTGAAGATCAGCTGGCTCCAGTAACAGATGCCTCATCTCAAGTGGAATGCGGAAATCTGCCCCTGCCAGCGGTGAATCTGTCAGACCCATGGTGAGTCTAAGAAGTCGCAGACTGTTGCCCAGTTTACAAACATCAACCACAAACACACTAGGCCATTAGAAATACCAGTACTGTGTAGATCCACCCGTAGTACGAGAGGTCAGGTCCCAACCCGGTATAGGGACTAAAATGTAAATGTGTTAATAAAGTAAATAAGTTAATAATATATATAATTGCAACCATTAAGCATGAGAGCCTACAGAGACTTGCTGTATGAACTTTTAAATATTCGTATTAACCTGTTGATGAACAATTGGGCCACAGGACCATGTGTGGCCAGGACCTTACTTGTAAATATTTACCCTGACTTGGCCTTGAAAATAAGCCACAGGCGTGGCCGAAAACCAGACCCACCTACAGAGTGTCCTGTAGCCACACCCAGGGTCGAAACACACAAAGTGGGCTAAGGCGGTTCCCAGCAACCAAACTCCAGGTACGCAGACAAAGACAATTCCTGGACGGCAGTGTAAGGGCTAGGTAACTGTGTTATTGTTTTTCTTTTTGGGTTTTTTGTAATTTTTACATTTTTAAGGCTTTGTTAACTTTCATTTATTGTTATTAACTGTTCTTGTTATGTTTTCTCAGTCCGGGATGTACTGAAGTTAACTAGGGGGAAATGTGGCACCCCAGAATCCGGTTGCCACGGTGACATTGCCTCCCTCTGCAGGGTGGTGATGTCATGCCTGGAAGCAGGAAGAGGTCCCCATGTGAGGTAATACACAGCATCCAACACTTGTTTTAACTCCAGACGAAAAGGGGAGGAGCTTAAGGGAGTGACAGTTGGTGGAAGGCGTTAGTGCTGAGGTAAGGAAATTGTTCTGGAGTTAGTTAGTCTGAGGTGAGGGAAGAGAGAGGAGCGGAGACAAAGGCTCTGGGAATGCGTCAGATCTGATCCCGGAGCAGAGCGCTTATAAAAAGGACACCAGAGTCCTGGGCTGTGTGGGTACTGTACGCCCCGACAGCCGAATATGGAGGCAGGGGACTGCAAGTTCCCTGACCACACCAAACACCTGGAGGCACCGCAGCAGACCAAGAGCCCAGGGCTGCTTTGCCATACAGGTTAAAAGCCAACACGCAGGAGAGGGTCGCAGCTTAGCTACAGGCAGCAGGGACCAGAAAAGAGAGCGCAGCAGAAAGGCCTCTAACCCCACCTGGTAGGATGGATCCCCTGAATGCTTCCAGGTGAGCCGGACTCCTGATATCATCTGTAACTAGTACCCCAGATTGCATTTTCACTTACCAAGAAGTAAAGAGTAAAGAAAACTGCACTTTTCTGTGTCCCTTGCTTATTCTCTGCACCTTAACGTTCACCACCACCCGAACAGACTGTCATATCTGCCCTGGGGCCCCGCTCTACCTGTAGGGAGCAGTAACATCTCTGCTGCGACATCATCCTCCCCAGTGGACCTGAACCAAACATAGCCGAACACCAAGGGTGGCGTCACATACTAATTCCCCTACAAACTACCCCCACCATCATCTTTGACAATTTTATTAGATGCCCAGGGCCACGGACTGGGTCACTGCTACCGTGACACTTCCCCTTTAACAACCTCTGACCTGGTACCGAGTGCCCCACAGCCCTGGTGGGCGCTCCATTTAGCATGCACAATAATGTCACAGTTTGAAATTGCTATTCACAGTAATGTCTGCAAATTGAGATTCTGGTTTTAGCTTTTATCCTCAGTCATGTGACAAGGCTCGTTAAAGGGTCGACATTGACTTTTAGGATTGCCACATCCTATAGGTGGCGCTAGACTTCTAGTCCTCTTCCTCTCTGAAGAGACAATTTGCATATTTCCAAGAGGACCATTGTGGTTTAGAAGTCTACTCATCTCGCCATGCTTGACAGGTCACTTTCTACAAGGAGAAGCATTACCTCTTGGATCTCGATCAGACTCCTCTCACACAGCCAAACCAGATCTCTCACTTTTCTGTTATGTTTTGGTAGCTGAGGAGGGCAGGAGCAAAAAACCGCAAAGGCAGCCAAACACCAGAGAGGTTGGTATCTAATAGGTTGCAGACCCCTAAACTAACCGCACAACTAGAAGCAGCCGTGGGACGTTCCTACGTTGCACTAGACGCCTCGTCACAGTCGGAGAGATTAGCTACCCCTGTAAATGGAAAGAGGAAAGCTAACTGCCTCGGAGTAGAGCCCCAAAGTATTAGGAAGCCCCCAAGCATATAATGGCGGTTAGACAAGAGGAAAACACGAACACAGACAGAAAATAGAATGAGCAAACGCTGGGGCCCAAAACTGTCTAGATAGGACAGCACAGAAGAAAATACTGTCTGCAACCCAACAAAACCGTAGGAAAAATTCCAACACTTCTGATTCCAAAAATGCTGAAACCACACGGTCTCGACCACCTATATCAGATCTCTGGTGTGAAAACGCAGCTACCCAGCAGTAAAATATCACAGGAACTGAGCACAAGTGCAAATACAAAAAGAGAACAGAGACCAGCACAAGCCCCCCAAAGGGGACCCGGCTGAACTCAAAAGCAAGGCAGCAAAAACAAGGGAAATCAAACCACAGAAAAAAAAAAGAAAAGGAACTTATCTGAATGATAGCAGGAGACAGCAGAAAAGCAAGCTGAATTCCAACCTAAACCAGGAATTAACAATTGATCACCGGCAAGGATCATGGGAGGTCAGCTCACTTATATCAGGCCAGTCCGTCCCACCTGATAACCACTCCCCAACAGCAGATAGTGGACCCCTGCCGTCGAACATAGGTTCAATACCCTCAGCAACCACCAGAGGGAGTTTCAGCTCCGAAGTCGTCTCCAAGACGTTCACAACACTTTGCACTGATGAGGGGCAGTACCCTGAAACACAGTTCCTGCAAAATTGAGATTCTGGTTCTAGCTTTTATCTTCAGTCATGTGACAAGGCTCGTTAAAGGGTCGACATTGAATATTAGGATTGCTACTTCCTATAGGTGGCACTAGAGTTCTAATCCTCTTCCTCTCTGAAGAGACAATTTGCATATGCACAGTAATGTCACTGATCAAGAGTAATGTAAAAAAACAAGAGTAATAAACACAGTGATGTCACAGGAAATGGCTAAAGACCACCGTGATGTCAATGTAAGGATAATGCACACTGAAGTTCAGGGCCAACTGCAACCATTGCGCCTATATATTTGCTTCTAAATATGGCATTAGATTGCGTCAGTATGTTACTGTGTAGATTCTGAAACAAATACTATTTATATATTTATTTCACTTTTTTAGCATCATTTTAATATTGCCTAGACAGATCACCAATACTAAGTTATTAATTGTTACATTGATACATGTTCCGTGTAGTAAAACCTCTCAAGAAACACATGACGAAACATGCTGTACTCCGTAAGCTCTTACGTACTTACCTGTGCTTTACACATAGGTGTTATGCTCTACCACTAGGGGGCACTACAATGATAGACATGATCAGGTTTCTTCTTGAAAGATACCAGTGATAAGATGATGCTACCGGTACTTACCTGAAGCATCACAAAATCTAATGTTAGCAGGGAAGAAGAGCTTACGCTGCTTTCGTCTTGTGTAAGTTATTGTTTATCCAACATAGCTTGCTGTATCTGGGTTTTATTTCACTTTTTGAAGTTGTGTATCTCATATATTAGGTATCTATTCTGTGCTTCTCACAAGAGTTTGCGAGACAATGGTGCAAACAATAGTTTAGGTACTTTACATCTACATATTTATATTTTCTATGTTCTTCAAAACACATCAATTCCAAAGAAGGAAGTCAAAGGCTGCAGCTCAGGTTCTACAAGTTACGCTTTTTTTATGGTATCATTGTTATTTCGGGATCAGGAAAATAGGTGTATAGTGCAATAGATGAATTGTATATTCTTGTTTCAGGTTCAGTCTATTTTGAGTCTCCAGGACACAATTCTTTTTTACTTTTTCTTTATTACATCCCTCAAGCCATAAACTTTTATTCCCTGTCCAAAATAGACTTGTGATGGCTTGCTTTATTTGAGGACCAAGGTTTAGTTTTAGTCTAGGTATTATTGATTAACGTTTATTTTCTTGGAGGTAGGTTAATGGAAGATAAATTGTAAAAACAATATCACTTTATTTTTTGGGTTCATTACAAATAAGGTAATGCAAATATGCATTTTTTGTATTTTGTACAATAAAAGCAAGCTCATAGGAAAATAAAGCCTTTTTGTATGAACTTATTTCAAGAACTATACATTTTTTTTAGCATGACGTCTTGTTTATTTGCAAGATCAGTTTAAACTTTTTGTGCAATTCCATTAATGTCATGCACCCTGCAATGTAAATCGTATTTTATAAATCCTGGTGCTCCTCATACTCCACTAATATACAATTTTTCATCTATATATAATGGGAATAATGATACACCTCATATGTATTGGTCAATTGTGTTAATATCACACTATTAAGCAGATTAAATGTAAAAAGGCAGCACTCAACCAATGGATACATTAGATCCTACCAGTGATGTCGCTATCACCAAAGACCTGGGGTACATGCAAATGTAAATACTAGCGGAGCTGAACTTTCCCACTAGTCTAGGGACCGTTCCCCGATGTTCGCCTGGTCCTCCTTTGCAATGGGCTACGACTTGTGAGGTCGTCTCGGCCCAGGACCCGTTCGCTCTCTCAGCACGGCTCCCTGAGGTGAACTCAGAGGAGCTGCAGGTCAGGCCAGTACCCACACACTGCCTGCCTGTCTCTGACTGAAACTCTAGACTAACACGCTGCCCTAAGTGCTGCAGCTGACTCACCCACTCAACATCTACACCCTTTACTAATCAGCCTTAGAGCTGCAGCTAACATCGTGTATGTTGAATGCGGTGTTGGAGTCTAAGGGGTGCTTCCTCCTTACCTAAGAGTCAGGTGTCACATCTCTGGATGAGATGCAACATCTCTGTGGCGACTGGACCCTCGGGGCGCCACATTCCCCCCTGGTTAAACACAGCACTCCCGGGCTGTAAAAGAGTAAAGATGTTACATGAGAAACATACAAAATTTTTATGAATGCTAGCAAACAGTAGAAACAATTTCAAAACTCATCATCCCTTTATGGGAGGCACTTCAGGTTAAACGTTGCATAAATAACATTTTAATAATAACATTTAAATATAGTGCATTAAGCAGTAGTATCCAAGTTCACTGAAGCTTGCAAGGACTACCCCCACCGGGGTAACTTCACAGTGTCCTTAACTTGTGCTGGTGGAGGACCCGTTCCAAACCTCCAACGGTGGTCTTGGGTGGGCTGCAAGACATTACTGACTTTTTCCAGCAGTCCTCACCTTCGGCCACACCAAACGGGTTTTAACTTCAGAGGTAGTTAAATAAAACCAAGATGGAGCACCTGAGTGCTAACTATAAACATTAGAGTTTTTGGGCTGGCAAAGTCCTCAGCCATGCAGTTCATATATGAAAATATATTAGAAAAACATGTGCAAAAATTATAACTATTCACAGGTTAACTACCCTGTCCGGGTTAAGGATTAATTTACTATTGCAGGTGGTGACACTGAGGGCTACCTGGTACCCCTCTTAGCCGGAAGTCTCTTATAGCCCCCTGCGCCGCAGCTCGTGCACAGTACCTCTCATCTGCCGCATCCGTTGCTCCTGGCGACGCTCCATACAGTCAGGTGCTGGAACCGGCTCAGGAACTGGTTGGGGAGTTGGCTCGGGGGCTGGTTGCGGAACCGGCTCATGAACCGGTTGCGGAGCCGGCTCATGAACTGGCTGCGGAGCTGGCTCATTCCAGCTATTTACGTCGCAGGACCCGGCTACCTCCGGAGACACGGTCGGCAGACCTGTAGCTGGTGCAGGCGGCGTGGGAAGCCGTTCCTCCGCAGACTCCTCTGTGGGGACAGGTAAGGCCGCTGCAGCATCGGTGACAGGGCTCATTCCTTGTTCGGATCCAGGTGCCGGTGACACGGGAGGGCGGTGCGGTCAGCTCTGCTCCAGCCGCAGTTCCAGAGCCCGCCAGCTCTGCTTCATCCGTTCTACTTCTGCCTGGTGTCGGGCCAGCTCCTCCAGTGCAGCATTAGCGTCCGATGCAGGGAGGGTGCCAACATCATCCGGAGGGTCCTGCTCTTTTGTATGGAGGCAGGGCCTTCGCGTTCTTTTCCTCCCACAGAGGAGGATGAGGAGGCGGATCTGCTGGGCTGTGAGGCATGTCCGAATATTGTAGTAACACTTAGACTGGGCGGCTATTATTTTCGCGCCACTGGGGAAGCGCACACCCACGAATTCACGCCCTCCTTGACAAGCGCCTCATGGCGCGAATATGGCGGCAAAATGGTGGCAAATGGCGGCAAAGTCACAAATCCTGTTCGTGACGCCAGGAAAATGTCGTGCCCGAGGGGCCGTGGGGTACTCGGTACCGAGCCTGTTGACCTCTATGGGGGATGTCACGGCGGCGTCGACCCGGTCCGTGGCCCCAGGCGGTCAATTTAAAAGGGGATATATTTACAAGGGATAAAGTTTATTTAGTGATTCGTGACGCCAGTTGAAGTGTTCGACTGTATTATAGCCGGCACTGCAGAGGATCTCTGGGGAAGTAGATGGTGATGGCAGTGCAGATGTTAAACCCTCTCCAACCAGGGCAGATCCCCCCAGAGATGGTGATATAAGTAGAAGGCACTGAGTAATGAAGCAGGAGACACGGCAAGTCACTTCAACATTTACTGAAGTTCTGTTGCAGTTCATAAAAGATATTACAACTCTCACAGTTAACAGTTTCTCCGGGTAATGGGAGTTAACTTTCTCTGCCAGGGCTCAGTGTATCCTCCTGCTATCTAATCCCTTCTGGGACTAAGGCTTTCTGGGGTTTAGAACTTCCCAGTATCGCTTCAACTCACTGTGTATTTCTCCTTCAGCCACATGCAGCTTGAATCCTTTGTGAATCAGCTTGTACTGAAGACTCTTCACTGATCCTGGTCACTGCTGTAATTCTGAGGAAAAAAACACCTACTGCTGGTTGTGTAAACCCACGCAGTCCCTCAGCTTATCATCCAGCTTTGGAAGCCTGAATGATCTAGGGGCTGGCTCCCTGTTTGCTAAATCACACTTAGGGATCACCCATATGTGTAATGGCGTCCCCAGCGTTCCTCTATCTTCTCCTCACACCGAACAACAACTCCGCTCCTCCCCTTCCCAATTAAGGTATGTCTACCAAGCTCTTAGCTTCAGACCAGTAAGGGAATGAGGCAAATTATGTGTACCTGCCTAGCAGAGAAGCATAACTCCCATTGCTTACAACACACATATAAAACAGTACACTTTTAACCCTTTTTGTGCAAATAAGACGTAGGGCGCCACATTAGCACCACTTTTAATTGTATTGGCATCAACATATTGCTAATATAGCTTGATCCTCTGGTAGAGTTCGGAGACACAGGTCCTGCCCTACCACTCTCTATCTATGCAAACTGCTGTGAGCCTGTGGGATCATTGGGGGGCACTATTATTGGAGAGAGAAAAGTGTATGTGGAGGGAATTATTACCAAAGGGGGCTCTTGGCATACTTTATCACTAGAGGGGACACTCTGGGGCATTATGGATAGAGCATTCTAGGGAGCATTATTACTGGACAGGGCTTTATTAATGGAGTGGAATTATTACTGGATGATGCACTGTTGGGGCCATTATTTCTGGAGGAGGCTCTCTGGGGGATAATATTACTGGAGGGGCATTCTGGGGGCATTATTAATGGAGGGTGCACTATGGGAGAACATTATTACTGGAGAATTCAGTATGAGGGATGTTATTTCTGGAATGGGCATTATGGGGGCATTATTATTAGAGAATGCATTACGGGGGACATTGCTACTAAAGGAGAACCCTGGGGATATTATTACTGGAGGGTCCATTATTACTGGAGTGGCACTCTGGGGGCATTGATATTGGAAGGTGCACTATAGGGGGGGCATTCTTACTGGATGGGCACTCCAGGGAAAGTATTATTAAAGGTTGCACTTAAGGATCATTATTATAAAATTGAGCACTTGATTAGTTGAGCTACAGAATTGGGGAGTAGCGGAAGGATTTTGGAGATGGGGATTTGCAAAAAGTAAAATGCGTATGTGTTACTGTAGAAGTATGATATATTTACTATGGTAATGATATTGTGCATGGTGTGGTGGTATTAGTTTAGCCTAGTACAATGGTATTATTGGAAACAATGGCCTATGCATAGCATACTTTGTTGAGAAAAGTATGAAAGTAATATTTAAATTTGGCATAGCTGCAACTGTGTTATATAAGGAAAAGTATATACATAATATTTAAAGTAAGCTTGTAAGCTTGGAAATGCAGTGTAGTCTACCAGCAGCCTGATTTAGAGCAGTAGGAAATGAACAGATTGATATATACGAGGGGCTGCTGATAAGTCTTTGGCTTTGTGATCTTTTTTGTTTCTATGCTAACTAATGTTGCATCACATGAAAGCCTTATGTGTCTAATATATGTTTTCAAAATTTTATGTTTTTGAGCTTATGGCAACAGTGTTCTATGCATGCAGGAAAACAAAATGGCAGAGTCTAATGCGATATTCACAGCAAATGAGAGCAGAGGAGTGATAAAATTCTTGTTTCTGCAAGGAAAGTCCACGAAGGATATTCATGGTCATATGTTGCAGACATTGGGGGATCAATGCCCTTCATATTCTACAGTTAAGAACTGGGTTGCCAAATTTAAAACGGACCACTTCAGCACCAAAGATGTGGAACGTCCTAGACGACGAAAGGGGTTGTTGTTCCAGAGATCGTTGTTGGTGTGCGCAACCTTATACTAGAGAATCGGCTAATTTCAGCTAAAGCAACAGCAGACATCATCGGGATTTCCTGTGAATGTGTTTGTGCAATTATCCATGAACATTTGGACATGAAGAAGTTATCTGCAAAGTGGGTCCCCAAATGTTTGACAACAGATCAGAAAAGCATGCGAGTGAAAACTTCCCGGTCCATTTGTCAGCATTTCCAGACTGATAAGAACTTCCTGGATCGACTGGTCACTTTGGACGAGACCTGGATTTATTTGTATGACCCTGAAACCAAGGAGCAGTCAAAAGAAGTTCAGGGTGCAAAAATCAGCCGCTAAGGTGATGGCGTCTGTTTCCTGGGATGAGGAGGGCATGCTGCTAGTGGACTACCTTCAAAAGGGTTCCACCATAAATGTAAAGTATTACATTGAACTTTTGGACCAATTTAAGGCAGCTCTGAAGGCCAAAAGTTGCTTCAAGCTGTCCAAAGGAATCTTGTTCCTGCAAGACAATGCCTCCGCTCACACTGCTCAAGCGACCAAGGCAAAACTTGCGGAGCTGGGCTTCCAGCTGGTTGACGACACACCTTATTCACCAGATCTAACTTCCTCCGGTTATCATCTGTTTCCAAATCTGAAGAAAGAACTCAAGGGTACCAAATTTCACATAATTTCTGATGCTATGGCTCTTACGGATGCCAGGTTTGAGACACAACCGAAATCCTTCTTTTTGCAAGGCTTACAGAATTTGTAATACCAATGTAAGAAGTGTGCTGACATCAGTGGAGAGTTTGTGGAATAAATGTAAAGTTTCATCTTCCTATCTTGTTTCTTTCTGGGTAAAGCCAAAGACTTATCAGCAGCCCCTCGTAGTATTCTGGGAAAAGATTCTTACATCTTCATGCAATAAAATGAGTCCTCATTCTGTGCACTCAGATCCAAGTGAGAGGTCCTAATCAGTTATTGACAGTTGTACCTGTGGAAGTGTGCCTGCAGAGAAAGCTGTCAATCACTGATTAGGATCACCCACTGGACCTGTGTGCACAGAAAGAGCAGGGATTGACTAAAATACAAGTTTACTTTATCACTTTGCTCATATTACATAGTTATTTAGGTTGAAGGAAGACTTTAAGTCCATCTAGTTCAACCCATATCCTATCCTAACCTGCCCTAACATGTTGATCCAGAGGAAGGCAAAAAAAAAACCCAAGTGGCAAACAGTAAGTTTCACATTGGGGAATAAAAATTCCTTCCCGGCTCCACATACGGCAATCAGACTAGCTCCCTGGATCAACGCAGTATCTTAGGAAACTAGGGAAAATAGCCTGTAATATTATACTTTTCAAGAAAGGCATCCAGTCGCTTCTTAAATTTAGTAAGGAATCACTCATTACAACATTAGACGGCAGAGAGTTCCATAGTCTCACTGCTCTACAGTAAAGAATCTGCGGCTGTGATTATGGCTAAACCTTCTTTCCTCCAGACGTAGAGGATGCCCCTTGTCCCGTCACAGGTCTAAGAGTAAAAAGATCATTAGAAGGTCTTTGTTCTGTCCCCTCATATATTTATACATTGTAATAAGATCACCCCTAAGCCTTCGTTTTTCCAAACTAAATAACCCAAGTGTAATAACCTGTCTTGGTATTGCAGACCCCCCAGTTCTCTAATAACCTTGGTCGCTCTTCTCTGCACCCGCTCCAGTTCAGCTATGTCTTTCTTATACACCGGAGACCAGAACTGCACACAGTATTCTAAGTGTGGTCGCACCAGTGACTTGTATAGAGGTAAAATTATGTTCTCCTCATGAGCATCTATGCCTCTTTTAATGCATCCCATTATTTTATTTACCTTGGCAGCAGCTACCTGACATTGGCCACTAAATGTGAGTTTGTCGTCCACCCATACACCCAGGTCTTTTTCAGTGACAGTTTTGCCCAGTGTTTTACAATTAAGCACATAATTATACATCTTGTTTGTTCTACCCAAGTGCATGACCTTACATTTATCCCCATTAAAGCTCATTTGCCATTTATCAGCCCAAGCTTTAGTTTACATAAATCCTCCTGTAATATAAAATTATCCTCCTCTGTATTTATTACCCTGCAGAGTTTAGTGTCATCTGCAAATATTGAAATACTACTCTGTATGCCCCCTACAAGGTCATTAATAAATATGTTAAAGAGAAGCGGCCCCAATACTGACCCTGTGGTACCCCACTGCTAACCGTGACCCAGTTCGAGTGTGCTCCATTAATAACCACCCTTGTTTTCTATCCATGAGCCAGTTCTTAACCCACTTACACATATTTTCCACTATCCCCATTGTTCTCATTTTATGTATCAACCTTTTGTGTGGCACTGTATCAAAAGCTTTTGAGAAGTCCATGAACACCACGTCCACTGCATTCCCTTGGTCCAGTCCTGAACTTACCCCTTCATAAAAGGTTATCAGATTAGTCTGACAAGAACGGTCCCTCGTAAACCCATGCTGATACTGTGTTATGAGGTTATTCAGCCTCAGATACTCCAATATAGTATCCCTTAAAAAACCCTCCAGGATTTTACCCACAGTAGATGTTAAGCTCACTGGCCTATAATTTCCAGGTTCAGTTTTTGCCCCCTTTTTGAATATTGGCACCACATTTGCTATACGCCAGTCCTGTGGTACAGACCCGTTATTATGGAATCTTTAAAGATTAAAAATAATGGTCTATCTATAACTGTACTTAATTCCTGCAGTACTCGGGGGTGTATCCCATCCGGGCCCGGGGATTTGTCAACTTTAGTGATTTTTAGACGCCGTCGTACTTCCTGCTGGGTTAAGCAGGTGACATTTAATAGAGAAATTTTTTTATCACTGATCATGTCATCTGTCATGGGATTTTCTTGTGTAAATACAGTTGAAAAAATATTTGATTAGGCGACTTCCAAGTGGAAGCTGCCCGAAGAATGAGCATGTTACTTCTCTTTACCAATTCAGAATTCACAAAACTTGAACAGATTAATAGACATGAGAATAGAGACAGAAGTTACATATGCACAGGCATGTTATTTTGCCATTGCTGTGCATTATGTTCACTTTATGTGGTGCTTTGCTGCACTTTTTCACTATTGATGTGGACTACAGTGTTGAGCCCAAATCTTTCTGGCACATGTCATCTGATTTCAACAGCTGACATGTGCCGATAACAGCCGTGGTGGAATCGTGATCCACCCGCGGCTGTTAACCAGTTAAATGCCGCTGTCAATCTCTGACAGAGGCATTTAACATGATCACGCTGGAAGTGCATCACTAATCCCACTAATCGGCACCCGTGTCACATACCCTTATTGAATCTTTTCCCCAAAAACTATATATCATTCATTTCAGCTCCTTTTGCTCTATAACATGCTTCAGGCAGACTGCACTGCATTTCCAAGCTAACAGGTGCCTTTTAAATGCTGATGGTGGGCTATGGGGAGAAACCCTTTGGGCCTGGGCATCTGATGGTTTATGACCCTAACAATGCCCATGGATCCTACATATGCCCCTCACCCCTCTTTCTGCATTATCATTTATTTTTTAACAGCTATTGTATTTTAATACATGTCTTCTTCTGTATGGGAACTCATTGCAGGTTTGCATTGCAAAAATGTGTTGTGCATATCTTTTGCCAAAAACCTTTGGATTATAAATATTAACTTTAAATACTTATATAGCATTAACAAATTCTGCATCTCTTCAAAGGCTTTATCATCATTGCACACAATGGGACTAACAATCTAAATCAATCTACTGTACCAAAATGTCTTTAGGAGGAAGCCCAAGCAAACACGTGGATAACATACAAAGTCTGTGCAGATGTTGTACTTGCTGGGATTTCAGCAGTTCTCCAATGCGGCAAATCGATAGCGATAGCCACTGTGTCACCAAGATCCTTTACAGATAATTATGGTTTATGGTGTTACATATGTCACTGGTGGACAAAGTCAGAAAAGGGCCCCTGTGCAAGAACACTACATGGGCACTTTGCAGCCCAAGATCTCCTAAAAATGCAAAATTGCACCTGCTTTGGAGATATAAATGGGCACCCTCACCTCTTGGGCCCCTGCACAGGTTGCACCAATGTTATGTCCGCCCTTGACATATGTATGTATTTTTATGTATATCTATTTGCTTAATTGTTTATTAGTTTAAAAAAAATATTTAAGAAAATGTTTCTTGTGGAAAGAGTTTTCATAAATTTTATTGAACTCAATTTTATATTTTTTTAAGCCCCATTATAATCTTATGAATACATAGTAATCACTTTAAAGGGAACCTGTCATTAGATTCATGATTCCCGAACCACTGACATGCTGCGGTGAATGAGCAGCAGCATTTCAGAGAAAGACAAAGCTGGCTGTAATCACACAGCCAGGCTCTGATTCATGCTGCCCGTTGTTTGGGCAGCATTAATCTAATGACTGGTTCCTTTGAATAATACTTTCCATTACTCCAAGTTACCTAGGCAGTCTATAACCCCTTGTTGACACCTGACACCATTCGTTTTACCATATAGTGTACTGGAAAATGGGAAAAAAAATCCAAGTGCGGTGAAATTGCAAAACAGTGCAACTCCTCAATAGTTTTTTTGTTGTTTTTTTTACTATGTTCACCAAATGCTAAAACTGACCTTACATTATGTTTCTTCAGGTTATTATTATTATTATTAACGGTGTAAAAAAATGCAACGTTTGTTAAAAAAAATGCGTGATTTTCCTAGACTCGTAGCATCTCCATTTTTGAATATCTGGGACAGGGTGAGGGTTTATTTTTTGCACGCCGAGCTGATGTTTTTATTGATACCATTTTAGTGTAGGTACGATGTTTTGATCGCCCATTATTGCACTTTATTTCAATGCTGTGGCGACCCAAAAAATTAATTCTGGTGTTTTGATTTTTTTCTCGTTACGCCGTTTACCGATCAGATTAATTTCTTTTATATATTGATAGATTGGGCAATTGTGTATGTGACGATACCAGATATGTGTATTTTTTTTTAGTTGTTTTATTTTTAATGGAGCAAATGGGGGAGATTTAAACTTTTATATTTTTTTATTTTTGCACTATTTTTAAAAACAATTTTTTTATTTTACATGAGAGACTAGATGCTGCAATCATCCAATTGCTTGTGCTACACAGACCAGGGCTGAGCGACGCTCATAGCTATCCAGCAATGACAACAACAGGGTTCTCCTGCAGACCCTGGGTTGTCATGCCAATCCATTGGCGACCCGTGGTCATGTGACACGGTGCCAATGGGCGGGATTAGTGATGCATTCCAGTGCGATCATGTTAAATGCCGCTGTCAGAGATTGACAGTGGTATTTAACTGGTTAACAGCCGCGGGTGGATCGCTATTCCACCCACGGCTGTTATTGGCACTTGTCAGGTGTTGAAATCAGCTGACATGTGCCAGAAAAGATGTCGGCTCAGCGCCGGAGCCCACATCAAATGGGTAGACCCGAGATGCGCTTTGCATGGAGCCGAAATGTAATGTATAATTTTACCGCACACTCATAAAGGTAAATATGAAAATTTATGTGAACAGAATCAGTGAGTAAACAGAATAGAAGCAATGGAGCGAATGTAAATTAACGACGTTTACGCTAACCTCCTTAAAGGTCTTTAATCCTGAATAGTGGTAATGTAAAAGAAGATCCCCTATAGAAAGATATTGCTAGTCAAGAGTCCTTTAACCCCTTAACGACCGCCGATACGTCTTTTAACGGCGTCATTAAGGGTACTTAAACCACAGCGCCGTTAATTAAGGCGCTGTGGAAAAGTGAATAGCGCCCCCCAGAGGCGCATTTCTCCGGGGTCTCGACCCCAGAGAACATGATCGGGTCGGGTTTTACCGACCCGATGTTGCGATCGCCGTTATTAACCCTATAACAGCGATCACAACAAAAAAAAAAAATCTGATGTGCCATTTCATTTCTCTGTGTCCTCTGATGTTGCCCCTGTGTGGCAATGCTCAATGCGCCAGCCGCGTTCTGCCGGGGGGTGGGCAATTTTCTCTGGGGTCTCGCTGCCGAGGGTAGCCGAGACCCCAGAGAACATGATCCGGGTCGGTAGTTACCGACCCCGATGTCGCGATCGCCGTTATACTAAGTATAACGGCGACCGCAAAAAAAAAAAAAAATGATTTCTCTCCCCTCTGATGTTATCGCACATCAGAGGGGAGAGAATGACGGTCCCCAGGTCCCCCGATCGCCCCCCCCCCATACCTCCCGGTGTCCTCCGTCCTCCTCAAGGCCCCATGGATCCGCGGCGTCAATTCTCACCAAAAGTACATTTTGATCACTGTGATAAACTATCACAGTGATCAAAATAAAAAAAACAGTACATAACCGCCCCCTTTATCACCCCCTTAGTTAGGGACATATAATAAAATATAGAAATTATATTTTTTTTATTTTTCTGTTATGGTTAGGGTTAAGGCTAGGGTTAGATCTAGATAAGTTACTTAGGGGGTCTAGTTTCCAAAATGGGGTCACTTGTGGGGGTTTTCCACTGTTTAGGCTCATCTGGGGCACTGCAAACGGAACATGACCCCCATCAACGTCTGTATTCCAAAACTTCATTACTTCCTTTCCAAGCCCTGCCGTGCACCCAAACAGTTTCCCCTCCCCCACATATTTGGTATCAGCGTACTCAGGACAAATTGGACAACAACTTTTAGGGTCCAATTTCCTTGTGAAAAATAAAAAATTTAGGACTAAAAAATCATTTTTGTGGAAAATTGTTTTTTTTTTTCACACCCAGGCATTATAAACTTTTGTGAAACACTTGGGGGTTCAAAGTGCTCACAACAGATCTAGATAAGTTCCATAGGGGGTCTAGTTTCCAAAATGGTGTTACTTGTGGGGGGTTTCCACTGTTTAGGTGCATCAGGGGCTCTCCAAACGCGACATGGTGTCCAATGTCAATTCCAGCCAATTCTGGTTTGAAAAAGTCAAACAGCGCTGCTTCCATTCCAAGCCCTGCCGTGCGCCCAAACAGTGGTCCCCCCCATATATGGGGTATCAGCATACTCAGGACAAATTGGACAACAACTTTTGTGGTCTAATTTCTCCTGTTACCCTTGGGAAAATAAAAAATTGGGGACTAAACGATCAGGTTTGTGGAAAAAATATGATTTTTTATTTTCACGCCCGGGCGTTATAAACTTCTGTGAAGCACTTGGGGGTTCAAAGTGCTCACCACACATCTAGATAAGTTCCTTAGGGGTCTAGTTTCCAAAATGGGGTCACTTGTGGGGGGTTTCCACTGTTTAGACACATCAGGGCCTCTACAAATGCGACATGGCATCCAGCCAATTCCGCGTTGAAAAAGTCAAACGAGCTCCTTCCCTTGCGACCTCTGCCGTGCGCCCAAAAAGTGGTTTACCCCAACATATGGGGTATCGGCATGCTCAGGAAAAATTGCACAAAAACTTTTGCGGTCTTGTTACCCTTGGGAAATTAAAAATTGGGGTAAAAGATCATTTTTGTGGAAAAAAAATGATTTTTTTCACGGCTCTACGTTATAAACTTGTGTGAAGCACTTGGAGGTTCAAAGTGCTCACCACACATCTAGATAAGTTCCTTAAGGGGTCTTGTTTCCAAAATGGGGTCACTTGTGGGGTGTTTCCACTGTTTAGGCACATCAGGGGCTATCTAAACGCGACATGGCATTCAGCCAATTCTGCGTTGAAAAAGTCAAACGGCGTTCCTTTCCTTGCGACCTCTGCCATGCGCCCAAAAAGTGGTTTACCCCCACATATGGGGTATCGGCGTATTCAGAAGAAATTGCACAACAAATTTAGTGGTTCATTTTTCTTTTAACACTTTTGAAAATAAAAAAAATTGGTTCCGAAGTAAAGCTTTTGCAAAAAAAGTTAAATGTCAATTTTTTCCTTCCACATTGCTTCAGCTCCTGTGAAGCACCTGAAGGGTTAATAAACTTCTTGAATGTGGTTTTGAGCACCTTGAGGGGTGCAGTTTTTAGAATGGTGTCACTTTTGGGTATTTTCTATCATATAGACCCCTCAAAGTGACTTCAAATGTGATGTGGTCCCTAAAAAAAATGGTGTTGTAAAAATGAGAAATCGCTGGTGAACTTTTAACCCTTATAACTTCGTAACAAAAGAAAATTTTGTTCCCAAAATTGTGCTGATGTAAAGTAGACATGTGGGAAATGTTATTTATTAAGAAATTTGTGTGACATATCTCTCTGACTTAAGGTATAAAAATTTTAAAATTTGAAAATTGCTAAATTTTCTAAATTTTCGCCATATTTCCGTTTTTTTCATAAATAAACACAAGTCATATCAAAGAAATTTTACCACTAACGTGAAGTACAATATGTCACGAAAAAACAATCTCAGAATCAGCGGGATTCATTAAAGCGTTCCAGAGTTATAACCTCATAAAGTGACAATGGTCAGAATTGTAAAAATTGGCCCGGTCATTAAGGCCTCTTTAACACATCCGTTGTGCGCCTGACGGCGCCCTCGGCATTTTGCCACAGCGCCGCATCTGGCATCCAGTATGAAAACCGGATGCGCCGCATCCGTTTTTTTGCAGGATCCGACCTGAACTTTTGAACCCACAAAAAGAGGGTTTCTGATGCCCGGAGACACTGGAAAAAGTAGTAGTAGTAGTAGTAGTAGTAGTAGTAGTAGTAGTAGTAGTAGTAGTCCTCGATTTCCACAATCCGGATCAGACTTTTGCCGGATTGCACAAAAGTCTGATCCGGTTCTATTGAATTCTATTGTTTGCGGCTGCCTGATGCGCCGCTTCAGGCACATCAGGCAGCTCCGGCAAAAAATAAAAACGTTACATGCTGCGCTGTGTCCGGCCGCCTGAATGTACATTTCCGCCGGATCCGGACAAAAACGTATACAACGCACTGACATGCGGCGCCATCCGGCGCTAATGAAAGTCAATGCAAAAAAAAATGCATCCGGCATCACATTTCGCCGGATGAGGTTGGACAAAAAAACGCCGGAGGGCGCCGTCAGGCGCACAACGGATGTGTGAAAGAGGCCTAAGCTGCAAAATGGCTCTGTCACTAAGCGGTTAAGTATTGGAATTAACCTGTATGGTCTGTAAATGTAGTTTATAAGCAGCGCTCCCGCGCCTTGCTTAGTGCTTAGTGCCTTGTTTGGAGCCGAAATGTGACACGATGGGCTATTCAACAACACCTTTTTTCATTTGAGATGGTGTGCTGCTGACGATTTTTTCATGTATGGGGCTCTTTTAAAGCTCACCATTTGCATTCCACAATCACGCTGTTCATAGATGTTCATAGGTGATTCACTGTTGTTGACTAAATATGTATTAACAACTGGCACAAATTATGTAGAACATTAACATAAAAAAGTTATGAGATGTGATTATTCAAAGTAATTCAGGAAGCTAATTCATAAGTGACAAACAACATGACTGCACCTAAAATTATTACCGTTATAAAAATGGCCATTATAAAAATTGCCCATTTCGCTTTAGATAAAATTTGATTAAAAGGTTTTGACTATTGCTAGATAATTAACATATTGCCAGTTTAACACTATAAACTGAAATTTTCTTTAACTGTATGTGTTTCTGTTGGAGAATTGGGCTTGGGAATTTGCCAACTATCTAAACATTTCAGATGACATTGTTGACCAGGGGTGTAACTAGAGTCCTATGTGCCCTGGGGTAACTTTTAGATCTGAGTTCCAACCAAACCACCGTTTTTTTTATTGGTTTTGGTTGGCCCCTGTAGTTTTGCTAAGATCTATAAAGATATATCTTCCCCGCTCTGAAGAAAAAAAAAACAGCGTTATTAGGGATGAGCGAACATACTCAGTGATGCTCGATATTCTTGAGTATCATGGTGCTCGGATGTGCTCGTTACTCACTCTGCAATGGGCAGTGCTCAATTTAAAATGCCAATCCCCGCCCTGTTTGTTGCCTGTTACACAGCCAATAAACATGCTGGGATTGCATGTACGTTACTGTAATGCCGATTGTCTGGCCATCTGACATCATCAGGGGCAATAAAAGAACAGGCACTACCCGGCTCGGGACACACTGATGCCATTGCACAGCTCTGTGACAGTTCGTATTGGAGGGAGAGAGTGCTTGTCCAGGCATACAGTACAGACCAAAGGTTTTTACACACCTTCTCATTCAAAGATTTTTCTGTATTTTCATGGCTATGAAAATTGTAGAATCACACTGAAGGCATCAAAACTATGAATTAACACATGTGGAATTATACATTACACTTTACAAAAAAGTGTGAAACAACTGAAAATATGTCTTATATTCTAGGTTCTTCAAAGTAGCCACCTTTTGCTTTGATTACTGCTTTGCACGCAGAAAAGGTGAACGGATGGATTCTACATGCCTGGTTCCCACAGTGAAGCATGGAGGAGGAGGTGTGATGGTGTGGGGGGGGGCTTTGCTGGTGACACTGTTGGGGATTTATTCAAAATTGAAGGCATAGTGAACCAGAATGGCTACTACAGCATCTTGCAGCAGCATTCTATTCCATCTGGTTTGCGTTTAGTTGGACCATCATTTATTTTTCAACAGGACAATGACCGCAAACACACCTCCAGACTGTGTAAGGGCTATTTGACCAAGAAGGAGAGTGTTGGGGTGCTACGCCAGATGACCTGGACTCCACAGCCACCAGACCTGAACCCAATCGAGATGGTTTGGGGTGAGCTGGACCGCTCACCGGTTCAATTTTGAATAAATCCCCAAATGTGTCACCAGCAAAGCACCCGCACACTATCACACCACCTCCTCCATGCTTCACGGTGGGAACTAGGCATGTAGAGTCCACCGTTCACCTTTTCTGCGTTCAAAGCAGTAATCAAAGCAAAAGGTGGCTACTTTGAAGAACCTAGAATATAAGACATATTTTCAGTTGTTTCACACTTTTTTGTAAAGTGTAATGTATAATTCCACATGTGTTAATTCATAGTTTTGATGCCTTCAGTGTGATTCTACAATTTTCATAGTCATGAAAATACAGAAAAATCTTTGAATGAGAAGGTGTGTCCAAACTTTTGTCTGTACTGTATGTGCGCACAGTATAACAAATCAGAGGCTTGTAGTGTTGATACTGGTGCTGAAGCTGAACCATCATACTAACAGCCTTTCTAAGGACTAATCATTTGCTTTGCTGTTTGTATCACATACATTCTGCATTAAGTCTAGGGAGGTAGAGAGAGTTGCCAGAGCAAGGACAGTAGCAGAATACTGTCTATAGACAGGGATTAAGACTGTGAAAAAATTTAATATATGGTGTTATATTACACTCCAAAAAAGTGTTGACATTTTTTTCAGGATTAAATTACTCACGCATAGATTACTCTTTGCTCTGTGGTACATTACTGTAATTTCTAACACTCCAAAAAAGCACTACAAATGTTTCTGTCTTACATTTCTCACCTATACACTATTCAGTGGTCTGGGGTACATTTCTGTGATATATAACCCTCAAAAAAACTGTTCAAAAATGTATCTGGATTCAATTACTCATCAATAGAGTATTATGTGTTCTGGGGTACATTTCGGTGGTATATAACACTTCAAAAGATTGTTCAAATATGTATTGGTATCATAATCCTCATCCATAGAGTTATACATATTCTTGGGTAGATTTCAGTGGTATCTAACCCTCCAAAAAATTGTTCAAATATTTATCAGCATTATATTGCTGATGCATAGAGTAATACATGTTGTTGGGTAAAATTTCAGTGGTACATAACCCTCCAAAAATTGGAAAAAAAATTATTGGTTTTATATTGTTCATCCATACAGTTTTACATTTTACAAGTTCTTGGTTAGATTTAGGTGGTATTTAACCCGCCAAAAAATGTTCAAAAATGTATCAGTATTATACATCCATAGAGTATTACATGTTCTTTGATCTAGGTTTTTCAGTATTATATTGCTCATCCATTCAGTATTACATCTTCATGGGTGCATTTCCATGGTTTCTAAGCCTCAAAAAAGTTGTCTAGTTTTTTCTATGTTATATTGCTCATCCATAGAGTATTATATGTTCTTGGGTAGGTTTCAGTGGTATATAACCCTCCAAAAACTTGTTAAAAATGTTTTGGTATTATATTGCTCATCCATACAGTTTTACATATTATTGGGTAGATTTCGGTGGTATCTAACACTCTAAGAAATTGTTCAAAAATGTATTGGTATTATATTGCTCTTCCATAGAGTATTACATGTTCTTGGGTACATTTTGGTGGAATCTAACACTCAAAAAAAGTTGACTAGTTTTTTTCTGTATCATATTGCTCATCCATAGAGTATTTTGTCTTCTTGGGTGCATTTCAGTGGTTTCTAACCCTCAAAAAACGTGTTAAAAAATTTATTGGTATTATATTGCTCATCCATACAGTTTTACATGTTCTTGGATAAATTGTGGTGGAATCTAACCCTCCAAAAAAGTTTTCAAAAATGTTTTGGTATTATATTGCTCATCCATAGAGTACTACATATTATTGAGTAAATTTATGTGGTATGTAACCCTCCAAAAAATTGTTCAAAAATGTATCAGTATTACATTGCTCATTCATAAAATTTAACGTGTTCGTGGATCGATTTCGGTTGTATCTAACTTTCCAAAAAAAGTGTTCAAAAATATATATGAATTATAATGCTAACCCATAGAGTATTAGGTCTTCTTGGGTTAATTTCAGTGGTGTGTAGCCCTCAAAAGAATGTTCATATATGTATTAGCATTATACTGCTCATCCATAGAATTTTACATGTTCTTGGGTATATTTCGGGTATATAACCCTCAAAACAAGTTGTCACTTTTTTTGGTATTATATTGCTCTTCCTTAATGTATTACGTGTTCTTGGGTACATTTTGGTGGTATATAAAAGAGTACAAAAAAGCAGTGAGAAATTTGTCTGCATTCAAATACTCATCCATACAGTTTTACATGCTTTCTGTTACATTTCAGTTTATATAAAAACACAAAAATAACATTGAAATTGTTTTATTGATTCAATTACTGATCTACACAGTATTTTGGTATTATATAAAAATAAAAAAACCTTCCAAAACTTTTTATGGATTTAATGATTCATCCATACACTGTAATGCGGTTCATGTTGCATTCACTGCTATATTAAACTCTACAAAAAACTTCAATAACTTCTTATAGATTCAAGGATTCATCTATACACTGTAACGTGGTTCTTGTTACATTTCGCTGTTATATTGGCAATCTGGTAGCGCCCACTGTGCAGAAAGCAGCACACAATAATGGACTTAAGACTTCATCACCTGTCAGACAAAAGGAGTTATTTACTGTATTGAACGCCCCTGCCATAAAAATTATATTGGATGCAGAAAAAGACCATTTACAAAACGGATAGGGGAACATATCCAAAATAAGGCCGGGATCACACATGCGAGTAAGTCGTCCGACACTCGCATGTGAAATCCCAGCTCTGGCGCCGGCACTTGGGAGTGGAGCGAGCAGCTGCATATAGTTCTATGCAGCCGCGCGCTCCACTCCCGAATGCCGGCGCCAGAGCTGGGATTTCACATGCGAGTGTCGGACGACTTACTCGCATGTGTGATCCCGGCCTAATAAAAAAAAATTAACCGACTCCCCCTATCAAAACACTACAAAGATAAACACGGGGATCCAAGCTGTAAAATAAGATTGGAGGGGAGGAGAATTCGAGAACTGATTAAAAAGATGTCACTAACAGAAAGTCAATGGATTTTTGATCTGATTACTTTAATACTTTAAAACCTAATGGCCTTAACAATGAGGTTGAACTATTTGCATTCTAATAAATATTTTTAATAAATCTTTTAAATCACCAACATGTGAATACCTACTAACCGATATGTGTGCATGTACCAACAATTAACAAGGCAATTAAAACAGGTATTATAAAAAGCTTGACCTTTTCAATGTGTTCCATCCCTGAGGAAGAAAGCCGACAGCTTTTGAAACGGATTGAAATTTGGTTCCAGTTTAGATTACAGTGACGTCACGCAGAGCCAACTTAGCACACTGCATGAGTCAGAGTTATACTCACCTTTGACTGTATGAGCATGGAGTGTTCTGCCTTCATAAATGTTGACACGGTGTGCAATCTAGCATACAGCCTAAACCACGATTCTATCTTCCAAATAAGCAGACTGCCCTCTGTAGTCTAACTTATTTATTGGTGAACAGTATAGAACATGCGCGGTAAAACTATAAAAATACAAATGACATAGATAAGTATTGGGCACACAGCTGACACTTTACAATTAACAGAAATTATACAGTATGATGCAAACTTTACACAGGATTCTAATAACATCTCCTATGCACTGGCTGCTAAACAGTTAATAACCTACCTCCTAAACACTACATTGCTAGAGAAGATATTGATCTTACCAGATATGCTTTACCAGGATAGCAAACTCAAGTTGGAGAGGTTACAGGAGAGCACATAAACACGTGTATTCACTGAAGTACATGGAAGAAAATGGATATTCTTCTTCCCAGCATACCTTGCTTCAATCCCACAATGCAATACTCTATCTGCTTGTTAAAGGCACAGGCTATAAATTCAGCCACCACTAGATGGTGCTATAACAAATAAACTAGCACACAATACAAAACATACTGCCCTGTACTCAGATGGGCAGAACATGGAGTTCAAGCGACAGTAATTGCCTCATTGCGCTCCTCCGACTGGGTCAGTGCTTTTTGGACTATGAACAGCTCTGCACACTACCGCCAAAAGATATTCCAGCACTCACATTCATCTTCCCTACGGAGCACCAGAAAACTCCACAGGAATCAACGCAATCCCCGCTGCCTACTTAGGGCCCCGTTACACATAGCGACTCACCAGCGATCCCGACAATGATATGAACTTGTCAGGATCGCTGGTGTGTCGCTACATGATCGCTGGTGAGCTGCCAAACAGGCAGATCTCAGCAGCGATCAGGACAGCGACTATGCAGGTAACAAGCGATGCACATCGCTTAGTTACCCGCAGTGTACGTGAGATACCAGCGTGCTGTTGCAGGGAGCTGGTAAACAAGGTAAGCAGCGGGTTTCTAAGCGCCGAGCGGTGCTTATAAACCCACTGTTTAACTTCGTTACCAGCTCCCCTGCACCAGCGCACTGATATCTAACGTACACATCGGATTTCTAGGCGCCGCACTGCGCCTAGAAACCTGATGTTTACCTTGGTTACCAGCTCCAGCTCGCTGATCGGTGGTCTCCCGCCTGTCACACGCAGCAATGTGCGATGGCCAGCATGAGACCAACGATGAAAAAATGGTCCAGGACATTCAGCGACAATCAGCGATACCCAGCAGTGGGGCTGATTATCGCTGGGTGTCACACTAAGGCCTCTTTCACACAATAGGTTTTCGGCGTCAGGCACGATGCGGCGTCTCGCCTGATCGCCGGATCCGGTTTTTGAAATGTAAAACCGGATACAACAGATCCGGTTTTTTGCCGGATTATTCGAACGGATCCGGCGGAAAACCGGATCCGTCTCATCCGGTGTATCCGGTTTTTTATCCGTTTTTTGACAGATTACGCCAGATCCGGTATTTAAAAACGCCCTTTTTGGGGTTCAAAACATGATTGGCTACTGAAAGCCTATATATACACTGTTCCTATAGCCCATCTTGTTGTATAGGAGCAAGTGCCGGTTGGAGAGAAGAGCAAGTGGCTGCTGAAGATGGACGTTGTGATAGGAAACATTCTGAAGAATTTGGTGGATTTCACAGTGGAGGGAATCTTCTGAAAGCGATTGTTCTGGAGAAGGAGAGAAAGAGGCTGCAGCGACAACGACTACGACGGCGTTTCTGGATCCATCCCATCGCAGCCCAGAGAATGATGCGTGGGGTGTTTTCTACACTCTACATAGAGCTACGAGGAAACTCTCAGAAATTTTTTGCGTATCTTCGCATGAAAATGGAGAACTTTCATTTGTTGGTGGAGCGTGTTGGAGACCTCATAAGAAGATCGGACACCTATTGCCGCTTCTCCATTTCACCGGCGGAGCATCTGATGGTGACTCTTCGTATGCCATATTTATTGCATCTGCTTGCTTCAGAGCACACTTGTCCTGGAATGTTGTTGCTGGTAGTTTGTATACGGCCATCTGACTCAGCTTTAACAATTGGAGATACTATAAAATAAATTTATTTTTATAGTATCTCCAATTGTTATAGCTGATGTGTGGTATGTAATGCTGTGATTTTAAACTCTTTTTTTTGTTTATATACAGATTCCTGGCTACTGGAGAATCTCTTTCCTCACTGCATTTTCAATACAGACTTGGGATTTCCACCATCTCTGGAATTGTGAAGCACACATGCCGTGCATTGTGGGACTCTCTAGTTGCGGAATTTCTACCAGAGCCAACAACAGACAGTTGGATTGCAATTGCAGAAAAGTTTCTTCAAATATGTCAGTTTCCTAATTGCCTGGGCGCTGTGGACGGGAAACATATTGTCAAGCCAGCAGGGTCTGGATCCGAATATTTTAATTGCAAGAAATATTTCTCCATTGTCCTCATGGCCATCGCTGACGCGGAATACAAATTTATTGCCGTAGATATTGCTTCCTATGGCCGCTCCAATGACTCTCAAGTTTTCAAACTGTCAGCAATGGGCCGTCAGCTGTATGGAAACACCTTCCAGTTCCCACCCCCTAGACCGCTGCCTCAAACTTCTGGCCCACCAATGCCTTTTGTTTGTGTAGGGGATGAAGCCTTCCAGCTGTCAGAACACCTGCTAAAACCGTACTCCAGCAGAGGATTGACACACACCAAAAGAATTTTTAATTACCGCCTCACAAGAGCCAGAAGAATGGTGGAGTGCGCTTTTGGGATTCTGACAGCCAAATGGCGTGTTCTATTGACCGCTATCAACCTAAAAACTGAAACTGTGGACAAGGTAATCAAAGCTTGTGTGGTTCTACACAATTTTGTCATCAGCAAGGAACAGATTTCCATTGAGGAACACTGTGAAGAAACCACCTTGCATGATTGCCAGAACGTTACCAATAGAACTTCTGTGACTGTTTCCCGAATGAGGGACACATTTGACCAATACTTTATGTCCCCTGAAGGAAGAGTAGACTGGCAGGATGACAGAGTTTAATAAACTGCTCTGTGACCTTTGTACCTTCTGTACCCACATTTTCCTTCGACAACCAAAGTTGTCTACCTTGTAGTGTATTATGTGCAGTATGTTACCTTTTGTCCAAAGTTGTGTCCCTGGTTGTGTATTAGCAAAGTATTTCACCTTTTAAACAGAGTTCTGTACATTGTTAGGTAATCCCCAACAAGGTACAGAACTCTGTTTAAAAGGTGAAATACTACACAACCAGGGACACAACTTTGGACAAAAGGTAAAAATATTTTACCTTTTACCCAAAGTTATGTGCCTGCTTTTGTATAACCAATAAATTTTACCTTTATTTTACCTTTGAAATAAATGACAGACAACCATTTTAATCAACCAAATAAACTTTTATTTTTTGAAAATTTTTAACAATGTCAAAAATGTTTAACTTCTTTGTTTTCAATGAGAAAAAGCTTTATTTTTTCAATGTGAAAATATATATTTTTTAATAAAAATTTTTATTAATAACAAAATCACAGGTTTGTGTACTGTGGGGTGGAGATACTACTGGAGGGCTGTGGGACCCTTCGACAGTGGGAGTGTGGAGAGCGGACTGGGATGGTGTTGGGGAAGGATCAGGTAAAAGAGGTGAAGGGGTTGAAAAAGAAATGGAATGGGTGGAGAAGTGGGAGCCAGAACAGGTAGGTGGTGGAGAGGAGGATTGGACAGGTATTAGAGGAGCAGAAGTGGTTGGGAACTGGTATTGGGCAGGTTGTTGGTATGGGGCAGGTTGTTGGAAGTGGGGAGGTTGCTGGAAGTGGGGAGGTTGCTGGAAGTGGGAAGGTTGCTGGAAGTGGGAAGGTTGTTGGTACTGGGGAGGTTGTTGGTATTGGGAGGTTGTTGGTATTGAATGGGAGGGGGAGGAGGGATGGTGGCTGGAGGGGTGGCAGGTGGGAGGAACGACTGGGGTGGGTGTAGGTTGGGAGGTAACCTGCGCTAGAGCACCATGGCACGTATGCATTACATGCATCTGCTGGCTAGGAGATAGCGTATCCATGCGCTCGGCTACAGACCGGAATAAACTGTGGTTTGGCGAACTTCTTGCTTCTGAATGCATCGTTTGCAGAAGTGTCTTAACCTCCAGAATGCTGGAGCTGAGCTGATTAAAGCCTGCAGCCATTTGCTCTGACAAGACTTTAAGACAGTTCTGAAATGATGCATTAAGATGCAAGAATTCGGGCACATAGTTCTTTTCCTGACCCCTCTGCCGCAGCCGCCCAGTAGCCACAGGTGTACTAGAGGTGGCAGCGGCAGAAGGGTGGGTAAAAGGAAATCTATCTCCTGACCAGCAGCCTCATGCAATGCACTCGGCCACGATGCTGCAGTGCTGCTGGAGGGGACAGAGGGCTCATGTGTCTGGGAAGGTGCGGATCGGCATCAAAGGGTCCCTCGTGCCGGTCCCCTGGGGGATCGCCCCGGTCCAACTCTGCGAGCGCCTGAGTGCTGGTCACCGTTCTGTGGAATAAAGAGGAAAAATACAATTACTATACTGTGTGAGACAGTGAAGGGGTGCGTACTGGACGGGGTGTATATCTCGCCCAGGTTTCTTAGCTGGGTCGCATAAGGAAAATAGGAGTGAAGGTAGGATGGCAGTACGACGTTCACTCCACTCCCCATCCAGTACAGGCTTGCAGCTCAACCTGAGTACACACAGCTGCCTAATTAAGCAGCCAGAAATAGGTGGTAGAGTTACACAGAGGGAGCTCTCAGTCTGGATCTGACTTCAGACGCTGTTGGAGTCTCCTGCAAGTCCATCTCTGGTAATTACGATATATGTGCTGTTGTGGCCAGGCTGCTTAGCCTAGTTCACAGTAGTGAGGGAACTAACTGTGTTTAAGTTAGCAGCCTGCCAGGCTTAGGACTTTTGTTTATGATTTGGTTTATGTTTTGTTTACTGTGGACTTTAATAAAACTGGTTGCGGCCAGTTGCACCAGTACTGCTGTCTGGACTCTTTATGCCACTCCGTCTACCCGAGACGGCGATCCCGGAGCTATATCCCCTAAAAGCTTACAATTGGTGGAGAATGCGGGCAGCACAGTGGCTAAAGCAGCAGCAAAGGAAAAGTCTGTTGGAGCAGTCTTAAAGAGACAGTGGCCCTAATAGAGTCTGCAGAAGAAAAAAAAAAAAAAAAAGTGTCTGCACAGCAAAGCTGAACTTGTTGTGGAAAAGACTTTTAAGTGAGCATGTCCTGGGTGAAGGCTGCCTTGCCATGATAGACAAGTCTGACAGCATGGAGGCGCTACTCAAACATATGGCGCAAGTTAGTGTGCAACAGCAGGAGACTAACCGATTGCTAATGGAGCAGATTGCAGCACTACGCCAGGCTCTCAGCACCTCATCCCAGAGTGATGACGCAAGGTCACCTGCATTGTCCACTGTAAAGAAGGCGGTAAAACAGACCCTGCAAAAGATGACGCCTCATGACGATGTGGAGGCATATCACGCTATATTTGAAAGACTGGCAGAGAAGGAGAACCTGCCACTATCTGAATGGGCCATGGTGGTCGCACCCTATCTGACTGGGGAACCCCAAAAAGCCTAATTTTGACCTTAGCGAGCAGGATAGCAAAGACTATGCCAAGCTAAAAACGGAGATTCTTGCCCGCCTGGGTGTTACGCTTGCAGTCCGTGCCAGGAGAGTCCATAACTGGAGATACAGTCGAGACAAGCCTGCTCGCTCACAGATGTATGACCTGATCTATCTGGTAAAGAAGTGGCTGGAGCCTGACGTCAGCAACCCGGACCAAATCGTCAAAAAGGTAGTGATGGACCGGTACATCTGGGCCCTTCCTCCTGAGATGCAGCTCTGGGTCGGACAGGGAGACCCCAAAGACGCCAATCATCTGGTCAGCCTGATAGAGAGGTACTCCGCCACTAAAGACTACTCCCGCAACCAGCCGTCTGAGCGATCGTAATTTCGGAGTACCCGGCCTCCGACATCTCCCGGTAAGAGAGTTCCAGCTGTTGGGGCCAGGGGGGCTGCTGATAGACGGGTTTAGGCCCTGAGGGGACATGTGTGAGGCAAGGGCCAATGCTTCCCGGTCGGGGGTCCCCAGGCCTAGAAAGGTCTCCCCGTCTGAACCCGCAGACCTGAGACAGTGTTGGAGATGCCGTGAAAGGGGTCATATTTCAGCCAACTGTCCACTAGTGGGGGAACCTATGGACTGTGATGCTGGAAGGTCTCTCTCTCCTCGCAGAACCAGTGTGCGTGGCCACCCCAACCGAGGAAAATGGCCCACAGGTGTCCCAGGTGGTTATAAATGGCTGCCCCGTACAAGTCCTCCTAGACTCTGGGAGTCAAGTGACTCTGATACATGCCAGCCTGGCTGATAGGGACTTCATCCCCGATAAACACCTGAGCGTGGTGTGCATCCATGGAGACACCAAAGTTTACCCGGTAACTTCCGTGGACTTCGTCACAAAACTCGGGGAGATCTCGTATGAAGTGGGGGTAGTGAAGAACCTGATGCACCCCGCCATATTGGGTGGTGACTTTGCCCTGTTTTGGGATCTTTGGGGAAAAAACGGTTCTACCGGACAGTGTGATGAAGCTCCTACTGAGGTTGCGCGGTCCATAGGGGCGGAACACAATGCTAATGTGTTGTTGAATTTATGTAATGATAATGATAACGATAATGATGAATTTCCATTTCAAGTGATGTTGGGGAAGGGGGATGATGGTTCTCTGGAACAGAATGTCCCTGACCTACCTGTGTCCCGTGGCAATTTTGGGAGTGAGCAATTGCGAGACCCCACTCTTAAACATGCCAGGGAAAATATAACTGTTCTGAATGAGATCCCACAAGAGCCCTGCTCTGATGAAAGATTTCCCCATTTTGCCATGAACAATGACCTGCTATATAGGGTCACTAAGGTAAAGGGAGAGGCCGTGAGTCAGCTCCTAGTACCTAAGCCATATAGAAGTATGGTGCTAGGTTTGTCACATAACCACGTGCTTGGTGGGCACCTGGGGATGGACAAGACCCAGGAAAGAATCCTCCAGAGGTTTTACTGGCCAGGGGTTTATCGAGATGTGGAGGATTATTGCAAAACCTGCCCCACGTGTCAGATAAATGCTCCGGTTTCTCACTTCCGCAGTCCATTAGTCCCGCTGCCGGTTATAGAGATACCATTTGAAAGGGTAGCGATGGACTTGGTAGGTCCTATTGTGAAATCAGCCAGGGGGCACCAATACATACTAGTGGTACTTGATTATGCAACCCGGTACCCAGAGGCTGTCCCTTTAAGAAATATGGCGTCCAAAAATATTGCACGGGAACTCTTTCATATGTTTTCCAGGACAGGAATCCCTAAAGAGATCCTCACGGACCAAGGCACACCTTTTATGTCCAAGGTGATGAAGGAACTGTGTAAGTTGCTTAAAATCTCGCACATTCGAACATCCGTGTATCACCCACAGACGGATGGGCTGGTGGAACGTTTTAATAAAACGTTAAAACATATGTTAAAGAAAGCAGTGGAGAAAGATGGTCGGGACTGGGACTACCTGTTACCCTACCTGATGTTTTCGGTCAGAGAGGTGCCCCAAGCCTCTAGGGGTTTTCTCCCTTTGAGTTGGTATATGGTCGGCACCCGCGGGGCTTGCTAGACATAGCCAAGGAAGTATGGGAGACCGAGGCAACCCCATACAAGAGTGTTAGGCCGGGGTCAGACACAACTACAAAAAATCGGACCGTTTTAGTTGGTCGATTATCGGAACAAAATGAAAACATCACACATCCACCTGGCATCCGATTTTCCTTCAAAGATGCGATTTAGTCGCATGTGTGTGTACCTTGTAACATCCGATTTTCATCCGACTTGCGAGAATTTCTCGCAGGCTTGCAAAACTGACATATAATGGATCCAAAAGAATAGTATTTAAATCACAAAAGAAAGAATAGATATATACACATAGAACACATATATATATATATACATGTCATTGTGACATGTATAATATAATATATATATATATATATATATATATTTATAGTTCTTACTAGAGTTGAGCGATACTTTCCGATATCCAAAAGTATCGGAATCGGAATGGTATCGCCGATACCTAAAAAATATCGGCGATACCCGATACCGATACCGGAAATTCAATGTAAGTCTATGGGAACAAAATATCGGAATTAAAAAAAACCCATTCTTGCCTTGTTGGTTAATTGTACATGAAGGAAAACAACAAAGAGTAATGTAGAATGTATTGGGGAAGGTTGAGGAGACATTAAAGGCATAGATGTTTAACCCAATCAAATGGAATAGCATAAATATTTTTTTTTTTAAAGATGTTCGGATTGACGAAGAAATTGACAGTGTTGTTCACGTTTTTTCTATTTTGGCAAATATGTATATTTCACAACTTCCATGCTCTTCACCTTTTTAACTTTTGACACACTTTCTCCTTCATAATCTTCAGCAGCATCATCTTTTTCATCAAATTATTCTTCATCTTCACCTTCTTTATCTTCTTCTTAAACTTCTTGCTATTCATCTTTTTGTTAACATTACTCATATTCTTCTTATTAAACTATTATTCTTATTCATATTGTACTTCATCTTCTTCATCATATTCTTATTTGTGACAGAGAATCCTGTACTTGTAATCTGTCAAAGTATGAATTTTTCATTCTTCCGTTCTTGCTGTCACAAAAGATTTAAATTACAACAGTATTTGTCCGTGTTCAGTTTAGCCTGCAGCAGCAGGCATTTTCCAGGGGCACCACGAGGAGGAACGGACTCACCCCCATACACTGCTTAGTCTTCTTCTGCTTAGAATTTAGAGCATATATTTTGCTCTTCATTTGGTCTTATACTTCATGTTCTCTGCTTTTGATCTCTGCTTATTGTTCTTCTGTCTCTTGTTCTGTACTTGTAGTTTGTTAACCTTCTTGTCCTGTGGTGATCTTCTTTGGTAATCTTTATTTTTCTTTGTGAGGTGTTCAGGCTGGTTGGCTCATGCTCTCGTCCTTGTTGTTGTCATCTCTTCTGGGTGGTCTTAATGTCGTCTAATTTCCGCACGAGAGGAACGGATCACCCCATACACTGCTTAGTCTTCTTCTGCTTATAATTTAGAGCATATATTTTAGATCTTCTGCTTATTGTTCTTGTGTTCTTGTTCTGATCTTGTATTTGTAGCACAACCTTGTACCAGCTGATGTTACTGGGACACGGTTACTAAGCAGGAGGTACCTGTGCTCCAAAGCACTACCAAGGACCAGCAGACGTTGCAGGAACTCGGATACCGAGATGGAGGCACCTAGGCCAAAGGCACTGCGGAGAACCAGTTGACGGTACTGGAACCCGGAGGGGCAGCAGAAGGAAAAGAGCCAATGGCACAACCGAGGACCAGCTGACGTTACTGGGACACAGTTACTAAGCAGGAGGTACCTGTGCTCCAAAGCACTACCAAGGACCAGCAGACGTTGCTGGAACTCGGATACCGAGATGGAGGCACCTAGGGCAAAGGCACTGCGGAGAACCAGCTGACGGTACTGGAACCCGGACGGGTAGCAGAAGGTACCCATGGAAATTTAAGTTGACAGGCCGCGAGCCGGCCGCAGTTACCGAATCCCACAGTACTACAGTGGGTGATTGTCCTATTGTCACAACGGAAACAGCCTTTATTTGCATATCCCGCAGCACACATAGGAAGCACCTAAACTCCAAGCACCATAGAGTCGGCTAACCCGACCGCAACACGACAGGACAACTTATTGGAGGCTAAGTACGTTTACACTGACAGGAAACAGATGGCGTGCTGTAACCAGTCTGGGCAGGAGTGAGTACCCGTGCCAATGACACTTCCGAGCAACAACTGGCAGTGTTGAAGCCCAGGGATGAGAAGACAACAGGGTGGAGGCAGCATGACTTTTTGCCTTTCACACAGCAGGGGAACAGCTGACATTACTGAACGCCAGTAACACTATAGCTTGTGTATTGGTCTGTGGACACGACACTTCTGAGCAGCAACTGCCAGTGTTGTAGCCCAGGGAGTAGAGTTCAGGTGGTAGAAAGATGAACATAACAGGAGACATGGATAACGTTGCGAACCAGTTATTTAATCTGAAAACGGACAGACAAATTCTGGCGAGATCCATGCCTTGTTCATTTTCAGAAAAGTAAGCCGGTCTACATTATCGGAGGATAGTCGCATGCGACGGTCTGTTAGTACACCACCTGCAGCACTAAAGACGCGCTCCGATAATACACTGGCAGCAGGGCAAGCCAGCACCTCCAATGCATACTGGCTAAGCTCTGGCCATGTATCCAGCTTAGAGACCCAAAACTTGAATGGGGAAGAGCCATCTGGGAGTACACTGAGAGGGAAAGACATGTAGTCTGTCACCATCTTACGGAAACGTTGCCTCCTGCTGACTGGAGCCGTCTCGGATGGTGTAGACATTTGTGGCGCTGCCACAAAACTTTGCAACATTTGTAACATACTGGTCTTGCCCTGTGCAGAGGCGCTGCTTGTGCTCCCTCTTGTTGCAGAGCTGTCTCCACTGCCTCGACGCACAGAGCTGCTTTGTAAAGCAGTAGCAGCAGCAGTGCTCTCGGCTGGAATGGAGAACATTATGGATTGCACCAGTGTGTCTTGGTACTCCCGCATTTTACGCTCCCGGTTCAATGGTGTGATGAGGCTTTGTAAGTTGTCCCGGTAGCGAGGGTCTAGGAGGGTGTACACCCAATAATCAGACGTGGTGAGAATGTGGGCGATGCGGCGGTCGTTTCTCAGGCACTGCAGCATGAAATCAACCATGTGCTGCAGACTCCCAACTGGCCAAGAAACGCTGTCCCCTGCAAGAGGCGTCATCTCTGCCTGCTCTGCATCACCCCACCCTCGCTCTACATACTGACTAGAGCGTTGTGTACCTCCCTCTGGAGCGATGTCTTCCTCCTCCATTGACTCCTCCTCCTCATCCTCCTCACAAAGTGAGCCCTGCCCAGCCCTTTGTGAGGAACCACGTTGCGCTGACTGTCCAGAAGGTGATGGAATTAGTGACTCCTCATCCTCCACCTCTTCCAAAACCTCATCCCTTAGTGTTTGAATTTTTTTTTGAAGCAGGCAGATAAGGGGGACAGTCAGGCTGACTAGTGCATCATCTGCACTCGCCATCCGCGTTGACTCATCAAACGGACGCAAAACGTGGCAGATGTCCTTCATAGAGGCCCACTCAGTAGTGGTGAAGTGTGAACAGCGCAAATTGCGAGTTGATTGCGCCTGATGCAGCTGATACTCCATTACTGCTGGCTGCTGCTCACACAATGGCTCCAACATATGTAACGTGGAATTCCACCTGGTGGGTACGTCACATATGATGCGATGTTCAGGAAGGCGAAATCTGACTTGCAGAGCTGCAATGCGCGATCTGGCCATGCTGGAACGTCGCAAGTGAGCGCACTCTAGGCGGACCTTGTGCAGCAGTGCATCAAGATCCGGATAGTCCCTCAAAAAACTCTGCACGACCAAGTTGAGCACATGTGCCAGACATGGTATGTGAGTGAGGTTGCCAAGGCCCAGAGCTGCCACCAGATTTCGGCCATCGTCACACACTACCAAGCCTGGCTGGAGATTCGCTGGCAAAAACCACACGTCGCTCTCCTGCTTGATGGCATTCCAGACCTCCTGCGCTGTGTGGCTTCGATTCCCCATGGAAATTAATTTCAGGACGGCCTGTTGACGTTTGGTCACGGCTGTGCTCATATCGGTCGCATCAGGTAAGCGTTCACGGGTCCATGTGGAGGTAGACCGTGACGGCTCCTGCAGCGATGATTCTGAGGAACTGGAGTAGGAGGAGGAGTCAATGTGGACAGACTTGATTCCTGCAATCCTTGGAGTTGGCAGAACACGTACAGCGCCACTGGCAAGATCTGTACCCAGCTCCACAACATTGACCCAATGGGCAGTGAGGGAAAGGTATCGTCCCTGGCCATGGGTACTGGTCCACGCATCGGTGGTCAGGTGGACCTTGCTACTGACGGCGTTTAGTAGCGCATGTTTAATTTTTCCCTCAACTTGCTTTTGCAGAGCAGGGACGGCTTACCTGCTGAAATAAAATCGGCTGGGCACATTGTATTGTGGGACTGCCAATGCCATTAAGTCACGGAAACTGTCAGTCTCCACCAGCCTGAATGACAGCATTTCAAGGGACAGGAGTTTTGCAATGCCAGCATTCAGAGCCTGTGCTCGTGGATGGTTTGCCGAGTATGGCCGTCTTTTATCCCATGCCTGTGCTACCGATGGCTGTTTTGTGGCCTGGGAGTGTGAGGATGACAGGGAACTTGCAGCTGTGGGTGGAATAACACTGGGTCTCTGGACAACAGTGACAGAGGTTCTTCCATGGCGATCCTGTGAGGAAGCAGAACCAGCTGTGTGTGAGCTGGAGGAAGAGGCTCCAACACGAGCTGAAGATGTAGGTGCTGCTGTAGGTTGGCCTACATCTCCAGTGTGTCTTTGGAACTCAACCACGTGCTTTGTCCGCACATGTTTCCACATATTTGTGGTATTAACCCCTTAACGACCAAGCCATTTTGTAGGTTAAAGACCAGGCCAATTTTTACAATTCTGACCACTGTCTCTTTATGAGGTTATAACTCTGGAACGCTTCAACGGATCTTGGCGATTCTGAGAATGTTTTCTCGAGACATATTGTACTTCATGATAGTGGTAAAATTTCTTCAATATAACTTGCGTTTATTTATGAAAAAAACGGAAATATGGCAAAAATTTTGAAAATTTTGCAATTTTCAAACTTTTAATTTTTATGCCATTAAATCAGAGAGATATGTCACAAAAATTAGTTAATAAATAACATTTCCCACATGTCTACTTTACATCAGCACAATTTTGGAACCAAAATTTTTTTTTGTTAGGAAGTTATAAGTGTTAAAAGTTGACCAGCAATTTCTCATTTTTCCAACAAAATTTACAAAATCATTTTTTTTAGGGGCCACCTCACATTTGAAGTGAATTTGAGGGTCAATATGACAGAAAATACCCAAAAGTGACACCATTCTAAAAACTGCACCCCTCAACGTGTTCAAAGCCACATTCAAGAAGTTTATTAACCCTTTAGGTACTTCACAAGAATTGAAGCAATGTGGAAGGAAAAAAATTAACATTTAACTTTTTTTGTCAAGGGTATCAGTAGAAAATGAACCACAATATTTGTTGTACAATTTCTCCTGAGTACAGCGATACCCCATGTGTGGGGGTAAACCACTATTTGGGCGCATGGCAGAGCTCGGAAGGGAAGCAGCGCCATTTGACTTTTTTGGCTGGAATTGAGATTGGACGCCATGTCGCATTTGGAGAGTCCCTGTGTGCCTAAACAGTGGAAACCCCCCACAAGTGACCCCATTTTGGAAACTAGACCCCCCAAGTAACTTATCTAAATGTGTAGTGAGAGCTTTGAACCCCCAAGGGCTTCACAGAAGGTTATAACGTAGAGCCGTAAAATTAAAAAATCATATTTTTTCCACAAAAATTATCTTTTCATCCCAATTTTTATTTTCCAAAGGATAAAAGGACCCCAAAAGTTATTGTGCAATTAGTCCTGAGTATGCTGATACCCCATATGTGGGGGTAAACCACTATTTGGGTGCATGGCAGAGCTCGGAAGGGAAGCAGCGCCATTTGACTTTTTTGGCTGGAATTGAAATTGGACGCCATGTCGCATTTGGAGAGCCCCTGTGTGCCTAAACAGTGGAAACCCCCCACAAGTAACCCCATTTTGGAAACTAGACCCCCCAAGGAACTTATCTAGATGTGTAGTGAGAGCTTTGAACCCCCAAGGGCTTCACAGAAGGTTATAACGTAGAGCCGTAAAATTAAAAAATCATATTTTTTCCACAAAAATGATCTTTTCATCCCAATTTTTATTTTCCAAAGGATAAAAGGACCCCAAAAGTTATTGTGCAATTAGTCCTGAGTATGCTGATACCCCATATGTGGGGGTAAACCACTATTTGGGTGCATGGCAGAGCTCGGAAGGGAAGCAGCGCCATTTGACTTTTTTGGCTGGAATTGAGATTGGACGCCATGTCGTATTTGGAGAGCCCCTGTGTGCCTAAACAGTGGAAACCCCCACAAGTAACCCCATTTTGGAAACTAGACCCCCCAAGGAACTTATCTAGATGTGTGGTGAGGGCTTTGAACCCCCAAGGGCTTCACAGAAGGTTATAACGTAGAGCTGTAAAATTAAAAAATCATATCTTTTCCACTAAAATGATCTTTCCACCCCCAATTTTTATTTTCCAAAGGGTAAAAGGACCCCAAAAGTTATTGTGCAATTTGTCCTGAGTACGCTTATACTGCATATGTGGGGGTAAACCACTATTTGGGCGCATGGCAGAGCTTGGAAGGGAAGCAGCGCCATTTGACTTTTTTGGCTGGAATTGAGATTGGACGCCATGTCGCATTTGGAGAGTCCCTGTGTGCCTAAACAGTGGAAACCCCCCACAAGTGACACCATTTTGGAAACTAGACCCCCAAGGAACTTATCTAGATGTGTGGTGAAAGCTTTGAACCCCCAAGGGCTTCACAGAAGGTTATAACGTAGAGCAGTAAAATTAAAAAATCATATCTTTTCCACAAAAATGATCTTTCCACCCCCAATTGTTATTTTCCAAAGGGTAACAGGACCCCAAAAGTTATTGTGCAATTTGTCCTGAGTACGCTGATACCCCATATGTGGGGGTAAACCACTATTTGATGCATGGCAGAGCTGGAAAGGGAAGGAGCGCCTTTTTCAAATGCAGATTTTGATGGAATGGTCTGCGGGTGTCATGTCACGTTTGGAAAGCCCCTGATGTGCCTAAACAGTAGAAACCCCCACAAGTGACTCCATTTTGGAAACTAGACCCCCCAAGGAACTTATCTAGATGTGTGGTGAGCACTTTGAACCCCCAAGTGCTTCACAGAAGTTTATAACGTAGAGCCGTGAAAATAAAAATATCATATTTTTTTCCACAAAAATAATCTTTTTGTCCCCAAATTTTTATTTTTATAAGGGTAACAGGAGATATAGGACCCCAAAAGCTATTGTGCAATATGTCCTGAGTACGCTGATATCCCATATGTGGGGGGGAACCACTATTTTGACGCATGGCAGAGCTCGGAAGGGAAGGAGCACCGTTTTTAAATGCAGATTTTGATGGAATGGTCTGCGGGTGTCATGTCACGTTTGGAAAGCCCCTGATGTGCCTAAACAGTAGAAACCCCCCACAAGTGACTCCATTTTGGAAACTAGACCCCCCAAGGAACTTATCTAGATGTGTGGTGAGCACTTTGAACCCCCAAGTGCTTCACAGAAGTTTATAACGTAGAGCCGTGAAAATAAAAATATCATATTTTTTTCCACAAAAATAATCTTTTTGCCCCAAAATTTTTATTTTTATAAGGGTAACAGGAGAAATAGGACCCAAAAGCTATTGTGCAATTTGTCCTGAGTACGCTGATATCCCATATGTGGGGGGAACCACTATTTTAACGCATGGCAGAGCTCGGAAGGGAAGGAGCACCGTTTTTAAATGCAGATTTTGATGGAATGGTCTGCGGGTGTCATGTCACGTTTGGAAAGCCCCTGATGTGCCTAAACAGTAGAAACCCCCCACAAGTGACTCCATTTTGGAAACTAGACCCCCCAAGGAACTTATCTAGATGTGTGGTGAGCACTTTGAACCCCCAAGTGCTTCACAGAAGTTTATAACGTAGAGCCGTGAAAATAAAAATATCATATTTTTTTCCACAAAAGTAATCTTTTTGCCCCCAAATTTTTATTTTTCTAAGGGTAACAGGAGAAATAGGACCCCAAAAGCTATTGTGCATTTTGTCCTGAGTACGCTGATACCCCATATGTGGGGGGGAACCACTGTGATCGCCTTACTGCGATCTTTGGGAGGCACAATGAACAAATCCACAAAAGGTGAAGAATTGGTTTTCTTTTTTGCGCCGTTCCTCGTGCGGCATTAGTGATTAGGCGATTTATTCCTCGGATCGGTGCGATTACAGCGATACCAGATTTACATCCTTTTTTCATGTTTAGCTTCTGTCACACACTAAAAGATGCTTTTTTTTGGAATAATTTTTTGTAAGAAATTTTTGCATCGCAGTATTTTGAGAGCTATAATTTTTCCATATTTCGGCCGACAGAGTTATCTATGGGCTTATTTTTTGCGGGACGAGCTGACGTTTTTATTGGTACCATATTCAGGCACATAACGTTTTTTGATCGTTTCCTATTCCGATTTTTGTGGAATCAGAATGAACAAAAACCAGCAATTCAGGAATTGTTTTTTTTTTTTTTTTCCCTCCGTTCCGTGTGTGGTAAAATTGATAAAGCAGCTTTATTCTTCGGGTCACTACGGTTACGGCGATTCCTCATTTATATATTTTTTTTTATGTTTTGGCGTTTTTTACACAATAAAAAATTTTATAGAAAAAATAATTATTTTTGCATCAGTTTATTCCGCGAGCTATAACTTTTTTATTTTTTCGCTGATGATGCTGTATAGCAGCTTGTTTTTTGTGGGATAAGATGACGTTTTCAGCGGTACCATGATTATTTATATCTGACTTTTTGATCGCGTGTTATTGCACTTTTTCCAAGCGGTATAATGATACCGCTTGGAAAAAGTATAATTTACTACTTTTTTGTGTTTTTTTTTTACAGCTTTCACTGAAGGGGTTAACTAGGTTAGCTTTTATAGATGGATTTTTACGGACGTGGCGATACCTAACATGTTTATGTTTTTTGTTTTTTATTTTTTTTATTACATAAAAATGTGTATTTTTTAGGGGATTTTTTTTAAATTATTTTTTAATATTTTTTTTACAATTTTTTTTAAAAAATGATTTTTTTTTAACTTGTCCCTTTATGGGACTTTCACTTTTTTTACTTTTTATTGCAGTTACAATGCATTGCAATGCTCTGGCATTGCAATGCATTGTACCTATGGGGAAACCTGCTGTGACATGATCACAGCAGCTTCCTGTAGCTAGATGACCCGAAGGTTGTCATGACAACCCCCGGGTCATCAAGGCAGAGATCAGGCCCTGCAAATACATTGCGGTGGCGCTGATCTGAGGCAGAGGGAGCTCCCGACCCTCTGCTTCCCCCCCTGAGCTCTGCGATCGCGCTCGATCGCAGCAGTCAGGGGGTTAACAGCCAGGGGCGGTGGGGGCTCCGCTCCTGGCTGTCAGTGCAGGAAGCCTGGCCACTGCAGCGCCGGCTCCTGCACTTATCGCGCTGGGGAAGCTGAAATTTCAGCTTCTCCTGCGCAATCGCTGCTGTGTTTGGTCAGTCAGATTGACTGACCAATCACAGCGCTGTGAGTGCGGGGACCGACGGCAAAGGTCCCCGCACCGCTTGCCGTGCCTGTCAGCTGTCTGTGACAGCTGTCGGCACTGATCTACCACTGCGTGTTTACACGCAGTGGTAGATCAAAGGCATGACGTGCAGAGTCCGTCCTGGTGCCGGAACTGGCACCTTGCCATGACGGACTCTGCACGTCAGTGGACATTAAGGGGTTAAGGTTACTGACATTTTTACCTCTTTTTACTTTTTGATTACACAGCTTGCATTTGACATAGCAAATATCATCTGCAAGTGTGTCAAAAAGGACCACGCAGTGCAAGTCCTGGGAGCGCCCGTTTTTGCTGTTGGAAGAGAACTGCTACGAACGGGTGCCAAACTGGAGGCTACAGGCAACCAGTCTGCAGCCTAACTCTCCCTACTGTTTGGACCGTTGGGGCAATCTCTTCCTCAGAGCTGCTACCACCACCTTCCTGTTCCTCACGCCATGTTGGGTCTTGGACCTCATCATCTCCACTACCCTCTTCCAACACCTGCTGCTGTTGGGTGGTCTGGCCAGCACCATGCTCAACAGAAAATGGCACCTGAGTCTCATCATCATCAGATGCGTTCTTCGGTGTGCTGACCATCGGCATGGCTCACCCGCCTCTTCACATTCAGAGAGACACAGCTGTTGCGCATCACTGCATACTGCCTCTTCTTCACATTCCAGAATGCTGCTTGGCTGGGCCCCTGTTTGCAAGCCAACAGATTCTGAGAACAGAAGCAGAGACTCAGCTGGCTCCAGTTCATAACTCTCTGACTGCCTGGGCAATTTGGCAGGCGGTGAAGAGACAGATGGTTGTTCAACAGTGCTGTGGTCCTGAGAGGAGGTGGAAGGAATTGAAGTCGATGCATTGGCTGCCATCCAACCAACAACGGCTTCAATTTGTTCTTCCCGCAGCAGGGGGGTACGCTGAGCTCCTACAAAAGTGCGCATAAAGGAACGCTTACGGGGAAAACTGGTGGATGCTGTGTCACTGGGTGCGGCAGCAGCCACAGAATCCCCACGTCCTCTCCCTGCTGAAACTCCACGGCCACGACCACGTGCCTTACTCCCTGCCTTCTTCATCTTGGTAGATTGATAAAGAAAGTCAGAAAAGTTATAAGGCCTAAGTGTGGTTATTCCTCAGAGACTGCAGTGAACACTGAAACACAACTGTTCACAATCTGTGAAAGGCTACTCCTTTGTCTACTTCTATAGTGTTTGCAACCAATGTATTGTATACGGATGGAAGCGCGTACACTTAATAGATTTAAATGTAATGGAGCAGAACCAATGGTAAATGAAAGGATGAGATGGACACGCTCAAAGAATACAAGCAGCAGCTTGAACAAGAACTGGACTGATGTGCACAAAATAAAACACTGAAGTGAACACGAAACACAACTGTCCACAATCTGTGAAAGGCTACTCCTTTGTCTACTTCTATAGTGTTTGCAACCAATGTATTGTATACGGATGGAAGCGCGTCACACTAATAGATTAGATTTTAAATGTAATGGAGCAGAACCAATTGGAGATAAATGAAAAGGATGAGCCACTGAGACACGCTCAGCAGAGTACAAGCAGCATTGCTTGAACAAGTAACTGGAGCGTGATGTGCACTCAAAAAATAAAAAACACAGACTGAAGTGAACACTGAAACACAACTGTCCACAATCTGTGAAAGGCTACTCCTTTGTCTACTTCTATAGTGTTTGCAACCAATGTATTGTATACGGATGGAAGCGCGTCACACTAATAGATTAGATTTTAAATGTAATGGAGCAGAACCAATTGGAGATAAATGAAAAGGATGAGCCACTGAGACACGCTCAGCAGAGTACAAGCAGCAGTGCTTGAACAAGTAACTGGAGCGTGATGTGCACTCAAAAAATAAAAAACACAGACTGAAGTGAACACTGAAACACAACTGTCCACAATCTGTGAAAGGCTACTCCTTTGTCTACTTCTATAGTGTTTGCAACCAATGTATTGTATACGGATGGAAGCGCGTCACACTAATAGATTAGATTTTAAATGTAATGGAGCAGAACCAATTGGAGATAAATGAAAAGGATGAGCCACTGAGACACGCTCAGCAGAGTACAAGCAGCAGTGCTTGAACAAGTAACTGGAGCGTGATGTGCACTCAAAAAATAAAAAACACAGACTGAAGTGAACACTGAAACACAACTGTCCACAATCTGGAAAGGCTACTCCTTTGTCTACTTCTATAGTGTTTGCAACCAATGTATTGTATACGGATGGAAGCGCGTCACACTAATAGATTAATTTTAAATGTAATGGAGCAGAACCAATTGGAGATAAATGAAAAGATGAGCCATGAGACACGCTCAGCAGAGTACAGCAGCAGTGCTTGAACAAGTAACTGGAGCGTGATGTGCACTCAAAAATAAAAAACACAGACTGAAGTGAACACTGAAAACAACTGTCCACAATCTGTGAAAGGCTATCCTTGTCTACTTCTATAGTGTTTGCAACCAATGTATTGTATACGGATGGAAGCGCGTCACACTAATAGATTAGATTTTAAATGTAATGGAGCAGAACCAATTGGAGATAAATGAAAAGGATGAACCACTGAGACACGCTCAGCAGAGTACAAGCAGCAGTGCTTGAACAAGTAACTGGAGCGTGATGTGCACTCAAAAATAAAAAACACAGACTGAAGTGAACACTGAAACACAACTGTCCACAATCTGTGAAAGGCTACTCCTTTGTCTACTTCTATAGTGTTTGCAACCAATGTATTGTATACGGATGGAAGCGCGTCACACTAATAGATTAGATTTTAAATGGAATGGAGCAGAACCAATTGGAGATAAATGAAAAGGATGAGGCACTGAGACACGCTCAGCAGAGTACAAGCAGCAGTGCTTGAACAAGTAACTGGAGCGTGATATGCACTCAAAAAATAAAAAACACAGACTGAAGTGAACACTGAAACACAACTGTCCACAATCTGGGAAAGGCTACTCCTTTGTCTACTTCTATAGTGTTTGCAACCAATGTATTGGATACGGATGGAAGCGCGTCACACTAATAGTTAAATTGCATGGAGCAGCAAGAATTACACTGAAGAAAAAAAAATAGAGCCTGTGAGTGACACGTGCAGATGCCTACAGACAGCGTTGCATGCAGAGCAAACTGCAGCGTCACCTGCACTCACACACACCTTGCACAGAGCTGTTAAAACAACACTGGCAAAAGGAAGCTTTACACAGCGGTTGGTAAACTAGCCTGCCTAAAGCCCAGTACACAAAATCGCAATATCTAACTGTCCCTCAGAGTCAGCACAGCAGCGTTCTGTCCCTAACTGAGTTCACAGCACAGTGACGCTAAAATGGAGGCGGCGCCTTTTATAGTGCATTCTGACATCATTTCAGCAGCCAATCACAGCCATGCCATTAGTTAAGATGACCGCAGCATTACAGGATGTGCCCACACTTCATAAGATTCCTCATTGGCTGACTAAAATCACATTGCCTCTCAAAGAATTATGGGAACTTCCGATTCCGGTATACGATATAGGAAAAATATCGGAACTAAGTATCGGAATTCCGATAACGCGAATATCGGCCGATACCCGATACTTGCGGTATCGGAATGCTCAACACTAGTTCTTACACTTCTACATACTGTAATAGCCGCTAATTCAATTGCCGGCTTTTGTGAAATCACAGAAGCCGACATGAAATGATACATTGTTTAGACACAGTTAGCCATGTCATTTCCTGTATTTTGATATATGGTTTGAACTTACAATTACATAAGTGTATGTGTGCCAAATTTCAGACATGTAGGGGTTAATTAAAGGTGTAAATTTGTTGAAAAAAAATGCGTGGGCTCCCGCTGTATTTTCTCCACCAGACAGACAAAGCAAGCGAGTGGGGGCAGATAATAATAGCCTAGGGAGGGTACATTTTTTTTGTGCCCCCCCCTGGCTACTAACATCTGCCCCCAGACACCCCAGAAAGGGCAAATCTATAATTAGACTTGCCCTTTCTGGCACTTTGCCCGTCTATTCCCATTGCCCTGTAGGGGTGGCGAATGGGTTAATAAGGGGTTACAGCCACCTTGCAATTGAAAGGTGACTGTAAGCCAGGTTAATAATTGAGAGCGGTCAATTAGACAACTATCAATTATTAATCCTATTGTATGAAAGAAAAATCAAACACACACAGTTTAATAAAAAAGAAGTTTAATGAAATAATCACACAGTTTTTGACCATATTTTATTTTCCTGCTAAAACCATTTCCTGTAATAAAAATAAAAAAACAAAGCAAAATTATTCTTACCAATCCGATGTACAGTCAGGTCCCACGGTGTAATCCATCAGAAAGGGTTAACAGGTTACAGCTCGCAGAGAGCTATAATGCTGTCTCCGAGCTATAACCTCCTGAATGAATAACTTACTCTCCCAGCGAAAGGAGAGGAAGAGATGAATGAATGAAGCTTAATTGATTTATTGCCACTTTCACTTCAGTGACCTGACTTAAGGTGAAAGTGGGACACAATCAATTAAGCTTCATTCATTAATCACATCCTTCCTGTCGCAGGAGATAAGCTCATTCATTCAGGAGCTATCAGCTGAGCACGCAGCATTAGTTGCGCTGCTTAGCTGATTGCTAGTTAACCCTTTGTGAAGGATTACATCGTGGGACGTGACAGATCACCAGATAGGTAAGAATAATGTTGTTTTATTATTTTATATTTATTTTAGGAGATCAAGGGCTTCGCACGGATTAAGAGTAAAATAAAAGATGGTCAAAAAAATGTGTTTTTATTTCATTAAAATTATTTATTCTTAAAGTGTGTGTGTTTTTTTATTTACTTCAATAGGATTAATAATTGATAGTTGTCTAATTGACAGCTCTCAATTATTAACCTGGCTTACAGTCACCTTTCAATTGCAAGGTGGCTGTAACCCCTTATTAACCCATTCGCCACCGCTACAGGGCAATGGGAATAGACGGGCAAAGTGCCAGAAAGGGCAAATCTAATTATAGATTTGCCCTTTCTGGGGTGTCTGGGGGCAGATGTTAGTAGCCAGGGGGGGCACAAAAAAAATGTACCCTCCCTAGGCTATTATTATCTGCCCCCACTCGCTTGCTTTGTCTGTCTGGTGGAGAAAATACAGCGGGAGCCCACGCATTTTTTTTCAACGAATTTACACCTTTAATTAACCCCTACATGTCTGAAATTTGGCACACATACACTTATGTAATTGTAAGTTCAAACCATATATCAAAATACAGGAAATGACATGGTTAACTGTGTCTAAACAATGTATCATTTCATGTCGGCTTCTGTGATTTCACAAAAGCCGGCAATTGAATTAGCGGCTATTACAGTATGTAGAAGTCTAAGAACTATAAATATATGTATATATATGTCACAATGACATATATATATATAATATATATATATATTATGTATTCTATGTGTGTATATCTATTCTTTCTATTCTTTATTAAAGCTGTCAGTGTGATTTTACAGTATAGCCGGGGATGAATTGCCGTCTTTTCTAAAGGACACCGATGCAATTTAATCGCAAGTCACACGTGCGGTCCGTTTGTAATCCGATTTTTCATCGCTCCCATAGACTTGCATTGGCAATAGTCGACCCACAATCGGTGACAATCGCAGCATGCTGCGATTGCACTCGGACGTTTTAAAACGGACCACAAAAAATCTGATACTGGGAGCTGCTCCATAGATTAACATAGGGCAGACTGCAATGCGATATTTCATCGTATTGCAGTCGTCCGATTCTGTCGCCAGTGTGACCCCGGCCTTATAGAGCATATTGCCCAGATGCAAGATAGAATTGCTAAGATTATGCCATTGGTTAAGAATCATCTGCAGAGAGCCCAAGAAGATCAAAGCAGGATATATAATCGGTCTGCAAAAATTAGGACTTTCAACCCCGGGGATCGAGTCCTAATCCTAATTCCCACGGTGGAAAGTAAGTTTTTGGCCAAGTGGCATGGCCCATACGAGATAGTACAGAAAGTGAGCGAGGTCACCTACAAAGTACACCAACCTGGGAGACGGAAGCCCTACCAGGTCTATCATATCAACCTGATCATGCCCTGGAGGGACAGAGAGTCATTGTTGGCCTCGGGTGAAGTAGAGAAAGGTTTAAAACCACCTCTACCTCCTGTGACAATTGGTGAGACATTGTCCTACACCAAAAACAGGAAGTACAGGAGTTTCTGCAGAAAAATCAGCAGAGGTTTTCAGACTTGCCCGGCCGGACTTCTCTCGTGAAACACCATATCGAGACCGAGCCCGGTACTAAGGTCAAGCTGAAGCCGTACAGGATTCCGGAAGCCCGCAGAAAGATAGTCTCTACTGAGATCAAACGGATACTAGACCTCGGGGTCATTGAGGAGGCCCAAAGCGAGTGGTGTAGCCCAATTGTCCTGATCCCAGAAACCTGGATGAGGTTCTGTAATGATTTTAGAAAGTTGAACGACGTGTCAAAGTTTGACGCATACCCGATGCCAAGGGTAGACGAGCTAATCGAGAGGTTAGGGTGTGCCCGTTATATTACAACCCTCGATCTGACAAAAGGGTACTGGCAGATACCCCTGTCTGATGAGGCAAAAGAAAAAACGACCTTTGCAACCCTGAAGGCTTGTTTCAGTATCTTGTGATGCCATTCGGGATGAGCCCCAGCTACCTTTCAGAGGCTTATGGACCTGATCCTGCGCCCGCATCAAGCCTATGCAGCTGCCTACCTGGATGATGTGGTAATTTTCAGTTCCGATTGGGAGAGCCACCTCTGTTATGTATCGGTAGCTGAGGAGAGCAGGCAAAAAGGCAATACACCAGAGCAGTTGGAATCTATGAGATTGCAGTACCCTGACTAACCACCACAACTAGAGGCAGCCGTGGAGCGTTCCTACGTTGGTCCTAGACGCCTCGTCACAGCCTGAGAAACTAACTACACCTAAAGACAGAAACAGGAAAGCTATCTGCCCCGGAGCAGAACCCCAAAGATAATAGAAAGCCCCCAAACATGTAATGGCGGTTAGACAAGAGGAAATACTGACACAGAAAGAAAATAGTATGAGCAAACGCTGGGGCCCAAACTATCTAAATAGAAAAGGATAGGAAGGGTACTTACTGCAATCCCAGAAAACCCTGAAAAGCACCAACTCTACTAATTTCAAAATAACCTGAGATCACACGACCTCTACCACCTAAATTAGTTCTCTGGTGTAACAAAATCAAAACAGCAGCCACTGAAAAAACTGGAAAAAGCAAAAAACAAAAACTCAGTGGCTGAACTAAACTGAGAGGGCAGAAGCCCCCAGAGGGGACCCTGAAGGCCCCAAAGAAGAGCAGTACAAAATGCAAAAATATAGCAAAAACACAAAAGAAGACAAAGTCTTATCTGTTAGCAGGAGATGCAGACACGACACAGCAGGCTACAAGGGAAACTGGAATGAAGGATTCAGACCAGAACAATTGATCACCGGAAACCCTGATGGGAAAATGACTCCCTTATATAAGACCAGTCAGTAACACCTGATTCCCAGTCCTCACAATCTTCACTAGCACCGCTTGTAACCACCAGAGG
>JARQOD010000005.1:371645267-371681690 GCA_033576555.1 Oophaga sylvatica
AGTACCAAGACACACTGGAAAAACCCCATACTTTTGTACATTCCGGGAGAGAGGCGCTGTCTACTGCTGTGCTTTACAAAGCGCTCTGTGCGTCGAGGCATGTAGACACCTCTACAACAAGGGGAGCAGAACCCGCGCCCTGCACAGGGCAAGAACTGTATGTTACAAATGTGGCAAAGTTTTGTGACAGCGCCAGCAAGGTTACCCCATCCGAGACGGCCCAGTCACAAAGAAGAAACGTTTCCGTAAGTGGTGACAGACTACTTGGTTTCCCTCAAAGGGTGTACTCCCAGATGCCTTTCCCCCTTTAAAAATTTTGGGTCTCTAAGTTGGATACTTTGGCCCGTGGTTTGAGCGAACGAATGCAATTCGGCTATCGGCGATATTGCTCTATCGGCCTTTCGATAATTCGTTTCGATATTTTCGTCTTATGAATACTGGAATGGGGATTTGTCACTGTCATTTGTGGTGTCCGTGGTCGGGTCTGTCAGGGTCAGCGGATTACCTGGAGAATCTCCGGGGGGTACGTCCTGGACTGCTTGTGGCCGCCTTATCTTTCCCTGGCGGTCAATGCAGTTTTTCGCGATAACTGCAGTGACTGGGGTAATCCGGCCGTAAAGAGTCAGCCCGATGACGTCCCCGCCAGGGAAGAGGTAATCAGCTGTGCTGCCCCGGGTGAAGGCTTGCGTCATTCTGAGTTGCAGAGCTGGATCGCGTGGGACCTCCGTTACTATGGCTGCGTCGGTAGGTGGTATATTTTTTCATTTTTTTCAGGGACGAGGGGCGGCGGATGAGACGTAATAAAAGAAATGAAAACTGTGGTTTTTGTTTTTTTTTATTAAATTAAAAAACTTTTTAGGAAATTCACCCGTCCGGGTAATAAACAATTTAATATTTACATACAGGGACTGTCCGGGTTATTTGACTTCTTTGGCTGGCCTTTCCAGGTACCACCTGGTTTTCTTCTTGAGATTGCCAAACATCCGAGGCACCAAGGACCACCAGGACCTGATGACGTGTGTGGCCTGTACAGTGACTTCGTGACCGCTTTGGGTCTGTGTGGCCACCTCTTTCATCTCCCTGGGTTGGGCCTATGTCACGGACCTGAACGAACCCCAGGGGGCCTAACAGGGCGGGTAGGGGCCCAACTTACTTTTCATTCCATAGCTGGGGCGGCGGGAGACCATGAGGGAGGCTGGGGAGATTTGGGCATGGGGGGGCACTTTTGCAGAGGCCTAGATGTGGGAGGCTGAAGGCTTCGAGGGTCTACAGGTTCCTCACACCACTGGGGAGTAGGGGTGCACCTGGTAACATTTGGGGTACCACCCATTGAACCCAGGTGGGGGTGGTAAGTCACCAAGTCTCCTGGCACGGTCCTTCCCCGGGTGTTCTTCGGGAGGTGAGCCTCCACGTCCCGCCGGGTACAAAGACTTTAAATAAAGTCCAGGTCCCTTTATGAAGCCCCAACCACCTTTCAATTTAAATTCCGTACTGCACCCTTTCGCCCCGGCTCACTCGGGTTTCCTTTATCCTTTCTCATCCGGTCCTTAAAACTGCCCGGTCCTTCTCAGGTGACGTTGGCGAAGTTTTAGGGTTTCTCGCTGCTCCCTTTGTCGCTTGCTTCCCGCTCCCAAGTCTCCACTCTTCCCCGACGCCGATTGAAATTCTCCTCCACCGTGCTCCCTGTCTCCCCACTCCACTGCAGCTTACAGTGTCGGTTTGGGCAGCTCTCCTTCGCCCCCCCGTCCAGGGGCGCTCCCTGCGGAGGAAGCAGATTGGGGGCTCTAAAACAGATGGACAGTCGGGGCTCCGGTACAGGCGGTAGGCTCTGGTGCTGCGCGGCTCCTCCTGAGGACGGGTGTCTTCTTCTGTTCAGGGACGGGGGCAGACAGCGGGTCTGGGGTCGTGACGGGCTGCGGTTTTTGCAGGAACGGGTGCCTCCACTGCGACAACGTCAACCGGATCACATTGCAAGGGACTCCTCTACTAGAACGGGGTGCCTCACCTTCGGTACAGACACTTAGGTAAGAGGGATTGGCGCCGCCCCAAGTTTATTTTTAGGGCACGCCAGTGGCTTCCATCCTGGCGACCTCCTCCTGGTGCCGGGCCAGGCCTTTAGGGTATCCTCGCTTCTTGCAGCGTAGGGGGTTTACAGGCGGGTCCCCCACGGTGATTCTGTGGCGATGGGTCGCTTCCGTGGTGGGAGAGCTCTGACTGCTCCATCCCTTCCCATTTCTGCTCGTCGTGTCCATTAGCCATCTCTGCCAAGTCACTGTTCATTAGCATCTGGAGAGGGCCCTCTTTTGAGTGAGGAGGGACCTTCGTGTTAGTTTCCGAACTGGGAGGATGAGGAGGCGGAATCCGAGCTGGGGGACGATCTTACATTGCATCCATTTACAGTGGGCGGCCATCGTTTTCACGCCACTGGGTGAGTGACCCCGAAGAGCACGCCCTTTTCTTCACCAGTGCCTCGTCGTGCCAGATATGGGGGGAAAATGGCAATAATTTCTGATTTTTTTAGCAATTTCAAGCACAAAACCAGTGCATTCAGGCACACGGACTCGCTTTTAGCGAGCTACAGAATCCTGTTCGTGACGCCCAAGTTGGTCGCAAGAGCCAGAGGTTCTCTGGGTACTGGCCCCGAGCCCGTCGAATTTTGGGTATGTCACGTTTTTACCCGGCAAATGAATTAGAGTCGTTTTACTATGTAGAAGTGTATAAAACTATAAATATATGTATATACATAGTCACAATGACATGTATATATATATATATATATATTGTATTTTATGTGTGTATATTTGTGGTTTACAAGGAAATAAAGGTTTTTTTTAATTTCTATTTTGTTCCCATAGAATTACAGGGACTTCGGTATCGAAACGGTATCGACGATATTTAGTGCTATCGGCGATACAATTTCGATACGATATTTTTGATTCGAGCAATATCGCTCAACATAATGGCCGGTTAGCCAGTATGCATTGGAGGGTGCTGGCTTGCCCTGCTCCCAGTTATTATCTGGGAGGTTTGTCTTTAGTGCTGCAGGTGGTGTAGTAACAGACCGTCGCATGGACTACCTCAGAGAATGTAGACCGGCTTACTTTTCTGAAAATGAACAAGGCATGGATCTCCCTGAATTTGCCTGTCGTTTAGATTAAATAACTGTTTGGGCAACGTTTTCCTGTCTCCTGTTATGTTCATCTTTCTACCACCTGAATTTCTTCCCTGGGCTAAAAACACCGCCATTTGTTGTGTAAGTAATTGGCAGGGGTATGACTCCTGGGCCAGCCTGGTTACGCACGACGCTGTTTCCTGGCAGTGTGACGTCAATTATCCTCCAATAAGTTGTGCTTGTTTTTTTGATTCGGGTTAGCCGACTCTATGGTGCCTGCGTTTTAGGTGATTCCTATTGTGTGTGGGATATGTAAAAAAGGCGGTTTCCATTGTGAAAATTAGGATAGCACCCACTGTAGGATGTGTGTTCGGTAACTGCGGACGGCTTGCGTCCTGTCAACTTACATTTCATGGGTGCGTTTTTCTACCGTCCGGGGTTCCAGAAACGTCAATGGTTTCCCAGTGCCTTTGGCCTAGGTGCCTCCATCTCGTATCCGAGTTCGAACGTTGTGGTCCTTGGAGTGTTTTGGGAAACCAGGTACCTCCGCTTAGTAACCGTGTCCAGTAAGCAGTGGTACTGGTTTTTGACTTGCCTCTCTTCCTTCTGCTACCGTCGGGGTCCGTACGTCAAGTGGGTTCTCCCCAGTGCCTTTGGCCTAGGGCCTCCATCCCGTATCCGAGTTCCGCAACGTTGCTGGTCCTTGGTAGTGCTTTGGGCACAGGTCCCCTGCTTAGTAAGTGTCACGTAACGTCAGCTGGTATCGGTTGTGGGCATTGCCTCTTTTCCCCTTTTGTACCCGTCCGGGGTCCAGTACAGTCAGTGGTCCTTGTTACTTCCATTTCTCTTGCTCCATCGATACCCCTAGGGTTCCAGTAACGTCAGTGTTTCTCGGAAATTGACGACATTAAAGACCACCCAGAAGAAGATGACAAAACAAGGACGACGAGTGAAGCCAACCAGCCTGAACACCATCACAAAGAAAAAATAAAAGATTCCAGAAGAAGATCACCAACAGGACAAAGAAGGTTAAGACAAAACTACAAGATACGAACAAGAGACAGAAGAACAAAGGAAGATCAAAAAGCAGAAGAAATGAAGTATAAGCAAAATGAAGAGCAAAATATATGCTCTAATTTTCTGCAGAAGAAAGACTAAGCGTGTATGGGGGGTGAGTCCCTTCCTCCTGTGGTTTCCCCCCGGAAAAGCCTGCTGTGCTGCAGGCTAAAATGAACAGGACAAATACTGTTGTAATTTAAAAACTTTTGTGACAGCAAGAACGGGAAGGTGAACAATTCATACTTTGACGATTACAAGTAAGGAATCTCTGTCACAAATAAGAATATGATGAAGAAGATGAAGAGGAAGAAGATGAAGAATTTGAAATGAAGAAGATTTAAATTTGTTTAATAATAACAATATGAGTAATGTAAACAAAAAAATGAATAGCAAGAGTTTAAGAAAAGATTAAGGGTGAAGATGAAGAATAATTGATGAGAAAGATGATGCTGCTGCTGAAGATTAGAAGGAGAAAGTGTGGCACTGGCAAAAGTTAAAAAGGTGAAGAGCATGGAAGTTGTGAAACATCATATTTCCAAATAGAAAAAAGGTTAACAAAATTGTCAATTCGTTGGTCAATCCAAAACGTATTTCCAAAAAAATATTATTAATGCTATTCCAAGCATTGGGTTAAAATGTATGCCTTTTTGTCTCCTCAACTCCCCCAATACATTTACTTTTGTCTTGTTGTTTTTCCTTCTTGTACAATTAACAAAAAAGGCAAGAATGTTTTTTTTTTAATTTCGTATTTTGTTCCCATAGACTTACATGGGACTTCCGGTATCGAAATCGGATATCGACGTTTATTTAGTGCTATCGGCGATCAATTTCGATAGTATTTTTGATATTGGCAATTCGCTCAACACTTCTTTTTTACATTTCACGGAAGGAAATAATTTTTTGATCCCTTGCTGATTTGTAAGTTTGTCCCTGACAAAGCATGAACAGTTTATCCCACGTAGCCAAATTGTTGGTCTCCTTTTTAATGACAAAAAACCCAATGGTGACAGAAATAGTTGAATCTGACAAAATAAATTAAATCAAAAATCTATGAAAAATGAAAAAATGAAGTCAGACATTGCTTTTCAACCTGCTTTCCACAAAAATAAAAAAAAAAAATAAAACTCATGAAAATAGGCCTGGACAGAAATGTGGTACCCTTAACTTAATATTTTGTTCACAAACTTTTGAGGCAATCACTGCAATCAAACGATTCCTGTTACTGTAAATGAGAATTCCCGCACCCCTTCAACAGGTATTTTGGCCCCACTACTCAAGAGCAACTGCCTCCAGTTGTCTCGGTTTGAAGGTTGATCTTCCAGACGATGTTTCAGTTCTTTTCCAACTATCAATGAGCTTCTGCACCTTTTGCAGGTATTTTTGCCCACTTCAACAGCAAAATGCTCGTTGTCTCATGTTTGAAGGTTGCCTTTTCCAGATGCTGTTTCAGCTATTTCCAAAAGATGCTCAATAGGATTTAGGTCAGGCTCATAGAAGGCCCACTTCAGAATAGTCCTTGTTTTCCCCTTGCTATTTTGGGTGTTTTTAGCTGTGTGTTTTGGGTCTTATCTGTTGCAAGACCATGTCCTGCGACGGAGACCAAGCTTTCTGATATGGGCAGCACATTTCTAAGTCCCTTGTTTGTTTGAGATTTCATTGTACCCTGCAGAGTTTGACACCCTGTGCCAAATGCAGCGAGCAGTCCCAGAAAAAAAACAGGCCTCCTCTATGTTTCCAGAGGGACAGTGTTTTTCTTATATGCTTCATTTTTCCTCTGTGGAACAAAGATATGATGTGCTTTGCCCAAAAAATTTCATTTTTGTTCATCTGTCCATAGCATTTTCCCCCAAATCTTTGTGGCTTGTAACATGTAGTTGGCAAATTCCAGTATGGATTTTTTATGATTTTTTCAGCATGGTATCCTCCTTGGTCGTCTCCCATGAAGTCCACTTTGCTCATACAATGATGGATGGTGCGATCTGACACTGATGTCCTTGAGCTTGAAGTTCACCTTTAATTGTTTAGAAGTTTTTTCTGGGCTCTTTTGTTATCATTCATATTATCCGTCTCTTTGATTTGTCATCAATTTTCCTCCTGTAGTCACGTCCAGGGAGGTTGGCTACAGTTCCATGGAGCTTATATTTCTGAATACTATGTGCAACTGTAGCCACAAGAACATCAAGCTGCTTGGAGAGGGTCTTATTAACTTTTACTTTTAACATGTTTGTCTATAATTTTCTTCCTAATCTCCTGAGACAACTTTTTCCTTTTGCTTCCTTTGGTCCATGTTGAGTGTGATACACACCATGTCACCAAAGAGTACATTGAGTATCTGTAGCCATCTATACAGGCCCACTCACTGATTCCAAGATTGTAGAACCTGTGATGCTAATTAAAGACACACCTTGATTTAACATGTCCTTTTTGTCACATTATTTTCAGGGGTATCATCATTTCTGTCCAGGCCTATTCCATGAGTTTTATTTTTTATTTAAATTCTGCGAAAGCATGGTTGAAAAGCAATGTCTGACTTTCATTTGTTCATTTTCAAGATTTTTGATTTATTTTTAACTTTTGTCAGATTCAAGTTATTTCTGTCACCATTGTGGGTTTTTCTTTAAATGAGGGGTACCAACAATTTTGACCACGTGTGTAATTTTAAGGGTAGATTAATTTTAACATTGAGAGATAGAATATCAAAAATAAAATCCAGATAATCACATTGTATAAGTTATGTAAATTTATTTGCATTTCGCAGAGGAAATAAGTATTTAATCCCTCTGGCAAGCAAGACTCAATACTTGGTGGCAAAATCCTTGTTAACAAGCACAGACGTCAGACGTTTTTTGTAGTTGTTGATGAGGTTTGCACACGTCAGGAGTAGAGTTGAGCGATACTTTCCGATATCCTAAAGTATCGGAATCGGAATGGTATCGCCGATATCACTAAAATATCGGCGATACCCGATACCGATACCGGAAAAATCCCATGTAAGTCTATGGGGAAACAAAATATCGAAATTAAAAAAAACCCATTCTTGCCTTGTTGGTTAATTGTATATGAAGGAAAACAAGAAAGAGTAATGTAGAATGTATTGGGGAAAGGTTGAGGAGACATAAAGGCATAGATGTTTAAACCCCAAACAAATGGAATAGCATAAATATTTTTTTTTTAAAGATGTTCGGATTGACGAAGAAATTGACAATGTTAACGTTTTTAATATTTGGCAAATATGTATATTACACAACTTCCATGCTCTTCATCTTCACCTTTTAAACTTTTCACACACTTTTCCTTCATAATCTTCTGCAGCATCATCTTTTTCATCAAATTATTCTTCATCTTCACCTTCTTTATTTCTTCTTAAATTCTTGCTATTCATCTTTGTTAACATTACTCATATTCTTCTTATTAAACTATTATTTTTTTCATATTCTGCTTCATCTTCTTCATCATATTCTTTTTGTGCAGAAATCCTGTACTTGTAATCTGTCAAAGTATGAATTTTTCATCCTTCGTTCTTGCTGTCACAAAAGATTTAAATTACAACAGTATTTGTCCGTTTTTCAGTTTAGCCTGCAGCAGCAGGCATTTTCCAGGGGCACACGAGGAGGAACGGACTCACCCCATACACTGCTTAGTCTTCTTCTGCTTAGAATTTAGAGCATATATTTTGCTCTTATTTTGGTCTTATACTTCATGTTCTTCTGCTTTTAGATCTTCTGCTTATTGTTCTTGTGTCTCTTGTTCCGTATCTTGTATTTGTAGCAAAATCTTGTACCAGCTGATGTTACTGGGACACGGTTACTAAGCAGGGGTACCTGTGCTCCAAAGCACTACCAAGGACCAGCAGACGTTGCTGGAACTCGGATACCGAGATGGAGGCACCTAGGCCAAAGGCACTGCGGAGAACCAGTTGACGGTACTGGAACCCGGAGGGGCAGCAGAAGGAAAAGAGCCAATGGCACAACCGAGGACCAGCTGACGTTACTGGGACACGGTTACTAAGCAGGAGGTAACTGTGCTCCAAAGCAACTACCAAGGACCAGCAGACGTTGCTGGAACTCGGATACCGAGATGGAGGCACCTGGCCAAAGGCACTGCGGAGAACCAGTTGACGGTACTGGAACCCGGACGGGTAGCAGAAGGTACAAGAGCCAATGCAAGTAACGAGGACCAGCTGACTGTGCTGGAACCCGGAGGGGCAGCAGAAGGAAAAGAGCCAATGGCACAAACCGAGGACCAGCTGACGTTACTGAACCCCAGTAACACAGGAGCAAGTGTTGACTGTGCTAACAGCACTTCCGAGCAACAACTGGCGGTGTTGGAGCCCAGGGTCAAGGAGGATGTTTAAATACTAGATCAAGTAATTTCCTTGTTACCTGTCAATTTTAAATGTCTATACTTCAAACAAGAGAAAGATAACCTTTACTACCATAAGATGATGATTTCATTTAAACTAATATCAGATAAATAAAGAATTGACAAACATAAACACATACATTAACATGTTGAACAGCAATGCAAACCACAAAATAAATTAGTTAAGGAATCTGCTATACGGTTTTGTACATAAAAGCATACAAGTACATATCTGAAATCCATTAATAAAGGATAAGTAAAACAGTTATGTACACCATTTTTATTGTATAGACAATGAATGTCTGACTTCAAAACATCATCAGCATTAAAGTTATCTGTGATATTACTAAAATGTTCCATTTGCTGAATAATGTCACTAAATATTTTATACAAAATTATACAATTTCCATCATGTAATACTCATAATATGTGGCAATAATCATTTTTATTAACAAACATAACCTTTCAAAAGTGCATAGTGCATAGTGAAATTGCTATTTATGGCTGACTGTCGACTTGGAAGCATGACAACAGATAGATAAGGTATTATAGATGAGACTGCATAGCCACAGATGGTGAATGGCGATGTAATACTGTACCTCAATAAAGTGTGCGTCACTACTACATAATTTTTTTTATATAGCTTTATAAACAGGGTACATGGATGTATGCTTGTGCCTTTGTTTGACGCACAGACTGCCTTCCTGCTGAGACGCATTGGGTAGTGAACAGTTGTGTGCAGTGTTCACTGCAGTCTCTGCGGAATAAACCACACTTAGACCTTATAACTTTTCAGACTTTCTTTATCAATCTACCAAGATGAAGAAGGCAGGGAGTAAGGCACGTGGTCGTGGAGTTTCTTCAGGGAGAGGACGTGGGGATTCTGTGGCTGCTGCGGCCCCCAGTGACACAGCATCCACCAGTTTTCCCCGTGAGCGTTCCTTTATGCGCACTTTTGTAGGAGCTCGGAGTACCCCCTGCTGCGGGAAGAACAAATTGAAGCCGTTGTTGTTTGGATGTCAGCCAATGCATCGACTTCAATGCTTCCACCTCCTCTCAGGACCACAGCACTGTTGGGCAACCATCTGTCTCTTCACCGCCTGGCAAATTGCCCAGGCAGTCAGAGAGTTCTGTAACAGGAGCCAGCTGAGTGTCTGCTTCTGTTCTCAGAATCTATTGGCTTGCAAACAGGGGCCCAGCCAAGCAGCATTCTGTAATGTGAAGAGGGAGTAGCAGTGATGCGCAACAGCTGTGTCTCTCTGAATCTGAAGAGGCGGGTGAGACAGTGCCGATGGGTCAGCACACCGCAGAACGCATCTGATGATGATGAGACCCAGGTGCCAGTTTCTGTTGAGCATGGTGCTGGCCAGACCACCCAAACAGCAGGTGTTGGAAGAGGGTAGTGGAGATGATGAGGTCCAAGACCCAACATGGCATGAGGAACAGGAAGGTGGTGGGAGCAGCTCAGAGGAATAATAATAATATTTATTTATATAGCGCCATCATATTCCGCAGCGCTTTACAGTTTAGCCGTTTCAGAACACAAGTCATAAGTAACAACGTTAACAATACAATAATTTAAGCTAAATAAGTCGCCCTGCTCGTGACAGCTTACAATGTACAATGAGATGGGGGAGATACAAAGTATAGGTGTTTATATACAATGGTGCATTTACAATGATGTTCCAGCCATCTTAAGGGGACTGAGGGATGGAGATAGTGAATGGGCTAGAGACACACACACACTTACACAGAATACATAGAATGACTTTGATTAGTGAATGTGATAGGCCGCTCTGAACAAATGTGTTTTGAGGGAGCGCCTGGAAACCATGCAAATTGTGGATAGTCCTAATTTCTTGGGGTACAGCATTCCAGAGGATTGGCGTAGAGCAGGAGAAGTCTTGGAGTCGGGAGTGGGAGGTACATATTAGTGCAGAGGTTAGTCGAAAGTCGTTTGCAGAGCGCAGCAGTCGGTTAGGCCGATAGATAGAAATGAGGGAGGAGATGTAGGAGGGGTGCTGCACTGTGGAGAGCTTTGTGGGGTGAGACCAGTACTTTGGTTGAAAGCTGGGAGAGGCCTAGAGAAATGGTTAGTGATAGAAGGAAGATAGAGGAAGACATTGCCCCAACGGTACAAACAGGAGGGAGAGTTAGGCTGCAGACTCGGTTGCCTGTAGCCCAGTTTGGCACCTGTTCGGAGCAGTTGTCTTCCAAAAGTCAAAACGTGCGCTCCAGGACTTGCACTGCGTGGTCCTTTTTTCACACACTTGCACATGATATTTGCTATGTGAAATGCAAGCTGTGTAATTAAAATTAAAAATAGCTAAAAGTGTCAGTCACCTCAATACCACAAATATGTGGAAACATGTGCGGACAAAGCACGTAGTTGAGTTACAAAGACACACTAGAGATGTAGGCCAACCTACAGCAGCACCTACATCTTCAGGTTGTGTTGAAGCCTCTTCATCGAGCTCACACACAGTGGTTATGCTTCCTCACAGGATCGCCATGGAAGAACCTCGGCCACTGTTGTCCAGAGACAAACTGTTATTCCACACACAGCAGCAAGTTCCCTGTCATCCTCACACTCCCAGGCCACAAAACAGCCATCGGTAGCACAGGCATGGATAAAAGCGGCCATACTCCGCAAACCATGCACGAGCACAGGCTCTGAATGCTGGCATTGCAAAACTCCTGTCCCTTGAAATGCTGTGATTCAGGCTGGTGGAGACAGACAGTTTCCGTAACTGAATTATCATTGTCAATCCCACAATACAATGTGCCAAGCCGATTTCATTTCAGCAGGCAAGCCGTCCCTGGTCTGCAAAAGCATGTTGAGGGAAAAATTAAACATGCGCTACTAAAAGCCCTCAGTAGCAAGGTCCACCTGACCACCGATGCGTGGACCAGTACCATTGTTATGATCTGCTACAACCAGTAAGGAAAGAAGGGAATTCTGTCCCTACAATACAACTAAGCTGAATCCCTACGATGTAACGGGGAACCTGATCCTGCGACCAGACCCGCTAAAGTCCTCATCTAGTGTGAACGAAGACCTATAGTTGCGAGGGAGTAATCCCTACAAGATCTAGGGACTGTGAGAAAAGGTGGACACCTCCTAACATAAATTGTAGCATGGATAATTAAACAGAAAAAATAAATACTTTGTGATCCTAACATCAAGCAAACTGACAGATTAAGGCACCTAAGCACCCGGCTAGCTTAACAGTAGATAATACAATGAAGTCAAGCAAAGCCAGAAGGGCGGAGCCAGACTAAATAGGGAAAAAAGGTCATGTGACCAGCAAACTGAAACAAAACCTAACAAGAGGGTTCTAACACCCATGGCCAGGGACATTACCTTTCCCTCACTGCCCATTGGGTCAATGTTGTGCAGCCGGGTACTGATCTTGCGAGTGGCGCTGTACGTGTTCTGCCAACTCCAAGGATTGCAGGAATCAAGTCTGTACACATTGATTCCTCCTCCTATTCCAGTTCCTCAGAATCATCGCTGCAGGAGCCGTCACGGTCTACCTCCCACATGGACCCGTGAACGTTTACCTGTTGCGACCGATATGAGCACAGCCGTGTCCAAATGTCAACAGGCCATCCTGAAATTAATTTCCATGGGGAATCTTAGCCACACAGCGCAGGAGCTCTGTAATGCCATAAAGCAGGAGAACGACGTGTGGTTTTTGGAAGAGAATCTACAGGCAGGCTTGGGTAGTGTGTGACAATGGCAAAAATCTGGTGTCAGCTCTGGGCCTTGGCAACCTCACTCACATACCATGTCTGTCATATGTGCTCAACTTGGTCGTGCAGAGTTTTTTGAGGGACTATCCGGATCTTGATGCACTGCTGCACAAGGTCCGCCTAGAGTGCGCTCACTTGCGACGTTCCAGCATGGCCAGATCGCTGATTGCAGCTCTGCAACGCAGATTTCACCTTCATGAACATCGCATCATATGTGACGTACCCACCAGGTGGAATTCCTCGTTACATATGTTGGAGCGGTTGTGTGAGCAGCAGCCAACAGTAATGGAGTATCAGCTGCATCAGGCGCAGTCAACTCGCATTTGCGCCGTTCACACTTCACCACTACTGAGTGGGCCTCTATAATAAGAATAATAATATTATTTATTTATATAGCGCCATAATATTCCGCAGTGCTTTACAGTTTAACAGTTTCAAACACGAGTCATAAGTAACAACGTTAACAATACAATAATTAAAGCAAAATCAGCCGCCCCTGCTGGTGAAAGCTTACAATCTACAATGAGGTGTGGGAGATACAAAGTACAGGTGTTTATATACAATGGTGTTTTTACAAATGATGGTCCAGCCATTTTAAGGAAGTGAGGGATGCATGGAGATAGTGAATGGGCTACACACACAGAATTACACATAGAATGACTTTGATTAGTGAATGTGATAGGCCACTGTGAACAAATGTGTTTTGAGGGAGCGCCTGAAACCATCCAAATTGCGGATAGTCTAATTTCTTGGGGTAGAGCATTCCAGAGGATTGGCGCAGCGCGGGTGAAGTCTTGGAGTTGGGAGGTGGGAGGTACGGATTAGTGCAGAGGTTAGTCGAAGGTCGTTTGCAGAGTGCAGCAGTCGGTTAGGCCGATAAATATAAATAAGGGAGGAGATGTAGGGGGGTGCTGCGCTGTGGAGAGCTTTGTTGGTGAGAACCAGTAATTAGAATTGGATCCTATAATGAAATGGGCAGCCACTGCCAGTGTAATGAGTGGCGAATAAACTCTATGAAGGATATCTGCCACGTTTTGCGTGCGTTTGATGAGTCAACGCGGATGGCGAGTGCAGATGATGCACTAGTCAGCCTGACTGTCCCCCTTATCTGCCTGCTTCAAAAACACTGCAAGCACTAAGGCATGAGTTTTGGAAGAGGTGGAGGATGAGGAGTCACAAATTCCATCACCTTCTGGACAGTCAGCGCAACGTGGTTCCTCACAAAGGGCTGGAGGACTTTCAAAGTACCATGCTGTATCAACAATTGAACCTCCAGAGTTGCTGTCTATATTTTCATAACCATTACAAACTTTTAATGTATTTACAAAGCACATAATGTACATTTTTTTGTCTATCCTTTTGTAATGGTATTGTGTTTCCATAAACTGATGTTACAGAATTATGATACAAAGTTTTTAAATTTTGAGTTTTAAATTTTGTAAATTTATATGTTTTGAAGGACTTTGTGAGGAGGATGAGGAGGAGTCAATGGAGGAGGAAGACATCGCTCCAGAGGGAGGTAGACAATGCTCTAGTCAGTATGTAGACCAAGGGGGGGGGTGATGCACAGCAGGCGGAGATGACGCCTCTTGCAGGGGACAACGTTTCTTGGCCAGTTGGGAGTCTGCAGCACATGGTTGATTTCATGCTGCAGTGGCTGAGAAACGGACCGCCGCATCGAACACATTCACACCACGTCTGATTATTGGGTGTACACCCTCCTAGACCCTCGCTACCGGGACAACTTACAAAGCCTCATCACACCGTTGAACCGGGAGCGTAAAATGCGGAAGTACCAAGACACACTGGTGCAATCCATAATGTTCTCCATTCCAGCCGAGAGCACTGCTGCTGCTACTGATTTACAAAGCAGCTCTGTGCGTCGAGGCAGTGGAGACAGCTCTGCAACAAGAGGGAGCACAAGCAGCGCCTCTGCACAGGGCAAAGAACAGTATGTTCCAAATGTGTCGAAGTTTTGTGGCAGCGCCACCAATGTCTACACCATCCGAGAACGGCTCTAGTCAGCAGGAGGCAACATTTCCGTAAGATGGTTACAGACTACATGTCTTGCCCTCTCAGTGTACTCTCAGATGGCTCTTCCCCATTCAAGTTTTGTGTCTCTAAGCTGGATACATGGCCAGAGCTTAGCCAGTATGCATTGGAGGTGCTGGCTTGATCTGCTGCCAGTGTATTATCGGAGCGCGTCTTTACTGCTGCAGGTGGTGTACTAACAGACCGTTGCATGCGACTATCCTACGATAATGTAGAACGGCTTACTTTTCTGAAAATGAACTAGGCATGGATCTCGCCTGAATTTGCCTGTCCGGTTTCAGATTAACTAACTGGTTGGCAACGTTTTCCATGTCTCCTGTTATGTTCATCTTTCTACCACCTGAGCTATACTCCCTGGGCTACAACACTGCCAGTTGCTGCTCAGAAGTGTCGTGTCCACAGACCAATACACAAGCTATAGTGATAGTGGGGTTCAGTAACGCCTGCTGTTCCCCTGCTGTGTGTCCGGCAAAAATTACTGCTACCTAGCTACACATGTTTAAAAAAACATGACATGTTAAAGTGGCTAGTGCTACACATAGATATCAGGCTACACCCTTATTTCTAAGCTGTAAACAAGTGAAACGTCAAATTTAAAACCATTCAATGATTAGTGTTGGTAACAAATCTGTAACTAAATAATTGTGACATATTATGGCAGATATCCACATGTCTAACACAAATGCTAACACAAAAGCATACTTATGCTATAGGGTACTGATGGTGAACCTTCTCACTCCATAACTTTGACCAATCCAACTCACATCATGCCTCAAATGCTGCAATGTTGGAAGTGCATAATGTGGGTTGAACTTTGACAACAGCTGCAGTGCGAAGGTTATCCTTCTGTGTTCTTGGCTTTTAAATAAAAGCATACAAGTAAATATAATAATACATTGTTGATTAAGGGACATGATGTACACCTGTAATATTGTGCAAACAATGGATGTAGGACTATTCCTCTTCAACATTACTTATATTTGTGTCATTTGAAAAAATACATATTTTAGTTAAAAATTAAAAACCCATGTTCAGTAGCTGTGAAAGGCCCGTTTGTGTACTTCTATATTGTTTGCAACCAATGTATTGTATACGGATGGAAGCGCGTCACACTAATAGATTAGATTTATTTTAAATGGAATGTAGCAGAACCAATTGGAGATAAATGAAAAGGATGAGGCACTGAGACACGCTCAGCAGAGTACAAGCAGCAGTGCTTGAACAAGTAACTGGAGCGTGATCTGCACTCAAAAAAGTAAAAAACACAGACTGAAGTGAACACTGAAACACAACTGTCCACAATCTGTGAAAAGCTCCTTTCTGTACTTCTATAGTGTTTGCAACCAATGTATTGTATACGGATGGAAGCGCGTCACACTAATAGATTAGATTTATTTTAAATGGAATGTAGCAGAACCAATTGGAGATAAATGAAAAGGATGAGCCACTGAGACACGCTCAGCAGAGTACAAGCAGCAGTGCTTGAACAAGTAACTGGAGCGTGATCTGCACTCAAAAAAGTAAAAAACACAGACTGAAGTGAACACTGAAACACAACTGTCCACAATCTGTGAAAAGCTCCTTTCTGTACTTCTATAGTGTTTGCAACCAATGTATTGTATACGGATGGAAGCGCGTCACACTAATAGATTAGATTTATTTTAAATGGAATGTAGCAGAACCAATTGGAGATAAATGAAAAGGATGAGCCACTGAGACACGCTCAGCAGAGTACAAGCAGCAGTGCTTGAACAAGTAACTGGAGCGTGATCTGCACTCAAAAAAGTAAAAAACACAGACTGAAGTGAACACTGAAACACAACTGTCCACAATCTGTGAAAAGCTCCTTTCTGTACTTCTATAGTGTTTGCAACCAATGTATTGTATACGGATGGAAGCGCGTCACACTAATAGATTAGATTTATTTTAAATGGAATGTAGCAGAACCAATTGGAGATAAATGAAAAGGATGAGCCACTGAGACACGCTCAGCAGAGTACAAGCAGCAGTGCTTGAACAAGTAACTGGAGCGTGATCTGCACTCAAAAAAGTAAAAAACACAGACTGAAGTGAACACTGAAACACAACTGTCCACAATCTGTGAAAAGCTCCTTTCTGTACTTCTATAGTGTTTGCAACCAATGTATTGTATACGGATGGAAGCGCGTCACACTAATAGATTAGATTTATTTTAAATGGAATGTAGCAGAACCAATTGGAGATAAATGAAAAGGATGAGCCACTGAGACACGCTCAGCAGAGTACAAGCAGCAGTGCTTGAACAAGTAACTGGAGCGTGATCTGCACTCAAAAAAGTAAAAAACACAGACTGAAGTGAACACTGAAACACAACTGTCCACAATCTGTGAAAAGCTCCTTTCTGTACTTCTATAGTGTTTGCAACCAATGTATTGTATACGGATGGAAGCGCGTCACACTAATAGATTAGATTTATTTTAAATGGAATGTAGCAGAACCAATTGGAGATAAATGAAAAGGATGAGCCACTGAGACACGCTCAGCAGAGTACAAGCAGCAGTGCTTGAACAAGTAACTGGAGCGTGATCTGCACTCAAAAAAGTAAAAAACACAGACTGAAGTGAACACTGAAACACAACTGTCCACAATCTGTGAAAAGCTCCTTTCTGTACTTCTACAGTGTTTGCAACCAATGTATTGTATACGGATGGAAGCACGTCACACTAATAGATTTGATTTTTTTCTAATATAATGGAGCTGCACCAATTCCACTAAATAAAATAAAAAAAAAAACAAAAAAAAGTGACACGTGCAGATGCCTACAAACAGCGGTGGATGCAGAGCAAACTGCAGCGTCACCTGCACTGTCACACACACACCTTGCACAGAGCTGTTAAAACAACACTGGCAAAATGAAGCTTTACACAGCGGTTGGTAAACTAGCCTGCCTCAAGCACAGTAGTACACAAAATCGCAATATCTAACTGTCCCTCAGAGTCAGCACAGCAGCGTTCTGTCCCTAACTGAGTTCACAGCACAGTGACGCTAAAATGGCTGCGGCGCCTTTTATAGTGCATTCTGACATCATTTCAGCAGCCAATCACAGCCATGCCATTAGTTAAGATGACCGCATCATTACAGGATGTGCCCACACTTCGTAGGATTCCTCATTGGCTGACTAAAATCACATTGCCTCTCAAAGAATTATGGGAACTTCCGATTCCGGTATACGATATTGAAAAAGTATCGGAATTAAGTATCGGAATTCCGATAACGCGAATATCGGCCGATACTCGATACTTGCGGTATCGGAATGCTCAACACTAGTCAGGAGTAGGGATGAGCGAGTATACTTGCTAGGATTCGGTACTCGGCGAGTAATGCGGTACTCGCGGTACTCAAATCCTAGCGAGTAAATTTCACTACTCGCCTCGCAATATTTGGATCTCCCGCCCATCACGTGTTAACCAATCACAGTAAAGCCGCCGCCTTCTTTGTTGTGGCATTACTGTGATTGGCTGGCCGCGCAGCGTCATAGTCATAGGCTATGACTATGTGTGCGGAGAATGTGTGCGGGGGTCTGTGAGATGGTGTGTGTGTGTGTGGGGCCTGTGCCGGGCTCTGCCGGCCTGTGCCGGGCTCTGCGGGGAAGACGAGGACTTCAGGGAATTAGGTGTGTGCGGTATGTACAGTATGTTATATGTTGTATGATCTGTATGTCTTTTTTTTTACATTCACCACATTAGCCGGATGATGGGAATACTACTTTCCAATCATCCGCTAATGCTTTCACTGTAGCAGACATACCCGGATGTGACAAGTAGTCCCATCAGACGATGCCCATAGTCTCCGCCCACACACATTCTCCACCCATTATTCGCATTTCCCATAACTTACAGTACATTGGACTCGCTACTAGTTACGAATACCAGAGTATTAGGAGCTACTCGTAACGAGTACAGCGAGTCCGAGTATTTCACTACTCGCTCAACCCTAGTCAGAAGTAATTTTGGTCAACTCCTCTTTGCAGATCAATGAGATCATCTCTAAATCATTAAGAATTTCAAGCTGTCGCTTGGAAACTCGGTGCTTCAACTCCCTCCATAAGTTTTCTATGGGATTAAGGTCTGGAGACTGGCTAGGCCACTCCATGACCTTAATGTGCTTATTTTTGAGCCACTCCTTTGTTGCCTTGGCTGTATGTTTTGGGTCATTGTCTTGCTGGAAGACCCAGCCACGACCCATTGTTAATGGCCTGGCAGAGGGAAGGAGGTTGTCACTCAGGATTTTACGGTACGTGGCTCCATCCATTCTCCGATTGATGCGGTGACGTTGTCCTGTGCCCTTAGCAGAGAAAGAAACCCAAAATATAATGTTTACAGCACAAAGCTTGACAGTGTGCATGGTGTTCTTTGGGTCATAGGCACCATTTCTCTTCCTCCAAACATGGCGAGTTGAGTTAATGCCAAAGAGCTCAATTTTTCTCTCATCTGACCACAGCACCTTCTCCCAATCACTCACAGAATCATCCAAGTGTTCATTGGCAAACTTCAGACGTCCCTGCACATGTGCCTTCTTGAGCTGGGACACTGCAGGATTTTAAACCTTTACGACGTAATGTGTTACCAGTGTTTTTTTTGGTGAATGTGGTCCCAGTTGCCCTGATATCATTAACAAGTTCCTCCTGTGTAGTTGTTGGCTGATCTCTCACCTTCCTTAAGATCAAGGATACCCATGAAGTGAGATTTTGCATGGTGCCCCAGATTGATGTCGATCGACAGTCATTTTCTATTTCTTCCATTTTCTTACTATTGCACCAACAGTTGTCTCCTTCTCACCCAGCACTTTACGTATGGTTTTGTAGCCCATTCCAGCTTTGTGCAGGTCTATGATCTTGTCCCTGACATCCTTAGAAAGCTCGTTGGTCTTGCCCATGTTGCAGAGGTTAGAGTCTGACTGATTAATTGAGTCTGTGGACAGGAGTCTTTTATAAAGGTGACTATGTAAGATAGCTGTCTTTAATGCTGGTAACAAGTTGATTAGGAGTGTCTAACTGGCCTGTAGGAGCCAGAACTCTCAATGGGTGGTAATGCTTATTTCTCACTGCAAAATGCTAATAAATTTATATAATATATACAATGTGATTTTCTGGATTTTATTTTTGATATATTATCTCTCAATGTTAAAATTAACCAACCCTTAAAATTATAGACTGTTCATGTCTTTGTCAGTGAGTAAACTTACAAAATCAGCAAAGGATCAAATAATTATTTCCTTCACTGTATACTAAACTCTAAATAAAGCTTCCAAAACTTTATTATGGATTAAATGATTTATGCGTACAGTTTAGCATGCTTTGTGTAAAACTACATTGGGTTAAAATTTTTAAAAGCCACTTTGCCTTGTACAGTTCGCAAAATAATTTTGGTAAACAAATTGGCTATTGTCTTATATACCGTAGAACCTGTTTTGTATGAAATGTCATTGGTTTAAAATAAAAAACAAAATTGTCCTGCTACATGTGATGTGTACAATTTCTTATAATTTTAATGAGGCTGTCGAGTTGTTGCTATCAAGGGTGTATAGTTGACCCTGCTTTTAATTTTTGAAAGGCTTTGCACTCTACATAACTTTTAGGAGTGTTGGAGTATCACAAGTATACTTTGCTAGCAATATTTGAATGAGGTACTAGTTTTGGTGCCTTCAAGGTTGTATGGATGACCCTGCTTGTAACTTTTGGCCAGCTTTGCCTTGTGCAGAACTTTTATGAGTGTAGGAGTTCCACAACTATACTTTGCTCACAATATTTGAATGAGGCACTACAGCTGGTGCCTTCAAGGGTGTATAGATGACCCTGCTCGTAATTTTTGGTAGGCTATGCGCTTAGTGCATAGCCTATAGGAGTCTAGGAGTACCACTACATGACAATTTGAACATAATGTGTATGAGGCCCTCCTTTATGTCTTTATTATCCGAGTCCCTCTTCTATCATATTTTTGACAGTTCTTGCTTCCTTCATAAATTATACTGAAATTTCCAATTTTAACGGTCGTATGCCTCTCACACAGCCTAACCAGATCTCCGCTTTGCACTGACGAGGGGCAGTACCCGAAACACAGTGTCTGCAAATTGAGATTTTGGTTTGGCTATTATCCTAAGTCATGTGACAAGGCTCGTTAAAGGGTCAACATTGACTTGTAGGATTGCTACCTTCCAATAGGTGGCACTAGAGTTCTAACTCTCTTCCTCTCTGAAGAGACAATTTGCACAATATTTTACTAAAAATTTCAATTATTTTGGTTCACTTAAATAATTATTTAACCCCTTCACCCCCAAGGGTGGTTTGCACGTTAATGACCGGGCCAATTTTTACAATTCTGACCACTGTCTCTTTATGAGGTTATAACTCTGGAACGCTTCAACGGATCTTTGCGATTCTGAGAATGTTGTCTCATGACATATTGTACTTCATGTTAGTGGTAAAATTTCTTCGATATATCTTGCGTTAATTTTTGAAAAAAAACGCAAATATGGCGAAAATTTTGAAAATTTTGCAATTTTCAAACTTTGAATTTTTTTTCCCATAAAACAGAGAGATATGTCACACAAAATAGTTAAGAAATAACATTTCCCACATGTCTACTTTACATCAGCACAATTTTGAAACCAAAATTTTTTTTTGTTAGGAAATTATAAGGGTTAAAAGTTGACCAGTGATTTCTCATTTTTACAACAAAATTTACAAAGCCATTTTTTTAGGGACCACCTCACATTTGAAGTCACTTTGAGGGGTCTATATGGCAGAAAATACCCAAAAGTGACACCATTCTAAAAACTGCACCCCTCAAGGCACTCAAAACCACATTCAATAAGTTTATTAACCCTTCAGGTGCTTCACAGGAGCTGAAGCAATGTGGAAGGAAAAAATGAATATTTAACTTTTTAGCCACAAAAATGATCTTTTACAAACTTTTTTTTATTTTCACAAGGGTAAAAGGAGAAAATGGGCAGATAAAGTTGTTGTGCAATTTCTCCTGAGTACGCCAATACCCCATATGTGGGGGAAAACCACTGTTTGGGCGCACGGCAGAGCTCGTAAGGGAAGGAGCGCCGTTTGACTTTTTCAAACTAAAATTGGCTGGAATTGAGATTGGACGCCATGTCGTGTTTGGAGAGCCCCTGATATGCCTAAACAGTGGAAACCCCCCACAAGTGACACCATTTTGGAAACTAGACCCCCTAAGGAACTTATCTAGATCTGTTGTGAGCACTTTGAACCCCAACGTGTTTCACAAAAGTTTATAATGCCTGGGTGTGAAAAAAAAAAAAAAATTTCCACAAAAATGATTTTTTAGTCCCAAATTTTTGATTTTTCCCAAGGAAATTGGACCCCAAAAGTTGTTGTCCAATTTGTCCTGAGTACGCTGATACCCCATATGTGGGGGGGAAACTGTTTGGGCGCACGGCAGGGCTTGGAAAGGAAGCAGTAATGTTTTGGAATGCAAACATTGATGGGGGTCATGTTCCGTTTGTAGTGCCCCAGATGAGCCTAAACAGTGGAAACCCCCACAAGTGACCCCATTTTGGAAGCTAGACCCCCTAAGGAACTTATCTAGATCTTTGGTGAGCACTTTGAACCCCCAAGTGCTTCACACAAGTTTATAATGCCCGGGCATGAAAATAAAAAATCCTATTTTTTTCCCACAAAAATTATCTCTTAGTCACTAATTTTTTATTTTCCCAAGGGTAACAGGAGAAATTGGACCACAAAATTTGTTGTCCAATTTGTCCTGAGTACGCTGATACCCCATATGTGGGGGGAACCACTGTTTGGGCGCATGGCAGAGCTCAGAATGGAAGGAGCACCATTTGACTTTTTCCAACCAAAATTGGCTGGAATTGAGATTGGACGCCATGTTGCATTTGGAGAGCCCCTGCTGTGCCTAAACAGTGGAAACCCCCACTAGTGACCCCATTTGGGAAACTAGACCCCCCTAAGGAACTTATCTAGATCTTTGGTGAGCAATTTGAACCCCAAGTGCTTCACACAAGTTTATAACGTAGAGCCGTAAAATTAAAAAATCATATTTTTTCCAAAAATTGATCTTTTCACCCCAATTTTTATTTTCCCAAGGGTAACAAGACTCCAAAAGTTATTGTGAAATTTGTCCTGAGTGCGCTGATACCCCATATGTGGGAGTAAACCACTGTTTGGGTGCATGGCATAGTTTGGAAGGGAAGGAGCGCCGTTTGACTTTTTCAACGCAGAATTGGCTGGATGCCATGTCGTGTTTGGAGAGCTCCTATCTGCCTAAACAGTGGAAACCCCCCACAAATGACACCATTTTGGAAACTAGACCCCTCAAGGAACTTATCTAGATTGTGTGGTGAGCTCTTTGAACCCCAAAGTGCTTCACAGAAGTTTATAACGTACAGCCGTAAAATAAAAAATCTTTTTTTTTTTTACAAAAATGATTTTTTCGCCCCCAATATTTTATTTTCACAAGGGTAACAGGAGAAATTGGACCCCAAAAGTTGTTGTCCAATTTGTCCTGAGTACGCTGATACCCAATATGTGGGAGTAAACTACTGTATGGGCGCACGTCGGGGCTCGGAAGGGAAGTAGTGACGTTTTGGATTGCAGACTTTGATGGAATGGTCTGGGGAAGTCATGTCGCATTTGGAGAGCCCCTGATGCGTCTAAACAGTGGAAACCCCCCACAAGTGACCCCATTTTGGAAAATAGACCCCCAAGGAACTTATCTAGATGTGTGGTGAGCACTTTGAACCCGAAGTGCTTCACAGAAGTTTATAACGTACAGCCGTAAAAATAAAAAATCCTTTTTTTTTTTTACAAAAATGATTTTTTCGCCCCCAATATTTTATTTTCACAAGGGTAACAGGAGAAATTGGACCACAAAAGTTGTTGTCCAATTTGTCCTGAGTACGCTGATACCCAATATTGGGAGTAAACTACTGTATGGGCGCACGTCGGGGCTCGGAAGGGAAGTAGTGATGTTTTGGATTGCAGACTTTGATGGAATGGTCTGGGGGCGTCATGTCGCATTTGGAGAGCCCCTGATGCGCCTAAACAGTGGAAACCCCCCACAAGTGACCCATTTTGGAAAATAGACCCCACAAGGAACTTATCTAGAAGTGTGGTGAACGCTATGAAGCCCCAAGTGCTTCACAGAAGTTTTATAACATACAGCCGTAAAAAAAAAAAATCATTTTTTTTTTACAAAAATGATTTTGTCGCCCCCAGTTTTTTATTTTCCCAAAGGTAACAGAAGAAATAGGACAAATTGCACAATAACTCTTGTGGTCCAGAGTACGCTGATACCCCATATGCGGGAGTAAACTACTGTTTGGGCGCATGGCAGAGCTCAGAAGTGAAGGAGCACCGTTTGACTTTTTCAACGCAGAATTGGCTGGAATTGAGATCAGACACCATGTCACATTTGGAGAGCCCCTGATGTGCCTAAACAGCGGAAACCCTCCAATTCTAACTCCAACCCTAACCCCAACACACCTTTACCCTAGTCCCAACCCTAACCACAAACCTAACCCTAACACACCCCTAACCGTAATCCCAACCCTAATCCTAACCCTAACTTTAGCGCCAACCCTAACCCTAACGGTAAAATGGAAATAAATACATTTTTTTAATTTTATTATTTTTCCCTAACTAAGGGGGTGATAAAGGGGGGTTTGATTTACTATTTATAGCGGGTTTTTATGATTGGCAGCTGTCACGCTAAAAGACGCTTTTTATTGCAGAAAATAGTTTTTTGCATCACCACATTTTGAGAGCTTAATTTTTGCATATTTTGGCCCACAGAGTCATGTGAGGTCTTATTTTTTGCGGGACGAGGTGACGTTTTTATTGTATCATTTTTGAGCACGTGACATTTTTTGATCGCTTTTATTTCGATTTTTGGTGAGGTTAGAATGAACAAAAATCAGCAATTCATGAATTTCTTTTGGGGAGGCGTTTGTACCGTTCCGCGTGTGGTAAAATTGATAAAGCAGTTTTATTCTTGGGTCAGTACGATTATGGCGATACCTCATTTATATCATTTTTTTATGTTTTGGCGCTTTTATAGAATGAAAACAATTTTATAAAAAAAATATTATTTTTGCATCGCTTTATTCTGCGAGCTATAACTTTTTTATTTTTTCACTGATGATGCTGTATGGCAGCTCGTTTTTTGCGGGACAAGATGACGTTTTTAGCGGTACCATGGTTATTTATCTCGGTCTTTTTGGTCGCGTGTTATTCCACTTTTTGTTCAGCGGTATGATGATAAAGCATTGATTTTTTGCTTCGTTTTCTTTTTTTTTTTTTAAGGGGTTCACTAAAGGGGTTAACTAGTGGGACAGTTTTATAGGGGGGGTCGTTACGGACGCGGCGATACCAAATATGTGTACTTTTATTGTTTTGTTTTTTTTATTTACAGGAAGAAATGAATTTATTGGGGAATATTTTTTTTTTTTTTTTATGATTTTTTTTTACCACTTTTTATTTTTATTTTTTTTAACTTTTTTACTTTGTCCCAGGGTGGGACATCACTGTATTTTAGCAGATCGCTGGTGTGACAGTGTGCACAGCACTCTGTCACACCAGCGATCGCTCTGGCAGTGCTGCGGGCTTCTCAGTGCCTGCTCTCAGCAGGCACTGAGGAAGCCGCCTCCCTGCAGGACCCCGGCGCCATCTTGGATCCGGGGACCTGGAGGGAGGACGGACCCTCGGAACAGCGCGACACATTGCGCTGCTCTGAGGGTCTCAGGGGAGCGCGCAGGGAGCCCCCTGCCTGCGCGATCCTCCCCTGTGCCCCGGGTACACCGTGATCATGTTTGATCGCGGTGTGCCAAGGGTTAATGTGCCGGGAGCGGTCCGTGACCGTGTGATAATCAGCTGACACCCGGCGGCGATCAGCTGCGCTCCCCACGGGAGCCCATGACGCCCATGACGTACTATTCCGTCCATGGGAATTAGGTCCAGGGTCACATGGACGGAATAGTACGTCTGATGGAATAAAGGGGTTAAAAAAAATCCCTTTTAAATTTTGCCTTATGTAAAAGTCATTACGCAGGAATGATCTTGATACAATTAATAAATAAAATATATTCTAACTATTACCACTTTGTGGCTATGTGTCCTGTATGAATATGTTTCTTCTAGTGTAAATGAGATAATACCAATTTCTTCATGCACATATTCTGTGGTGCTATTGTACTTAATACAGTATATACTTCTTCCATGTATATGTTTGCACTATAACTAATTAGCTTAGCACACGGGATGAGCAAACGTTCTTTGGTGATACTCTGTTATCCCTCGAATATATCAGTGCTCAGATGTGCTCGTTATTCAGCGAGTAATGGGCGGTGCTCAATGTAAAGCTCGAATCCCCACCCCACATCTTTGGCGCCTGTTACGCAGTCAAAAGCATGCGGGGATTGCCTGTGAATCACTGTAATGCCGCAGCCATCTTGGTTGTGGAATTACTGTAATTGGCCGGCCATCTAATATCAAGGATTATAAAAGGAAAGGAGCAACCCAGCTCGGCACACTGATGCCATTGCACAGCTCTGTGACACCTTGTATTGGTGGGAGAGAGTGATTGCTAGGCCTGTGTACACAGCATAATGAATCAGAGGTCTGAAGTCTTGATACTGGTGCTGAAGCTGAGCCATCATACTAACAGCCCTTCTAAGGCATTCTACACAAACCTCATTTGTGTGCATTTTTGCTACTAGGCAGCCAACCCCTCCATAATCTGGTAGGTGTGTGGGTGGCTGTTTCTATCAGTAGTTTGCACCTGTGCTGCCCTGCCTTTATTAGTGAGGGCCTGCTGCATCCTGCTAGTGCATTAGTCATCTGACAGAATTGTGATCCTCATATTGTGCACAGTGCAGACTGTCAGGATCCTCCTGTGCCGTCGCCGGGAGCAAGTCGATTTGCATACATGTAGACACATTCCGATTACACATGCATGGCCTCGCTCAATATAAATGTACTTAAGCAAGACTGGACACGTCTAGTCAGAGTGTGGCTGAAGATTGCAAATCGTATACTTGTGGTCACATGACCGCCCACCCCTGGGGCCAGCACCAAAGGAACTTAACAGAGTGGATTCACAAGTCTGCCGTCACATAGAGTGACGGCAGACTTGAACCCCAAACCTGAACAACCTTATTAAAGGTTTATACGCCAGAAAATATGGTATATTTTTTGGGTTGTTCACTTTTTTGAGGAGGTTTACATGTTGCTTTTCGTGAATATCCTTTATGATGTTATTTGATATTGTGAGTTTAGCTCATATTTGTGGTTGTATTGCTTTACCAAAACCACAAATGACTAATTCACTAGTAGGATGCAGCAGGCCTCCACTAATATAGGCAAGGGAATCACAGGTGCAAACTACTGATAGAAACAGCCACCCACACACCTACCAGATTATGGAGGGGTTGGCTGCCTAGTAGCAAAAATGCACACAAATAATGCGCATTTGCATATAACGCCAGTCACACAAGTATGTGTGGTGCAAAGTGTCCGGCTTACAGACTATTGATGATGCCCATATATTATCAGGCAGGCTGCCCAGCACTATATACATGCACCTTACAGGGACAGACGCCCCAGTGCAAGGAGGTGGCAGGGACCGTCAGGTACCTTCTCTCTCCTTAACGCTATTCACCTGTGTCATTTGTGGCACTCTGATGTTTTACTAATGTTTTGCTGTTGTGAACACTGTAATGTATTTGCCATGTACAGTAATTGTGCTTTAGCTTAGGGATAGATTAGTAAGTAGTGCAGGGAGATGCAGGAAAGGCTCTTCCTGTTTGGCAGCGGACACAGGGGCAGCTGCCCAAGGGCAAGATGTATGTAGTGGACAGTAACAAGCTGTGGGGGATAAGCCTGCAGATGGCAGTAAGAAGCCCCCCAGTTGAAGAATAGTGCAGTTGGGCACCAGCTTAAAGGAATCACCCCCAGGAAGATTTTGAGGTGTAAGACCGGGGCAGAAGCAGCTGAGATAGTGTTTCCGGCACTTTTCTCTAATGGAACCAGACAAGGGACTGACAGGGAGTTGGTGATGCTGAAGGTACAGATGGGACACAAACTTTCCAAAGATGATGCCCGGATGGCAGGTACAGGGAAGCCAGATGTTGGACCTGGATGGTCCAAGGAGACGGCATGGATTGCCAGGAACAGAGATTGTCCAGGAAAACAAGTGGGACAAGGATTGTCCAGGGATATAGTTGAGTTTTCCGGGAAAGGGAAGCTGATGCAGAAGAAAGAGTATGTCCGGATGACAGGGAAAGATAGGAAGATGTCTCTGTGTTTAACTTGTGCTGCTGGTGTGAAGAATGCAGATAAGAAGATGTCTTTGTGCTTGACTTGTGCTGTCTATGTGATGAATACTCTACTATTTAGTAGGGTTCAACTGTTGGAAAAAGACCTGAAGTCTCTGAAGTGATTTGAGGAGCCGACATGGCAGCAGCTGAGGGGAATTTGACAGAGCCTGAGAGTGTGCTGTGGTGTATGCTGCACATGCAGTACAAGGGACTTTATTTATCTTTTCATGTACAAGGTGTCGGGGTGCTCTCTGACTTGCTTAGTGAACTCGCCCACGACTACCACACCGTGCCACCTTGTTACACCACTACACCAAGCCAACAAAAAGAGGCCTGGCTGCATTGTAATAACGTGCAGGTGCTGGGTATGTAACCACGGAACAGAGACAGATCAACAGTTAAAGGGTTTATTTATAAGGATAAGATTATCCTCGCAAGGAGAAAATAGTGGGGATTAAACTGATATTATAACAGTGTATTAAACAGCATATGGGGACTAGAACATGTAATCAATCAGTCAAGCAGAATAACGGTAATTAACGGGTATTCGTGAAACTTATCAGTCTGAAGAAATCTTGCTTGAAGGGTCATCTTGTCCAACATAGGCGCCAACAGCAGCGGCACTTGTAGTCTCTGTAGTCTCTGTGAACGCTGTAATCTCTGTTGGATGGTAACCGGGATCTCCAGGGTTAAGGTGGAAGGCTGGGGGACACTGGGACAGACTGGGTCTCCCGTGCTCTGAGTCTCTTCTTCCAAACTAACAGTCTCTCTCCCGGAACAATGCTCAGTCTTTTGTTAAGCTTCTCTGCTGGAACGTTATTCAGTCTTTTTTCAAGTCTATCTGCCGGAATCAGGAGCTCTGACCTGTCACTGCGGTCACTGTGACTATCCCGCGGGTCTCCGTCTCTTCACGGTCATGAGGGTGTCTTGCTCTAATCACTGGGCACTCTGCATTCAAGTACTCACAGACAGCAGAAAGTATGTCCCATCCTCCTGTCTTAGCTCTTTGGCCGGGTGTTCTCTCTCCTCTCCTGCATGCAGCTGAGACCTGATCTGTCTGCTGCACACACTGCTCTGAGCTCTGTGCGCCTGGCTTTCCCGCCCTTAGACTCTCTGGCTTCCTGTCCCGGTCTGAAAGTCTCCCCCCCCCCCGGGAAACCTGCTGTACAGCTGCATGGTTCCAGACACGGAGTAGAGGAGGTAAAACCCTTCTGACTCTTCCTGTGCTTCACCCTTTACAGCATACGGCAAAAAATTTGAAAAAGTTCAATAAAAGATGAAAAAATTATTGTAGTGATAAATACATTAACCTCTTAAAGACCAGATGTATTTTTGGTTTTGCATTCTCATTTTTTGCTCCCATTCTTCCCAGAGCCATAACTTTTTTTATTTTTTGGTAAATATGGCCCTGTGAGGGCTTGTTTTTTGAGGGACGAGTTGTACTTTTGAACAAAACCATTGGTTTTACCATGTCATGTACTTGAAAATGGGAAAAAAAAATTCCAAATGCAGTGAAATTGCAAAAAAAAGTGCAATACTCACTCGTTTTTGGTTTGGCTTTTTTACTAGGTTCACTAAAGGCTAAAACTGACTGCCTTTATGATTCTCCAGGTCATTACGAGTTCATAGACACCAAACAAGTCAAGGTGCTTTTTTGCAAACTTTGTTAAAAAAAATTGTGACATTTTCTGATACCCGTACCGTGTCCATTTTTCGTGATCTCGGGAAGCAAGAGGGCTTATTTTTTGCGTGCTGAGCTGACGTTTTTAATGATAACATTTTGGTGCAGATGCGATCTTTTGATCGCCCGTTATTGCATTTTAATGCAATGTTGCGGCGACCAAAAAAACGTAATTTTGGCATTTTGACTTTTTTCTCTCTACATCGTTTAGCGATCCAGTTATTTGTTTCTTTTATTGATTGATCTGGCGATTCTGAATGTGGGATACCAAATATGTGTGTGTTTGATTTTTTTATTGTTTATTTTGAATGGGGCAAAAAGTGGGTGATTTGAACTTTTATATTTTCTTATTTTTTATATATATTTTTTAAAACTTTTTTAAACTTTTGGCATGCTTCAACAGTGTCCATGGGAGACTACAAACTGCCATACCTCAATCGGCTCTGCTACATACAGGCAATGATCAGGTCACCTGTATGTAGCAGAATCCCTCAATTGCTATGAGAGCTGACCACTGGGCGGCGCTCATAGCAATCCGCAGTGACAATCATAGAGGTCTCCAGGAGACCTCTTGTTGTCATGCAAACCCATCGGTGACCCGCGATCAAGTGACGGGGGTCACAGATGGGCGAATTCTCCGTCCCGACGGTCGGAAGCGAGCGTTAAATGCCCTGTCAGAGAATGATAGTGGCATTTAATGATTTAATAGCTGTGGGTGGATCGCAAAACAGCTGACATGTCCCAGGAAAGATGTGGGCTCAGCACCAGAGCCCACATCAAAGGAAGGGAGTCCAACATCGGCGTAAATTTACGCCCGATGTCAGAAAGGGGTTAAATGAATTATTGGTTGATATTTTGGCCAAAATAGATAAGCTCGCTACCCAACGTCAAGGGTCCTCATACTTTCGAGCTCTAACACTAATTTCAAAAACAACTAACATAGAAAAATTGAGAACAACATACCATAAGGATACAGCCTTTACCAAAACCTGTCAGATGACGAATGCTCTAGCAGGATGCAGCAGGCCCCCACTAACATAGGCAGGGGCCGCACAGGTGGAAACGACTGATAGAAACAGCCACCCACACACCTACCAGATTATGGAGATGTTGGCTGCCTAGTAGCAAAAATGCACACAAATTAGGCTTGCGTAGAACGCCAGTCACACAGGTATGTGACAGGCTTACAGCCTATTGATGACCCCCATAGTATTATCAGGCGGCTACCCAGCACTATATACATGCACCCCACAGGGACAGACACCACAGTATACCAAGCCAACAAAATGTGGCCTGGCTGCATCCTGCAAAAAATGATAAAAAGTTCAATAAAAGATGAAAAAAGTAATGCATATGATAAATACATTAAATGAGTTTTTTTTATATTTTGGCCAAAATAGAGAAGCTCTCAACACAACGTCAAGGGTCCTCATGCTTGCGAGTCCTAACACTAATTTCAAGAACACCTAACATAGAAAAATTGAGAAAAACATACTATAAAGATACCCCTCCTTGTGGGGTGCATGTATATAGTGCAGGGAAGCCCACCTGATAGTACTATAGGCGTCATCAATAGGCTGTAAGCCAGACACTTTGTACCACAAATAGCTGTGTTACTGGCATCCTATGCAAGCCTCATTTGTGTGCATTTTTACTACTAGGCAGCCAACCCCTCCATAATCAGATATTTTGGTAGGTGTGTGGGTGGCTGTTTCTATCAGTAGTTTGCACCTGTGCTGCCCTGCCTTTATTAGTGAGGGCCTGCTGCATCCTGCTAGTACATTAGTCATCTGACAGAATTGTGATCCTCGTATTGTGCACAGTGCAGACGGTCAGGATCCTCCAGTGCCGGCACCGGGAGCAGGTCATTTGCATACATGTGGGCACATGCCGATTAAAGTAACTCTGTAGTACCTTCAATCCCACGATCAGTGTACCCCCACTAATAAAAAAATGATGGCAAATCCTACTGCTATATCGTAATTTTATGTGATGGGAGTAATCTTATAATGAGTGATGTTTCTTTACCGGTAAGGCTCCAGCTATTTAGCTCATAATATCGATATGTGATGACATATTCTTGCATTACATACTCTAGTGGAAGAACCCCATATACAGCTAGTCATAAAATGTTATTATGTGGTGTAAATAAGCTACAAATGAAGATTACTATTATATCTAAACTTATACAATATTAAATATTACACTCATTGGACAAAGTAAGTCGTGACTTTATGCTGTCATGCCAGTGTTATCAACTGCAGATCATATATGGTTATTGAAAGGCTCTCGTAAAGATCCAATGAGTATGTATTATGTCTGTTATCATATCTTCTAGTCAATAGTGGAGACTCGTCATATACAATATATGTAGTCACACTGAAGTGTTATCGTTCTTTCATGCCGTGCAGTCTGTTTAATATTAATATTAATCTTTACAACGGACCAAGGGGACAAAGTTACAGCTAGTGACATCATTTCCTTTTCATACAAAGTTTCTGATAAGTTGAATAGGGTTGAATAATAATTATAAGGATGAGGAACACAAATTAAATTGCTAATTTAATAGAAATCTTAAAACCAGTTGATAAATTGATATTTTCAATTTTTATGTTGTTTCTCGTCACATTGTGGCTATTGTAACATTTATGTACTGCAAACGCTACAATATTTCAATCCTGGGGGGTTTTCCACTACTATTTCACCCCCTTTTATACAGTTAGGTCCATAAATATTTGGACAGAGACAACATTTATCTAATTTTGGTTCTAGACATTACCACAATGAATTTGAAACAAAACAAATCAGATGCAGTTGAAGTTCAGACTTTCAGCTTTCATTTGAGGGTATCCACATTAAAATTGGATGAAGGGTTTAGGAGTTTCAGCTCCTTAACATGCGCCACCCTGTTTTTAAAGGGACCAAAAGTAATTGGACAAATGACTCCAAGGCTATTTCATGGACAGGTGTGGGCAATCCCTTTGTTATGTCATTCTCAATTAAGCAGATGAAAGGGCCGGAGTTGATTTGAGGTGTGGTGTTTGCATTTGGAAGGTTTTGCTGTGAAGGAAACATGTGGTCACAGGAGCTCTCCATGCAGGTGAAACAAGCCATCCTTAAGCTGCAAGAACAGAAAAAAACCCATCCAAGAAATTGCTACAACATTAGAAGTGGCAAAATCTACAATTTGGTACATCCTGAGAAAGAAAGAAAGCACTGGTGAACTCATCAATCCAAAAAGACCTGGGAGCCCAAAAAGACAACAGTGGTGGATGATCGCCGCATACTTTCTTTGGTGAAGAAGAACCCGTTCACAACATCAACTGAAGTCCAGAACACTCTCAGTGAAGTAGGTGTATCTGTCTCTAAGTCAACAGTAAAGAGAAGACTCCATGAAAGTAAATACAAAGGGTTCACATCTAGATGCAAACCATTCATCAATTCCAAAAATAGACAGGCCAGAGTTAAATTTGCTGAAAAACACCTCCAGAAGCCAGCTCAGTTCTGGAAAAGTATTCTATGGACAGATGAGACAAAGATCAACCTGTACCAGAATGATGGGAAGCCAAAAGTTTGGAGAAGAAAGGGAACGGCACATGATCCAAGGCACACCACATCCTCTGTAAAACATGGTGGAGGCAACGTGATGGCATGCCATGCATGGCTTTCAATGGCACTGGGTCACTTGTGTTTATTGATGACATAACAGCAGACAAGAGTAGCCGGATGAATTCTGAAGTGTACCGGGATATACTTTCAGCCCAGATTCAGCCAAATGCTGCAAACTTGATTGGACGGCGCTTCATAGTACAGATTGATAATGACCCCAAGCATACAGCCAAAGCTACACAGGAGTTCATGAGTGCAAAAAAGTGGAACATTCTTCAATGGCCAAGTCAATCACCAGATCTTAACCCAATTGAGCATGCATTTCACTTGCTCAAATCCAGACTTAAGAGGGAAAGACCCACAAACAAGCAAGACCTGAAGGCTGCGGCTGTAAAGGCCTGGAAAGCATTAAGAAGGAGGAAACCCAGCGTTTGGTGATGTCCATGGGTTCCAGACTTAAGGCAGTGATTGCCTCCAAAGGATTCACCACAAAATTTTGAAAATAAAAATATTTTGTTTGGGTTATGTTTATTTGTCCAATTACTTTTGACCTCCTAAAATGTGGAGTGTTTGTAAAGAAATGTGTACAATTCCTACATTTTCTAACACATATTTTTGTCCAACTCTTCAAATTAAACGTTACAATCTGCACTTGAATTCTGTTGTAGAGGTTTCATTTCAAATCCAATGTGGTGGCATGCAGAGCCCAACTCGCGAAAATTGTGTCACTGTCCAAATATTTGTGGCCCTGACTGTACTTCTAAACTCATGATAACAATGGCTTTTCTAACAAACTTTCAGTACCTGCTCTTCTTCTATGAGCACATCTAGGTTTAGGTCATGTAATCCTTTAACATGGAGGCACTATTTCACGTCATGTCTGATCCACCCCTCATCTGGGCACTGTATTTCACAGAATAAGTGGAGTAAGTCACTCTGCTCCTGTTGGGGCAGCGCTGCCTTTAATTGATTGACTGGAGTCTGGGAATGCAAGGTCAGATCATCTTCACAATCAGAGCTGAGACTAGGAGTAGGCAGGATAGGAATCAGCTTAGGGCGCTACCTCTTGCCTCCCTGAGAAGCGAAGTTGGTTGTTTTTTTAATCACGGGCAGTCCTGTACCAGTAGCCACAAGGTATCTTCATCCAGCTTCATCTGATATTTAGCACACTGATGGTAGGGGGCAGGCACAGGTGAGCAGTATCAGTGAGTCCCTAACATCACTCACCACTCTCTGACTGTGCCCCAGCCATAATTCCCTCCCTGCTGCACTCAATGGAATTTGTGTCTTTTAGACATGAATATAATTGATGAAAGCACTGAGACTGGAGCAGAGAAGTTTTTAGCAGTGTTAGGGGTCGAGTTCCCGCTTCTGCACAAGGGGAGGCTCGAACCATCCCCGTTGCAGTCTCCCATCCGTCTCCGGCCGCAGTGGACTCTGCTCAGCAGAGACGTCGGTCCCAGCGTCTCGCCCAGTCTAACACTGTGCAGAGGATTACTGCTGCCTCTCCAGGTTCTGCTATTGTAGCGAGTACTGGTCAGCAGTGAGCAGACGTCTTTGGGACTAAGTCCTGTGTTTCCCCTTCTGAGCATGCCCAGGGTAAGATCTCTCATTGGAGATCAGGGGTCACATGCTCAGGTACTGCAACAACTCCTATTGGTCCGCCAGGAAGGTCCTGAAACTGCTTGTGTTTTGAAACAGTTTCTCATTGGTCCTTTTCTGGAAGGTCTTGTAGTTGCTGCTATAGAAGGGTTGGATGGCCGGACGGCCATGCGCTAGTATCAATCCTGTTATGTGCTTTGCGCCAGTGTGGTCATGTACGCATGCGGTTAGGGCTCGGCTGAAATAAGCCCCTAGAATACCGGCACCTCCGGTGAGGAGTTTTGTATGTACGTATTTAGGGCTTGGCTGATATAGCCTCTAGAATACAGGCTACTCCGGTGAGGAGATGGTTGTTTGCGTTACTGTCTGCATGACCACGGACTGCTATCTGCTCTGAAGTTATCTGTGTACTCCTGTGGGGCTAACAGGACACAGTCTCTACCACAGAGACTCTGTGCAGTAACAGAGTTCGCTCATACCGCCATATAGTGCCACAGCGTCTATATCAGCGACTCTGTGGAGTAACAGAGCTCGCTTATACCGCTATATTGTGCCATCTTACTAGCAGCAGGCTGACTGCACGGTGGACCCCGGGCTGCAAACGCACCTATTATTTATATTTTATTTGGTGCGTTCGCCAGCCCTAACAATCAGCTCCCTGCTAATTCCAGTAAGACACAAGGAATTATTGAACTGCGCCTTCTTGGAGTACGACGGTGGTGTCATGCAAGAGATGTCAGGTTGCACGACAACATCACTGCATCAAGCTGCCCAACACACACTGCTAATCAAGATACAAGAAAGAGACTGAAGGTGCCGTAGATGAGGAGCCTGGATTAGGTGAGTATAATTTCTTCTTCTTTTTTTTTTTTTGGGCCACTGAAAGGTTGGGTGTAGGGGATATTGTACTGTAGGCTGTGGAGACATTATATGTGGGGGACATTATACTGGGGCTTTGGGAAATTCTATGGGGGGCTGTGGAGACATCATATAATATGAGTGGCTGTGGTGGATATTATACTAGGGGTCCATTCGTTTGCTTAGGCTTTGGGTGCGCCAATGGCCTCATCTGCTTAGGGCACCAAAATACCTTGTCCCGGCCCTGCTGCAATGTAATTTGTAATGACAAACACATTGCAGCTTATCCACTAGGACTGATCTAAGCTTCCATGCCCAGACTCCTGTCAATCAATTAAAGGCCGCTCCACCGCCCCATCTGGAGAAGAGTGATATGCTCTTCTCATTCCATCCAAATCCTGGGCCCAGTTGAGGGGCAAATTGGATGTTGCAGAAAGGAAGCAATGCCTAAATGTCAACAAAGGATTACATGACTCACACTGCCCTCTCTTTCAAACCACATATCCAAGCCCTCGCCACCTCCTGCCACCTCAAACTCAAAAATATTTCCCGGATCTGCGCATTCCTCAACCATGAAACCACAAAAACAATAGTGCACGCCTGTTATGAATGTGCTAGAGATGGTTTCTGAGCAGAGGCTCCCTCTGGTGGTTACAGACAGTACTGAACCTTTCAGCGGGGAGTGGCAATCTGGAATCACGGACTGGTCTGATATAAGGGAGGTTCCCTCCCATGATGGTTGCCGGTGATCAATTGTTCTTGTCTCAATTGTGGTTCCTGGTTCATTTGGAAGTTTGCTGGAGTCTTGCCTGCATCTCCTGCTTTCAGATAAGATATTTTTTGCTTTTCTTTTTGTGCTTGCTTTTTGCATTGTTTTCTGCACTTTTGTGGAGGTCAGCCAGGTCCCCTCCTGGGGCCTGAGCTCCTCACAGTTTTTCTGCAGCCACTGTTGTTTGCTCATTTGCTTTTTCCTGTTTTTTCAGCGGCTGCA
>JARQOD010000005.1:371681790-371761427 GCA_033576555.1 Oophaga sylvatica
AACTCCTATTGGTCCCCCGGAAGGTCCTGAAATGCGGGGGGTTTTAAAACAGTTTCTCATTGGTCCTTTTCGGGAAAGGGGTCTTGTAGTTGCTGCTATTAAAAGGGGTTTGGATGGCCGGACGGCCATGCGTAGTATAAATTGTTATGTGCTTTGCGCCAGTGTGGTCAGGTACGCATGGGTTGGGGCTGGGCGGAAAAAAACCCCCTAGAAAAACCGGCACCCCCGGTGAGGAGTTTTGTTTTGACGTATTTGGGGCCCTTGGGCCCTGATATAGCCTCTAAAAATACAGGCTACTCCGGTGAGGAGATGGTTGTTTCCCCTTTAAACGGGGCGGACCAGGGAAAATGCAAATTGTTTGAAGTTACCCTTTTGGAAACTCCTGTGGGGTAACAGGACACAGTCTTTTACCAAAAAAACTCTGTGCGGGAAAAAAGAGTTCGCTCATCCGGGCCATATAGGCCACAGCGTTATTTCAGCGCTTGTGGAGTAAAAGGGGCCGCTTTTTCCCGGGCTATTTGTGCCATTTTTAACTAGCAGAAGGTGACCCCACGGTGGCCCCCGGGGCGAAAACGCACCTATTATTTATATTTTTTTGGTGGGGTTCCCCCCCCCGGGGGGGCCCACCCCCCTTTTTAAACCCAATTCCAAGCTCCCTTTGCTAATTTTTTCCAGGAAAAAAAGGACAAAAAAGGGAAAAAAAATTATTGAACTGCGCTTTTTTGGATTTCGACTTTTGGGTTTTCTTTGCAAGAGATGTCAGGTTGACGACAAAATCACTGCATCAAGCTGGGGCCCCAAAACACACTGCTAATCAAAAATACAAGAAAGAGACTGAAGGTGCCGTAGATGAGGAGCCTGGATTAGGGTGAGTTAAAAAATTTTTCTTCTTTTTTTTTTTTTTTGGGGCCCCTGGGAAAAGGGTTGGGGGTGTAGGGGATATTGTACTGTAGGCCCGTGGAGGCCCTTATATGTGGGGGCCCCTTAAAAACTGGGGGCTTTGGGGGAAATTCTATGGGGGGCTGTGGGAAAACATAATTTTAATATGAGTGGCTGTGGTGGATATTTACTAGGGGGCCCTTCGTTTGCTTAGGCTTTGGGGGCGCCAAATGGCCTCAAATTTTCTTTTGGGCCCCCCCCCCCCCAAAAAACCTTGTTCCCCGGGCCCGCTGCAATGTAATTTGTAATGACAAACACATTGCAGCTTATCCACTAGGACTGATCTAAGCTTCCATGCCCAGACTCCTGTCAATCAATTAAAGGCCGCTCCACCGCCCCATCTGGAGAAGAGTGATATGCTCTTCTCATTCCATCCAAATCCTGGGCCCAGTTGAGGGGCAAATTGGATGTTGCAGAAAGGAAGCAATGCCTAAATGTCAACAAAGGATTACATGACTCACACTGCCCTCTCTTTCAAACCACATATCCAAGCCCTCGCCACCTCCTGCCACCTCAAACTCAAAAATATTTCCCGGATCTGCGCATTCCTCAACCATGAAACCACAAAAACAATAGTGCACGCCTGTTATGAATGTGCTAGAGATGGTTTCTGAGCAGAGGCTCCCTCTGGTGGTTACAGACAGTACTGAACCTTTCAGCGGGGAGTGGCAATCTGGAATCACGGACTGGTCTGATATAAGGGAGGTTCCCTCCCATGATGGTTGCCGGTGATCAATTGTTCTTGTCTCAATTGTGGTTCCTGGTTCATTTGGAAGTTTGCTGGAGTCTTGCCTGCATCTCCTGCTTTCAGATAAGATATTTTTTGCTTTTCTTTTTGTGCTTGCTTTTTGCATTGTTTTCTGCACTTTTGTGGAGGTCAGCCAGGTCCCCTCCTGGGGCCTGAGCTCCTCACAGTTTTTCTGCAGCCACTGTTGTTTGCTCATTTGCTTTTTCCTGTTTTTTCAGCGGCTGCAGCTTGGTTTTTGTTCACACTGAGATCTGATTTAGTGGGTGGCGAGATCGTGTGATCTCAGTATTTTTGTAATCAGAATTGTTGGATTTTTGTAGGGTTTTCTGGGTTGCAGAAAGTAATCTCTCCTGTCCTATCCTATTTAGTCAGCTTGTGGCCCCAGCGTTTGCTCAGTCTATTTTCTGCCTATGTTTGTATTTTCATCTTGTCTAACCACCATTATATGTTTGGGGGCTTCCTATTTTCTTTGGGGATCTGCTCCGGGGCAGATAGCTTTCATCTTTCTGCCTTTAGGTGTAGTTATCTCTCAGGCTGTGACGAGGCGTCTAGGATCAACGTAGGAACGCTCCACGGCTACCTCTAGTTGTGTTGTTAGTTTAGGAATCTGCAACCCATCAGTTACCAACATCTCAGGTGTTCGGCTGCCCTACTGTTGTTCCTGTCCTCCTCAGCTACCGAAACATAACAGTATCACCGGCCAGAACTGAAAATTATATGGTACTCACAGAAGGGAAAAATAGTGTGGAAAGAAAAAAGTTGTCAGAGATTTTTTTTTCTGTCTGTTGCATTTTTTCCCTCTTTTTCTCTGGGTGCTGAGGAGGATTTTTTTTTTCTCTCAATGGAGTTTGCACAGTTGTCTGGCCATGTGGATTAGCTTGCCACTGAGGTTCGGAGTATTGCTACCTATCTTGCTGGGTTGCCAGTTATGGAACCTAGGATTCCCATGCCAGATTTGTTTTTGGGGGATCGGGCTAAATTTCTGAATTTCAAAAATAACTGTAAGTTGTTTTTTGCCTTAAAGCCTAAGTCTTCAGGGAACGCAGCACAGCAAGTTCAAATTGTCATCTCTCTCCTGCGCGGCGATCCTCAGGATTGGGCTTTTTCCCTGACACCTGGGGATCCTATTTTGAATGATATTGATGCATTTTTTCTGGCTCTGGGGTTATTGTACGATGAACTTAATGTCACTGATCAAGCTGAAAAAACCTTGTTGGCATTAAATCAGGGTCTTGAAGACGCTGAGTTGTACTGTCAGAAATTCTGAAAGTGGACAGTCATGACCAAATGGAATGATGATGCTTTGGCAGCCCTTTTTCGGAAGGGGCTGTCAGAGAATGTAAAGGATGTTATGGTGGGATTCCCTGCTCCCTCTGGTCTGAATGATTCTATGTCATTGGCTATTCAAATTGACAGACGTTTGCGTGAGCGCAGAGGTATGCTGAGATAGTGTTGCCTTGTGAGCCAGCTCCTGAGCCCATGCAGGGTGATAGAGTGACTTCTGGGGCACAGCGTCATGAGTTTCGAAAGCGCAATGGGTTATGTTTCTACTTTGGTGATGCCTCTCATGCTATTTCAGTCTGCCCTAAGCGGGGAAGACGTTTTGCACACTCAGTTGTCTTGGGTAGTGTTGAGACTAAATTTCTGTTGACTGTTACCCTGATTTGCTCCCTGTCCACATTTTCTGCTCAGGCTTTTGTTGATTCAGGAGCAGCTATTAACCTGATGGATTTGACTTTGCCAAACGTGTGGGTTTCCCATGATACCCCTGCGGAAGTCTATTCCCCTACTGGGCATTGATTCTACCCCTTTGGCGGAGAATAAACCCAAGTTTTCTACTCAGGTGATAATGAGGGTTGAACCAGATCATCAGGAGAGTTGCAAATTTCTGGTGCTGTATAATCTGCATGACATTATTGTACTAGGTTTCCCTTGGTTACATTCTCATAATCCTGTTTTGGATTGAAATCTGTGTCTGTGACCAGTTGGGGCTGCCAATGTGTTAATGCCGACACTCCTGTTTTTTCTGCCTCTCCCCAGTCTCAGGATGTTCCTGACTTTTTGACTGATTTTTCGGATGTATTTAGTGAAAGTAAATCTGCATCTTTGCCCCCTCACAGGAGCTATGATTGCGCTATTGAATTAGTGCCTTGGGGTAAATTTCCTAAAGGTCGCCTTTTTAACTTGTCTGTACCTGAACATGATGCTATGCGATCTTATATCAAGGAGTCATTGGAGAAGGGTCATATCAGACCATCCTCTTCACCCTTGGGTGCCGTTTTTTTCTTTGTGGCCAAAAAGGATGTTTCATTGAGGCCGTGTATTGATTATCGTCTCTTGAATAAGATCACTGTGAAGTATCAATATCCGTTACCCTTGATTTCTTACCTGTTTTCCAGGGTGAAAAGTGCTACTTGGTTTACCAAGCTTGACCTCAGGGGGGCGTATAACCTTATTCGCATTAAGCACGGGGATGAATGGAAGACGGCGTTTAATACCCCAGAGGGGCATTTTGAGTACCTAGTGATCCCCTTTGGGCTCACTATTGCTCCTTCCATCTTCCAATCCTTCATGATTAATATTTTCAGGGATTTTGTGGATACATTTCTGATTGTTTATTTGGATGATATCTTGATTTTTTCCAATGACTGGGACTCTCATGTGAAACATGTTCGGACTGTGTTCCAGATTTTGAGAGAGAATGCACTGTATGTGAAGGGATCAAAGTGTCTTTTTGGCGTACAGAAGGTCTCATTTCTGGGATTCATTTTGTCTCCGTCCGTTATTGAAATGGACCCTGTCAAGGTTCAAGCCATCTGTGATTGGGTCCAACCTACTTCATTAAAGGCTCTTCAGAGATTTTTGGGTTTTGCCAATTTTTATCGTAAATTTATTGGTAATTTTTCCGGTATTGTTAAACCATTGACTGATTTGACCAACAAGGTTCTGATGTGGTGAATTGGCCTCCTGAGGCAGTCTCTGCGTTTCAGGAACTTAAGCAGAGATTCACCTCTGCTCCTGTTCTACGGCAGCCTGATGTTTCTCTACCATTTCAGGTGGAGGTTGATGCCTCTGAAATTGGGGCAGGTGCCGTTTTGTCCCAAAGAGATCCAGAGACCTCTAAGTGTAACCCTTGTGCCTTTTTCTCTCGAAAATTTTCTCCAACTGAACGTAATTATGACGTGGTAATCGGGAGTTATTGGCCATGAAGTGGGCCTTTGAAGAGTGGAGACATTGGCTGGAAGGAGCCAAACATCAGGTGGTGGTCCTCACGGACCATAAGAATCTGGTTTATCTCGAATCAGCCAAGCGACTTAATCCTAGACAGGCCAGGTGGGCCTTGTTTTTCACACGTTTTAATTTTGTGGTTTCTTTTCTTCCTGGCACTAAGAATGTTAAGGCGGATGCCCTCTCGAGGAGTTTCTTTGCGGACTCTCCTGAGTTATCTGATCCTGCTGTTATTTTGAAAGAGGGTGTAGTTCTTTCCGCCATCTCGCCCAATTTGAGACTGGCCTTGGAAGGGTGTCAGGAGGATAAACCTGAGCGCTGCCCTAATGGGAAATTGTTCTGTCCCAGACCAGTGGAAGAAGAGTGTGATGTCTGAGATTCATTGTTCCGCATTGGCTGGTCATCCCGGGATTTTTGGTACCAGAGACTTGGTGAGTCGGTCCTTTTGGTGGCCTACTTTGTCTCATGACGTCAGGGAATTTTTGCAGTCCTGTGGGACTTGCTCTCGCTCTAAGCCTTGCTCTCGCTCTAGTGGTTTGTTAATGCCATTACCTGTGCCCAAGAGGCCATAGACCCATATCTCTATGGATTTTATTTCCGACCTCCCTGTTTCTCAGAGAATGACCGTTATCTGGGTAATCTGTGATAGGTTTTCCAAGATGATACATCTTGTGCCATTACCTAAGTTACCTTCCTCCTCCGAATTGGTGCCTTTGTTCCTTCAGCACGTGGTTCGGTTACATGGCATTCCGGAGAACATTGTGTCTGACAGAGGAGTCCAGTTTGTTTCCAGATTTTGGAGGACATTTTGTTCTAAACTTGGTGTTCAATTATCTTTCTCCTCTGCTTTTCATCCTCAGACCAATGGACAAACCGAGAGAACAAACCAGACCTTGGGGACTTATTTGAGATGTTTTGTGTCTGCTGATCAAGATGACTGGGTCTCTTTTTTGCCTTTGGCTGAGTTTGCTCTTAATAATAGGGCTAGCTCTGCTACCTTGATGTCTCAATTTTTCTGCAATTTTGGATTTCACCCTCGATTTTCTTCGGGACAGGCGGAGGCTTCTGTCTGTCCGGGTGTTGACTCTGTTGTGGAGCGAATGCAGCAGATTTGGGACCAGGTAGTGGAGAGGTTGTCTCTCTCTCAGGAGAAGGCCCAACGGTTTGCCAACCGGCATAGGACTGATGGTCCTCGATTTAAAGTGGGGTACTTGGCTTGGTTGTCCTCAAGAAATATCCCTATAAAGGTTGCATCTCCAAAGTTTAAGCCTAGGTTCATTGGACCTTATAAGATCATGGAGATTCTTAATCCTGTTTCCTTCCGTTTGCTTCTTCCAGGGACATTTAAGATCCATAACGTGTTCCACAAGTCCTTATTGAAGAGGTTTTTCGAGCCAGTGGTTCCTATGGCTGCGCCTCCTGACCCTGTTTTGGTTGAGGGCAATCTGGAGTATGTGGTTGAGAAAATATTGGATTCTCGACTTTCTAGACAGAAACTCCAGTATTTGGTTAAGTGGAGACGTTATGGTCAGGAGGACAATTCTTGGGTGTTTGCTTCGGACATCCATGCTAGGAGACTGATCCGTGCCTATCACCGAGCTCATCCTGATCGGCCTGGTTGCACAGGTGAGGGTTCGGTGACCCTTCCTCAAGGGGGGGTACTGTTATGAATGTGCTAGAGATGGTTTCTGAGCAGAGGCTCCCTCTGGTGGTTACAGACAGTACTGAACCTTTCGGCAGGGAGTGGCAATCTGGAATCACAGACTGGTCTGATATAAGTGATGTTCCCTCCCATGATGGTTGCCGGTGAACAATTGTTCTTGTCTCAATTGTGGTTCCTGGTTCATTTGGAAGTTTGCTGGAGTCTTGCCTGCATCTCCTGCTTTCAGATAAGATATTTTTTGCTTTTCTTTTTGTGCTTGCTTTTTGCATTGTTTTTTGCACTTTTGTGGAGGTCAGCCAGGTCCCCTCCTGGGGCCTGAGCTCCTCACAGTTTTTCTGCAGCCACTGTTGTTTGCTCATTTGCTTTTTCCTGTTTTTTCAGCGGCTGCAGCTTGGTTTTTGTTCACACTGAGATCTGATTTAGTGGGTGGCGAGATCGTGTGATCTCAGTATTTTTGTAATCAGAATTGTTGGATTTTTGTAGGGTTTTCTGGGTTGCAGAAAGTAATCTCTCCTGTCCTATCCTATTTAGTCAGCTTGTGGCAGCAGCGTTTGCTCAGTCTATTTTCTGCCTATGTTTGTATTTTCATCTTGTCTAACCGCCATTATATGTTTGGGGGCTTCCTATTTTCTTTGGGGATCTGCTCCGGGGCAGATAGCTTTCATCTTTCTGCCTTTAGGTGTAGTTATCTCTCAGGCTGTGACGAGGCGTCTAGGATCAACGTAGGAACGCTCCACGGCTACCTCTAGTTGTGTCGTTAGTTTAGGAATCTGCAACCCATTAGTTACCAACATCTCAGGTGTTCGGCTGCCCTGCTGTTGTTCCTGTCCTCCTCAGCTACCGAAACATAACACACGCCCTTATCATCTCCCACCTCGACTACTACAACCTCCTACTCTCTGGCCTCCCCTCTAGCACTCTGGCACTACTCCAGTCCATCCTACACTCTGCTGCCCGACTAATCCACCTTCTCCCCGCTATTCGCCAGCCTCCCCCTATGTCAGGCCCTTCACTGGCTTCCTATTGCCCAGAGGCTCCAGTTCAAAATCCTAACCATGACATACAAAGCTATCCACAACCTTTCTCCTCCATACATCTGTGACATGGTCTCCCGGTACCTACCCACACGCAACCTTCGATCCTCTCAAGATCTCCTTCTCTACTGCCCCCTCATCTCTTCTTCCCACAACCGCATACAAGACTTCTCCTGGGCTTCCTCCATACTCTGGAACTCCCTGCCGCAAAACATCAGACTTTCACCAACAACGGAAACCTTCAAGAAGAACCTGAAGACCCACCTGTTCCGTTAAGCCTACAGCCTGCAATCAACCTCAGTCTACTGAACCACCGCACAACCAGCTCTACCCTCTCCTAGTGTATCCTCACCCATCCCTGTAGACTGTGAGCCCTCGCGGGCAGGGTCCTCTCTCCTTCTGTACTTGTATATCCCTTGTCTCGCACATGTTTATTGTACTTATCTATATTTTCCCTTTTCACATGTAAAGCGACATGGAATAAATGGCGCTATAGAAATGTATAATAATAATAATATAATAATAATATGTGCTCATAGAAGAAATGCAGGTAATGAAAGTAAATTAGAAAAGCAATTGTTTTAAAGAGTGAGGACATATGAAAGGGTTTCAAAAAGTAGTGTAAATCGCATTTAATTGAAACTAGCAAGTGTGTGATTTCATATATATATATATATACAGTACAGACCAAAAGTTTGGACACACCTTCTTATTTAAGATTTTTCTGTATTTTCATGACTATGAAAATTGTACATTCACACTGAAGGCATCAAAACTATGAATTAACACATGTGGAATTACTGTATTTTTCGGACCATAAGATGCCTTTTTTCCCCCCAAAATTTGGGGGAAAATGGGGGTGCGTCTTATGGTCGCAATATACCTAAAAATCCGTTGGCGGCAGCGGTCCAGATGCAGCCTCCTGTGCTCTGTGGTGCGGTGGTGTCAGGGCAGCAGCAGGGCTCTGTGCTGCATGGGGGGCTCCGCCAGCATTTTGCTCTTAGCCGGAAAGCCCCCCGCAGCTCCGCTGCTGCGACGCGGTGGCCTCCTGAAAGATGGCCGCCAGGGGCCTCCGGTGGCGGTCCCGATGCAGCCTTCCTTGAGGTGCGGTGGTGTCGGGGCAGCAGCAGGGCTCTGCGCACCACAGAGCACAGGAGGCTGCATTGGGACCACCGCCACGGGATTTGTAATTATATTGCGACCCCACAGAGCACAGCCACCCCACAGAACACAGCCACCCCACAGTGTACAACCACCCCCCAGAGCACAGCCACCCCACAGAGCACAGCCACCCCACAGAGCACCCCTGCAACACAGAGCACCACCACCCCACCTGCCTGGACCACCGAACGACCCCTGTGACCACTCCTCTACCTGTGCAGATCTCTTCGCTGGTAAGCTGAATTCGAACTGTAAGACGGACCCCCATATGACACATTATTTTTTTTCCCCTATTTTCCTTCTGAAAATTTGGGGTGCGTCTTATGGTCTGGTGCGTCTTATAGTCCGAAAAATACGAGTATATACTTAATAAAAAAGTGTGAAACAACTGAAAATATGTCTTATATTCTAGGTTCTTCAAAGTAGCCACCTTTTGCTTTGCTTACTGCTTTGCACACTCTTGGCATTCTCTTGATGAGCTTCAAGAGGAAGTCACCGGAAATGGTCTTCCAACAATCTTGAAGGAGTTCCCAGAGATGCTTAGCACTTGTTGGCCCTTTTGCCTTCACTCTGCGGTCCAGCTCACCCCAAACCATCTTGATTGGGTTCAGATCTGGTGACTGTGGAGGCCAGGTCATCTGGTGTAGCACCCCATCACTCTCCTTCTTGGTCAATTAGCCCTTACACAGCCTGGAGGTGTGTTTGGGGTCATTGTCCTGTTGAAAAATAAATGACGGTCCAACTAAACGCAAACTGGATGGAATAGCATGCTGCTGCAAGATACTGTGGTAGCCATGCTGCTTCAGTATGCCTTCAATTTTGAATAAATCCCCAACAGTGTCACCAGCAAAGCACCCCCACACCATCACACCTCCTCCTCTATGCTTCACGGTCTGAACCAGGCATGTAGAGTCCATCCATTCACTTTTTCTGCGTCGCACAAAGACACGGTGGTTGGAACCAAAGATCTCAAATTTGGACTCATCGGACCAAAGCACAGATTTCCACTGGTCTAATGTCCATTCCTTGTGTTCTTTAGCCCTAACAATTCTCTTCTGCTTGTTGCCTGTCCTTAGCAGTGGTTTCCTAGCAGCTATTTTACCATGAAGGCCTGCTGCACAAAGTCTCCTCTTAACAGTTGTTGTAGAGATGTGTCTGCTGCTAGAACTCTCGGTGGCATTGACCTGGTCTCTAATCTGAACTGCTGTAAACCTGCGATTTCTGAGGCTGGTGACTCGGATAAACTTATCCTCAGAAGCAGAGGTGACTCTTGGTCTTCCTTTCCTGGGGCGGTCCTCATGTGAGCCAGTTTCTTTGTAGCGCTTGATGGTTTTTGCAACTGCACTTGGGGACACTTTCAAAGTTTTCCCAAATTTCCGGACTGACTGACCTTCATTTCTTAAAGTAATGATAGCCACTCGTTTTTCTTTACTTAGCTGCTTTTTTTTGCCATAATACAAATTCTAACAGTCTATTCAGTAGGACTATCAGCTGTGTATCCACCAGACTTCTGCACAACACAACTGATGGTCCCAACCCCATTTATAAGGCCAGAAATCCCACTTTTTTAAACCTGACAGGGCACACCGTGCAGTGAAAACCATTTCCGGTAACTACCTCTTGAAGCTCATCAAGAGAATACCAAGAGTGTGCAAAGCAGTCATCAAAGCAAAAGGTGGCTACTTTAAAGAAACTAGAATATAAGACAAAATTTCAGTTGTTACACACTTTTTTGTTAAGTATATAATTCCACATGTGTTAATTCATAGTTTTGATGCCTTCAGTGTGAATTTACAATTTTCAGTCATGAAAATACAGAAAAATCTTTAAATGAGAAGTTGTGTCCAAACTTTTGGTCTGTACTGTATATATTTATATACACATACATATATGTGAGGTAGGGATGCAGCCATCTTGGATAGGGCCTATACCAGCCTCCATTTTGTCTGTGCACAGAGCCACAGGCTGCCAACTGCACAGGGCCTGTTAGCATATTCAATATGACAGGGTTTGATGTCCACTGTGAATCAAAAGGGCTTTAGTATGCTAAGTGATTCAGGCCCATGTTTGAATGGCAAGGTCTTTAGTATGGTAACGAGTTAAGACCCAAAACAGAGCCAAGCCAGCATGGTGAATAGTAAGGTTTGTTAGCATGGTAATGAGATGCCTGGGGCTTCAATTAGACTATACATTTCAGCCAGACCATGAAAACACATCTATTTATATCCCAGACACGAAGGCTCCATTCTAGGATTATGAATTATGAGCACATCTTTGTAGGTACATTCTCATAAAAATATCTGTGTGACCCTGCGGACCTCGGGCCTTTGATGGTGCAACTCCCGAGTCGGTGATGGCTTGGGGGGCTGAGATATAGAGATTAGCCATCCACAATGACCCAATCGGGCCAGGTTTGATATCCATGCGACAGGCAAAATATACTGCATCCGCTGGTACCTCTCGTGTCCTGATCCGATCATCCTGGAGAAAGTTAACCCCTTTATTAGGTATTGGGAATAAATTCTGCAGGGGGCTAAGGGTGGAGATTGTCAGCCCACCCTCAGACACCGAGGGGAGGGACCTAGCAGGTTTAAGAACTGTGAGCTAAGGGCAGCCCAGATCCATTCTCACAGAAGCCAAGAAGCAACCAGGGACAGAACTGCCAAGGGAGCAGCGGCACACGTTTTGGGGGACTGTCCAGCAACTAAGATCTTCACCTGTGGATCGCAGAGCTCCCTGCCTCCACATGTCCCTACAACCTGGTAATATTGACCTCTAGCTAATACCTCTAAGCCTTGTACATTATTGTTGCATTTTACTCTGACTGCAAATCCATTGTAATTCCGTTGTATAGCTTACTGTATATTTCTGTAATTATCTAGTGCGCCCTTAATGCAATTAAACCATAAAATTAATCTTGGGCTGATGCTTTTACTCTGATCACGAATCTTAGAATACCCAGTGGGTAACAGGACACCCTCCCCGGCAGCTATTTGCTCTAGGTGCAGTTCCCTTACTGACCTGAGAGACAAAGGGGGCGCCGGAGAGCTGTGCCTGTGGAGCTACGTCACATTGGTGACGTGGGAGGACAGGGGCCATCCTTCACAATTATATATATATATATACACAGTATATACTGCTCAAAAAATAAAGAGGACACTCAAATAACACATCCTGTATCTGAATGAATTAAATATTCTCATTGAATACTTTGTTCTGTACAAAGTTGAATGTAATGACAACAAAATCACACAAAAATCATCTAAGGAAATCTTATTTATAAACCAATGGAGGCCTGGATTTGGAGTCACCCACAAAATCAAAGTTGAATGTAAAGTCCTTAAAACAAGTCAAGTTGATACTCAGTAGTGTGTGTGGCCTCCACGTGCCTGTATGAACTTCCTAAAATGCCTGGGCATGCTCATGATGAGGCGGTGGATGGTCTCCTGAGGGATCTCCTCCTAGACCTGGACTAAAGCATCCGCCAATTCCAGGACAGTCTGTGGTGCAACGTGACATTGGTGGATGGAGCGAGACATGATATCCCAGATGTGTTCAATTGGATTCAGGTCTGGGAAACGGGCGGGCCAGTCCATAGCTTCAATGCCTTCATCTTGCAGGAACTGCTGACACACTCCAGCCACATGAGGTCTGGCAATGTCCTGCATTAGGAGGAACCCAGGGCCAACCGCACCAGCATATGGTCTCACAAGGAGTCTGAGGATCTCATCCCGGTACCTAATGGCAGTCAGGCTACCTCTGACTAGCACATGGAGGGCTGTGCGGCCCTCCAAAAAAAAAGCCACTCCACACCATTACTGACCCACTGCCAAACCGGTCATGCTGAAGAATGTTGCAGGCAGCAGATCGCTCTCCATTGCATCTCCAGACTCTGTCACATCTGTCACATGTACTCAGTGTGAACCTGCTTTCATCTGTGAAGAGCACAGTGCGCCAGTGGCGAATTTGCCAATCCTGGTGTTTTGTGGCAAATACCAAGCGTCCTGCACTGTTTTGGGCTCTGAGCACAACACGCATCTGTGGACGTCGGGCACTTAGACCATCCTCATGGAGTCGGTTTCTAACTGTTTGTGCAGACACATGCACATTTTTGGCCTGCTGGAGATCATTTTGCAGGCTCTGGAAGTACTCTTCCTGTTCCTCCTTGCACAAAGGCTGAGGTAGCGGTCCTGCTGCTGGGTTTGTTGCCCTCCTATGGCCCCCTCCACGTCTCCTGGTGCACTGGCCTGTCTCTTTGTAGCGCCCCCAGCCTCTGGACACTACGCTGACAGACACAGCAAACCTTCCTGCTCACAGCTCACATTGATGTGCCATCCTGGATGAGCTGCACTATCTGAGCCACTTGTGTGGGTTGTAGAGTCCGTCTCATGCTACCTCAAGTGTGAAAGCACAACTAACATTCAAAAGTGACCAAAACATCAGCCAGAAAGCATTGGTACTGAGATGTGGTCTGTGGTCCCCATCTGCGGAACCACTCCTTTATTGAGTGTGTCTTGATAATTACCCATAATTTCCATCTGTTGTCTATTCCATTTGCACAACAGCATGTGAAATTGATTGTCAATCAGTGTTGCTTCCTAAGTGGACAGTTTGTTTTCACAGAAGTTTGATTTACTTGGAGTTATAGTCTGTTGTTTAAGTGTTCCCTTTATTTTTTTGAGCACTGTGTATATATATATACACAGTATGTCACACAAAATTGTTAATAAATAACATTTCCCGAATGTCTACTTTACATACAGCACAATTTTGGAAGCAAAAATTTTTTAGTAGGAAGTTATAAGGGTTAAAAGTTGACCAGCAATTTCTCATTCTTACAACAAAATTTACCATTTTTTTCGGGACCACCTCATATTTGCAGTCACTTTGAGGGGTCTATATGGCAGAAAATACTCAAAAGTGACACCATTCTAAAAACTGCACCCCTCAAGCTGATCAAAACCGCATTCAAGAAGTTTATTAACCCTTCAGGTGTATCACAGGAGCAGAAGCAACGTGGAAGAAAAAAATAAACATTTAACTTTTTAGTCACAAAAATGATTTTTTTTAGCAACAATTTTTTTTATTTTCCCAAGGATAACAGGAGAAATTGGACCCCAAAAGTTGTTGTCCAATTTGTCCTGAGAACGCTGATACTCCATATATGGGGGGACCACTGTTTGGGTGCACAGCAGGGTTCGGAAGGGAAAGAGCACCATTTGACTTTTTCAAACTAAAATTGGCTGGAATTGACATAGGACGCCATGTCGCGTTTGGCAAGCCCCTGATGTGCCTACACAGTGGAAACAAGTGACCCCATTTTGGAAACTATACCCCCTAAGGAACTTATCTAGATGTGTGGTGAGCACTTTGAACCCCCAAGTACCTCACAGAAGTTTATAACGCCGGGCTTGAAAATTAAAAATCATATTTTTTCGACAAACATGATCTTTTAGTCCCCAATTTTTTATTTTTCCAAGGATAACAGGAGAAATTGGATCCCAAAAATTGTTGTCCAATTTGTCCTGAGTACACTGATACCCCATATGTGGGGGAAACCACTGTTTGGGCACACGGCAGGGCTCGGAAGGGATGGAGCACCGTTTGACTTTTTCAAACTAAAATTGGCTGCAAAGGACATAGGACGCCATGTCGCTTTTGGCAAGTCCCTGATGTGACTAAAAGTGGGAACCCACCACAAGTGGCCCCTTTTTGGAAACTAGACTCCCTAAGGAACTTATCTAGATGTGTGGTGAGCACTTTAAACCCCCAAGTACCTCACATAAGTTTATAACGCTCGGGCGTAAAAATAAAAAACAATTTTTTGCACAAACATGAAAGCTTAGTCCCGAATTTTTTATTTTCCCAAGGGTACAAGGAGAAATTGATGGAATGGTCTGGGGGCATCATGTTCCATTTGCAGAGCCCCTGATGTGCCTAAACAGTAAAAAAAAAAAACATAAGTGATATCATTTTGCAAACTAGACCCCCAAGGAACTTATCTAGATGTGCCCCCTTTTTGGAACTAATCTACTGTTTCCTGTAAAGTAAATTAGTAGTGCATGGAGGTGTGGTACAATTTGAAGTAATCCTTCATACACAAGCCAGGTTTTTCGGGGCAGGTGTCGAATTGATAAGTGGTGTCCTTGCATATTCCCCTTTTGTAATACACTTGCCACCTTTTTTGCGGCTTATCTTTTCTACCAGTCGGCAGGACAAACCCCGGAAAATGCTGACCTGGTACGATACAAACACCTTCAGTTCTGGAAGTAATGGAGCCCGCTCCTTCCGGAGTTCCAAATATCAAGGCCTTAACTACTACCTCCTGAAACTGAAGGTACAACGTATCGGTGTGGTGTGCACATCGTAACAGCAGGAAAGCTTTAAGCATTGCCATTTGTACAATGTGCACGGCCTTTCTCAAAGCACTGTACAGTTGGAGGAGTTGATCGGACAGATCAATGCCCCCCATGTTTTTGTTGTACCCCAGTACACAGTCCGGTTTGCAGACCTGTGTAGAGGTACCTCCTACAGTGCTGAGGGCACTGCCATCACCGTGTATGGTGGACAAGAGAAGGACATCCCTCTTGTCTTTGTACAGGTAATTGCTACATTGGACTTTGCTTTAACCCTTCTGAGCATCTGCCTAAGTAGCATTATCGGGAGGCCTCTCTGATTTTTGCAGACAGTACCGCAGGCTGCAGTACCTTGCGCAGAGAGGGATTTGTAGGCTATGTGCCCACGTTGCAGAAATGCTCCGGAATTGTCCGGAGTATTTCCAGAACTCCCTGCCACGGGTAAAACGCATACGGAATTCGCATGCATTTTCCCACAAAACACGAGCGTTTTGTAAGCATTTTTAGCTTGCAGAATGCTTGCGCTTTTCCAAGCAATTTGAAGCTTCACTTGGAAAAGTGATTGACAGGTTGGTTACACTTGTGAAACATAGTGCTTGACAAGTGTGACCAACTTTTTACTATTGATGCTGTCTATGCAGCCATCAATAGTAAAAGATAGAATGTTAAAAATAATAAAAAAAATAAAAAATAGAGATATACTTACCCTCTGTCCCCGGAGTCCTTCCTGTCCTCAGCAACGCTGCTGGTAAGTTCTGTTCCCAGGCATGCATTGCGTAAATGACCTCTGATGACGTAGCGGTCACGCGACCGCTACGTCATCTGGGGTGATTCTCGCAATGCATCCCTGGGAACGGAAGTTGCTGGCAGCGCCACGTGCACCGCTGAGGACTCCGGGGGCCGACAGAGGGTAAGTATATGTCTATTTTATATTTTAATTCTATTTTTTACAGGAATATGGTACCTAGGGCCTGGAGGAGAGTCTCCTCTCCACCAGACCCTGGGTACCATCCGCACATGAAGCGCTCACTTTACGCATGGTGGGCATAGCCACATGCGCAAAGTGAAGGTTTCAATCCAATCCTATGGTGGCTGAATCGTCGCGATTCTGCCAAATTAATGAACATAATGCGTATTTACGGCCATGCAATTACGCTCCGGAAAAATACGCAGCATGGCACAACAATTGCGGAATCCCATAGCATTGCATGGGGTACGTTTTGTTAGCGTTTTTTAAGCGTTTACGCAGCGGAAAAACACGGCAAAAACGCTTAAAAAACGCAACGTGGGCACACAGCTGTACAGTCATGGCCAAAAGTTTTGAGAATGACACAAATATTATATTTTCACATGATCTGCTGCCCTCTGGTTTTTATGTGTGTTTGACAGATGTTTTTATCACAGACAGAAATATAATAATTGCAAACATATGAGTAACAAAAGCTTATATTGACAGTTAGAATGAGTTAATGCAGCAAGTCAATATTTGCAGTGTTGACCCTTCTTCTTCAGGACCTCTGCAATTCTCCCTGGCATGCTCTCAATCAACTTCTGGACCAAATCCTGACTGATAGCAGTCCATTCTTGCACAATCAATGCTTTCATTTTGTCAGAATTTTTAGGTTTTTGTTTGTCCACCCGTCTCTTGATGATGAACCACAAGTTCTCAATGGGATTAAGATCTGGGAGTTTCCAGGCCATGGACCCAAATCTCTATGTTTTGTTCCCTGAGCCATTTAGTTATCAACTTTGCTTTATGGCAAGGTGCTCCATCATGCTGGAAAAGGCATTGTTGATCGCCAAACTGCTCTTGGAGGGTTGGGAAAAGTTGCTCTTGGAGGACATTCTGGTACCATTCTTTATTCATGGCTGTGTTTTTAGGCAAGACTGTGAGAGAGCCGATTCCCTTGGCTGAGAAGCAACCCCACACATGAATGGTTTCAGGATGCTTAACAGTTGGCATGATACAAGACTGGTGGCAGCGCTCACATTGTCTTCTCCGAATGAGGCGTTTTCCTGATGTCCCAAACAATCGAAAAGGGGATTCATCAGAGAAAATAACTTTACCCCAGTCCTCAGCAGTCCACTGCCTGTACCTTTTGCAGAATATCAGTCTGTCCATGATGTTTTTTCTGGAGAGAAGTGGCTTCTTTGCTGCCCTCCTTGAGACCAGGCCTTGCTCCAAGAGTCTCCGCCTCACAGTGCGTGCAGATGCACTCACACCTGCCTGCTGCCATTTCTGAGCAAGCTCTGCACTGCTGGTAGCCCGATCCCGCAGCTGAAACACTTTTAAGAGACGGTCCTGGCGCTTGCTGGTCTTTCTTGGGTGCCCTGAAGCCTTTTTGGCAACAATGGAACCTCTCTCCTTGAAGTTCTTGATGATGCGATAGATTGTTGACTGAGGTGCAATCTTTCTAGCTGCGATACTCTTCCCTGTAAGGCCATTTTTGTGCATTGCAATGATGACTACACGTGTTTCTTTAGAGATAACCATGGTTAACAGAAGAGAAACAATGATGCCAAGCACCAGCCTCCTTTTAAAGTGTCCAGTGGTGTCATTCTTACTTAATCATGACAGATTGATCTCCAGCCATGTCCTCATCAACACCCACACCTGTGTTAATGGAGCAATCACTGAAAAGAGGTTAGCTGGTTCTTTTAAGGCAGGGCTGCAATGATGTTGAAATGTGTTTTGGGGGATAAAGTTCATTTTCTAGCCAAATATTGACTTTGCAAGTAATTGCTGTTAAGCTGATCACTCTTTATAACATTCTGGAGTATATGCAAATTGCCATTAGAAAAAGTGAAGCAGTAGACTTTGTAAAAATTAATATTTGTGTCATTCTCAAAACTTTTGGCCATGACTGTAGAGTGGGATGCTGGTATGAAAGTTATCGGTGTAGAGCACACCTTTATCCAGCAGTGGGTGCACCAAATCCCACACAATTTTCCCACTCACTCCCAGGACAGCAGGACATTCAGGGGGTTCAATCCTGGTGTCCTTTCCTTCGTAAACTCTAAACTTGTGGGTGTACACTGAGGTACTCTCACAGTTTGTAGAGTTTGATTCCGTACCTGGCCTTCTTGCTGGGCAGGTACTGACGGAATCCAAGCCTTCCCTTAAAATGAACGAAGGACTCATCTGTTGTGAATGGGTTTGAGATGAGTTCTGAGCAGAGGCTCCCTCTGGTGGTTACAAGCGGTGCTAGTGAAGATTGTGAGGACTGGGAATCAGGTGTTACTGACTGGTCTTATATAAGGGAGTCATTTTCCCATCAGGGTTGCCGGTGATCAATTGTTCTGGTCTGAATCCTTCATTCCAGTTTCCCTTGTAGCCTGCTGTGTCGTGTCTGCATCTCCTGCTTACAGATAAGACTTTGTCTTCTTTTGTGTTTTTGCTATATTTTTGCATTTTGTCCTGCACTTCTTGGGGCCTTCAGGGTCCCCTCTGGGGGCTTCTGCCCTCTCAGTTTAGTTCAGCCACTGAGTTTTGTTCTTTTGCTTTTTCCAGTTTTTTCAGTGGCTGCTGTTTTGATTTTGTTACACCAGAGAACTAATTTAGGTGGTAGAGGTCGTGTGATCTCAGGTGATTTTGAAATTAGTAGAGTTGGTGCTTTTCAGGGTTTTCTGGGATTGCAGTAAGTACCCTTCCTATCCTTTTCTATTTAGATAGTTTGGGCCCCAGCGTTTGCTCATGCTATTTTCTTTCTGTGTCAGTATTTCCTCTTGTCTAACCGCCATTACATGTTTGGGGGCTTTCTATTATCTTTGGGGTTCTGCTCCGGGGCAGATAGCTTTCCTATTTCTATCTTTAGGTGTAGTTAGTTTCTCAGGCTGTGACGAGGCGTCTAGGACCAACGTAGGAACGCTCCACGGCTGCCTCTAGTTGTGGTGGTTAGTCAGGGTACTGCAATCTCATAGATTCCAACTGCTCTGGTGTATTGCCTTTTTTACCTGCACTCCTCAGCTACCGAAACATAACAGTATCACCGGCCTAAAAATTGAGAATTGTATGGTACTCACAGAAGGGAAAAAATATTGTGAAAGAGAAAGGGTTGTCAGAGTTGTCAGAGATATTTTTCTGTTTGTTGCATTTTTTTTTTTTTTTCCTCTGTATCTCTGGGTGCTGGGGAGGATCTTTTCTCCCAATGGAGTTTGCACAGTTGTCTGGCCGTGTGGATCAGCTTGCCACTGAGGTTCAGAGTATTGCTGCATATCTTGCTAGGTTGCCTGTTGTGGAACCTAGGATCCCCATGCCAGATTTGTTTTTAGGGGATCGAGCTAAGTTTCAGAATTTCAAAAATAATTGTAAATTGTTTTTTGCCTTAAAATCTAAGTCCTCAGGAAACGCAGCGCAGCAGGTTCAAATTATCATCTCTCTCCTGCGCGGCGATCCTCAGGATTGGGCTTTTTCCCTGATACCTGGGGATCCTGTTTTGAGTGATGTTGATGCGTTTTTTCAGGCTTTGGGGTTATTGTACGATGGGCCTAATGTCACTGATCAAGCTGAAAAAGCCTTGTTGGCATTAAATCAGGGGCTTGATGATGCTGAGTTATACTGTCAGAGATTCCGTAGGTGGGCAGTCCTGACCAAATGGAATGACGACGCTTTGGCGGCCCTTTTCCGGAAGGGTCTGTCAGATAATGTAAAGGATGTTATGGTGGGATTCCCTGTCCCCTCTGGTCTCAATGATTCTATGTCATTAGCGATTCAAATTGACAGACGTTTGCGTGAGCGGAGAAGTATGCGTGGAATGGTGTTGCCTTGTGAACCAGCTTCTGAACCCATGCAGTGTGATAGAGTGGTGTCTGGGGCACAGCGTCATGAGTTTCGAAAGCGCAATGGGTTATGTTTCTACTGTGGTGATGCCTCTCATGCTATTTCAGTCTGCCCTAAGCGGGGAAGACGTTTTGCACGCTCAGTTGTCTTGGGTAGTGTTCAGACTAAGTTTTTATTAACTGTCACTCTGATATGCTCTCTGTCCTCATTTTCTGCTCAGGCTTTCGTTGATTCTGGAGCAGCTATTAACCTGATGGATTATGATTTTGCTAAACGTTGTGGGTTTCCCTTGATACCCCTACAGAAGTCTATTCCCCTACTGGGGATCGATTCTACCCCTTTGGCTGAGAATAAACCCCAGTTTTCTACTCAGGTGATAATGAGGGTTGAACCTGATCACCAGGAGTGCTGCAAATTTTTGGTTCTATATAATCTGCATGACATTATCGTGCTGGGTTTCCCTTGGTTACAGTCTCATAATCCTGTTTTGAATTGGAAATCTGTGTCTGTAACCAGTTGGGGCTGCCAATGTGTTAATACCAACACTCCTGTTTTTTCTGCCTCCCCCCAGGCTCAGGATGTTCCTGACTTTTTGTTTGATTTTTCTGATGTGTTTAGCGAAAGTAAATCTGCATCCTTGCCTCCCCATAGGAGCTATGACTGCGCTATTGAATTAGTGCCGGGTAGTAAATTCCCTAAAGGTCGCCTTTTTAACTTGTCTGTACCTGAACATGACGCTATGCGGTCTTATATCAAGGAATCATTGGAGAAGGGTCATATCAGACCATCCTCTTCACCCTTAGGTGCCGGTTTTTTCTTTGTGGCCAAAAAAGATGGTTCATTAAGGCCGTGTATTGATTATCGTCTCTTGAACAATATTACTGTGAAATATCAATACCCGTTACCCTTGATTTCTGACCTGTTTTCCAGGGTGAAAAACGCTACTTGGTTTACCAAGCTTGACCTCAGGGGGGCGTATAACCTTATTCGCATTAAGCACGGGGATGAATGGAAGACGGCATTCAATACCCCTGAAGGGCATTTTGAGTACCTAGTGATGCCCTTTGGGCTCACTAATGCTCCTTCCGTCTTCCAGTCCTTCATGAATGACATTTTCAGGGATTTTGTGGACAAATTTCTGATTGTTTATTTGGATGATATCTTGATTTTTTCTAATGACTGGGACTCTCATGTGAAACATGTTCGAACTGTATTCCAGATTTTGAGAGAGAATGCTCTGTATGTGAAGGGATCAAAGTGTCTTTTTGGCGTACAGAGGATCTCATTTCTGGGATTCATTTTGTCCCCATCTGTTATTGAAATGGACCCGGTCAAGGTTCAGGCCATCTGTGATTGGGTCCAACCTACTTCATTAAAGGCTCTTCAGAGATTTTTGGGTTTTGCCAATTTTTATCGTAAATTTATTGGTAATTTCTCGGTTATTGTTAAACCATTAACTGATTTGACCAGAAAGGGTTCTGATGTGGTGAATTGGCCTCCTGAGGCAGTCTCTGCATTTCAGGAACTTAAGCAGAGATTCACTTCTGCTCCTGTTCTACGGCAGCCTGATGTTTCTCTGCCATTTCAGGTGGAGGTTGATGCCTCTGAAATTGGGGCAGGTGCCGTTTTGTCCCAAAAAGATCCAGAGACCTCTAAAAGTAACCCTTGTGCCTTTTTCTCTCGAAAATTTTCTCCTACTGAACGTAATTATGACGTGGGTAATCGGGAGTTATTGGCCATGAAGTGGGCTTTTGAAGAGTGGAGACATTGGCTGGAGGGAGCCAAACATCAGGTGGTGGTCCTTACGGACCATAAGAATCTGGTCTATCTGGAATCTGCCAAGCGACTCAATCCTAGACAGGCCAGGTGGGCCTTGTTTTTCACACGTTTTAATTTTGTGGTTTCCTTTCTTCCTGGCACTAAGAATGTTAAGGCGGATGCCCTCTCGAGGAGTTTCCTTGCGGACTCTCCTGAGTTATCTGATCCTTCTGTTATTTTGAAAGAGGGTGTAGTTCTTTCCGCCATCTCGCCCAATTTGAGACTTGCTCTGGAGGGGTGTCAGGAGGATAGGCCCGAGCGCTGCCCTGTTGGAAAATTGTTTGTCCCGGACCAATGGAAAAAGAGTGTGATGTCTGAGATTCATTGTTCCGCATTGGCTGGGCATCCCGGAATTTTTGGTACCAGAGACTTGGTTAGTCGGTCCTTTTGGTGGCCTACCTTGTCTCGTGATGTCAGGGAGTTTGTGCAGTCCTGCGGGACTTGCTCTCGCTCCAAGCCTTGCTCTCGCTCTAGTGGTTTGTTGATGCCATTGCCTGTGCCCAAGAGACCATGGACCCATATCTCTATGGATTTCATTTCCGATCTTCCTGTCTCTCAGAGAATGACCACCATCTGGGTAATTTGTGATAGGTTTTCCAAAATGATACATCTTGTGCCATTACCTAAGTTGCCTTCCTCCTCTGATTTGGTGCCGTTGTTCCTTCAGCACGTGGTTCGTTTACACGGCATTCCTGAGAACATTGTGTCTGACAGAGGAGTCCAGTTTGTTTCCAGATTTTGGAGGACTTTTTGTTCTAAACTGGGTGTTCAATTGTCTTTCTCCTCGGCATTTCATCCTCAGACCAATGGTCAAACTGAGAGAACAAACCAGACATTGGAGACTTATCTAAGATGCTTTGTGTCTGCTGATCAGGATGACTGGGTCTCTTTTTTGCCTTTGGCTGAGTTTGCTCTTAATAATAGGGCTAGCTCTGCCACTTTGATGTCTCAGTTTTTCTGTAATTCTGGGTTTCACCCTCGATTTTCTTCAGGACAGACGGAGGCTTCTGTCTGTCCAGGTGTTGACTCTGTTGTGGAGCGTATGCAGCAGATTTGGGACCAGGAAGTGGAGAGGTTGTCCCTCTCTCAGGAGAAGGCCCAGCGGTTTGCTAACTGGCATAGGACTGATGGTCCTCGGTTTAAAGTGGGGGACTTGGTCTGGTTGTCCTCAAAGAATATTCCTATGAGAGTAGCATCTCCTAAATTTAAGCCTAGGTTCATTGGACCTTATAAGATCATGGAGATTACTAATCCTGTTTCTTTTCGTTTGCTTCTTCCAGGGACATTTAAGATCCATAACGTGTTCCACAAGTCCTTGTTGAAGAGGTTTGTCGAGCCAGTGGTTCCTGCTGCTGTGCCTCCTGACCCTGTTTTGGTTGAGGGCAATCTGGAGTATGTGGTTGAGAAAATATTGGATTCTCGTTTTTCTAGACGGAAACTCCAGTATTTGGTTAAATGGAGAGGTTATGGTCAGGAAGACAATTCTTGGGTGTTTGCTTCGGACATCCATGCTAGGAGACTTATCCGTGCGTATCATAGAACTCATCCTGACCGACCTGGTTGCTCAAATGAGGGTTCGGTGACCCCTCCTCAAGGGGGGGGTACTGTTGTGAATGGGTTTGAGATGAGTTCTGAGCAGAGGCTCCTTCTGGTGGTTACAAGCGGTGCTAGTGAAGATTGTGAGGACTGGGAATCAGGTGTTACTGACTGGTCTTATATAAGGGAGTCATTTTCCCATCAGGGTTGCCGGTGATCAATTGTTCTGGTCTGAATCCTTCATTCCAGTTTCCCTTGTAGCCTGCTGTGTCGTGTCTGCATCTCCTGCTTACAGATAAGACTTTGTCTTCTTTTGTGTTTTTGCTATATTTTTGCATTTTGTCCTGCACTTCTTTGGGGGCCTTCAGGGTCCCCTCTGGGGGCTTCTGCCCTCTCAGTTTAGTTCAGCCACTGAGTTTTGTTCTTTTGCTTTTTCCAGTTTTTTCAGTGGCTGCTGTTTTGATTTTGTTACACCAGAGAACTAATTTAGGTGGTAGAGGTCGTGTGATCTCAGGTGATTTTGAAATTAGTAGAGTTGGTGCTTTTCAGGGTTTTCTGGGATTGCAGTAAGTACCCTTCCTATCCTTTTCTATTTAGATAGTTTGGGCCCCAGCGTTTGCTCATGCTATTTTCTTTCTGTGTCAGTGTTTCCTCTTGTCTAACCGCCATTACATGTTTGGGGGCTTTCTATTATCTTTGGGGTTCTGCTCCGGGGCAGATAGCTTTCCTATTTCTATCTTTAGGTGTAGTTAGTTTCTCAGGCTGTGACGAGGCGTCTAGGACCAACGTAGGAACGCTCCACGGCTGCCTCTAGTTGTGGTGGTTAGTCAGGGTACTGCAATCTCATAGATTCCAACTGCTCTGGTGTATTGCCTTTTTTACCTGCACTCCTCAGCTACCGAAACATAACACTCATCCATGCAGATGTCCCTTTTGGGAATGTACACTTCAGCAAATTTTTTGTTGAAGTGTTCGATGACTGACCGAACTTTGAACAGACGGTCAAATTTGGGGTCATCTCGTGGGGAACACTGTGCATTATCGGTATAATGCAGGAATTTGTGGATAGCCTCAAAACACGTCCGGCCCATGAGCATTCGGAACATTGGAGTGTTATATAAAATATCAACACTCCAATACTGCCAAATTTCTGTCTTCTTCAGGATCCTCATGTGAAGCACCAGGCCCCAAAACTGCATCATTTCAAATGCATCTACAGGAGACCAGTTAGAATATGATGAACCTGGGTTTTGCGCCAAAAATTGATGAGCGTACAAATTAGTTTTTTCCATCATGAGGTTAATAAAATCCTCAGAGAAAAAGACTTTGAAAAGTCTGTTTCTGTGATTCTGCGAGGCCGGTGGTTTCAAACTTGATTTCTGATTCTGCCCAAAATCAGGAATCAGTGGCTCATAATTTTCAGGGGGGGGGGCGAAGTCCATACAGGGTCCGCAGTGGGGTGCGCTGGTTCAGCTTCATTTTTGGGAATCGTGGGCACTGCCTCATCTTCTGTCCTAGGGTGTCTGCTTGACGATTCCGCAGGACCCGAGGAAGAAGAGGATGAGGATGAGGATGAAGAATCAGAAAAGTAGAGAAAAGTGGGATCCTCTCCCTCGCTATCAGTTGGGAGGCAAGAAAAGCATATGCGTCCTCCAATGAATAACGCTGTTGGGACAAACGTGACGGACGGGACATTTTTTTTATGAGTATGGTGCTTGGGTGTAATTTATTTATAACTATGTGTATGTGTGGGGGAGATAGTGATTGCTGCAAACTTGTCTAAAAAGGAAAGCTAAAAGAAAAAAGCAAATAGCGAGAAAAAAATGCCTGTGAAAAGAAAAGTGTAAAACAGCAGGCCCTAGCTCTGATAAGTGAACTGTGTCACTTATCAACGTTTGGCGGCCGCTGGATATGCACACGTAGGTGGCGGAAAGGGGGGAGGGGAACAAAATGGAAATCGGCAGGCAAGAGCTCTGGTAAGTGAATTGCGTCACTTATTAAAGTTTTGCGGCTGCTGGATGTGAGCACGGAGGTGGCGGAAAGGGAGGTGGAAAAAAAAAAGGAAAACGGCAGGCACAAGCTCTGATGAGTGAACTGCGTCACTTATCAAAGTTTGGCGGCTGCAGGATGTGCGTACGGAGTTGGCGGAAAAGGGGCTGAGAAAAAAAAAGCGAGCACGAGTGTTGATTGGTGAACTGTGTCACTAATCAACTCTTGGCGGCTGCTAAATGTGCGCACGGAGGTGGCGCAAAAGGGGTTAGAGGTGGGGAAGGAGGGATTGGGGTGGATGAAGAGAGATCGGGCAGGGATTGGGGATCAACACTTACGGTTGTAGTCTCTCTTCTTTCTTCTGTCTTTCTACTTTCTTCAGCAGGAATTGTGGGGTCACAGGCTGCTGTGGCACCACAAGGCCCAGCACAGGAGGAGATCTGGCAGTGTGACTGCTCTGCAGGAATCCTCATCTAATGTAAGGACCCCTGCAGAGCAGTCACACACATGTCACAGGCAGGTTACAGACAGGTCACAGAGCGGTCATACCGCTGCTGTGACCTGTCATTGGTGAGATCAATCCTAGCCTGGGACATCATTGTTTCAGCCAATTTGATTGGCTGAAACAATGAGAAAGGCTGTGATTGGCTGTTCAGAATTGAACAGCCAATCACAGCGATCAGGAGGCCTGTTGGGCAGGGACAGATGCCGGGATGCTGACACCATCTTCCCTGAGGTAAGATGGCCTTGAAATTTTAATGCGATCACCGCAACTTAAGTCGCAGTGTCGCATTAAATGCCATGACGTACTATCCCGTCCTTGGGAAAGGGCACATGGACGGGATAGTACATCATATGGCAGAAAGGGGTTAGAATGGGGGTGGATCAAACATACTTTGGGAAGAAATGAATTCAATGAAAATTCATCTCGGCATGCTTAGCATGTCAATCTACGACAGAAGAAAAGATACTTCTTGGATATCGGTCAGACGCCTCTCACACAGCCAAATCAGATCTCACACTGCACTGATGAGGGCAGTACCCTGAAACACAGTGTCTGAAAATTGAGATTCTGGTTTGGCTTTTATCCTAAGTCATGTAACAAGGCTCATTAAAGGGTTGACATTGACTTTTAGGATTGCTACTTCCAAAAGATGGCACTAGAGTTCTAGTTCTTTTCCTCTTTAAAGAGACAGTTTGCAATGAAAATTCACCAAATTCTTGATGCAAACATGTAAAAGAAAGCTGAAGTTGAAAAGAGGATGTCTCTACAAATGGATAATGATCCCAAACACATATCAAAATCCACAATAGACTACCTCAAAATGAGTAAGTTGAAGGTTTTACAATGGCCCTCACAGTCCCCTGATCTGAACATCGCTGAAAATCTATGGCTAGACCTCAAAAGAGCAGTGCATGCAAATGTCCCTGGAATCTCACAGAACTGGAAGAATTTTCCAAGGAAGAAAGAATGAAAATCCCTAAAATAAGAATTGAAAAACCCTTGGTTGTAAAAGCATTTACAAGCTGTGATACTTGCAAAGGGGAGTGCTACTAGGTACTAACCATGCAAGGATTTTGACTCATTCCTCCATACAGATCTTCTCCAGATTTTTCAGGTTTCGGGGCTGTCGCTGGGCAACATTGAGTTTCAGCTCCCTCCAAAGATTTTCTATTGAGCTCAGGTCTGTAGACTGGCTAGGTCTTTCCAGAACCTTCAGTTGCTTCTTACTGAGCCACTCCTTAGTTGCTCTGTGTGATAGGGGTCATTATCACATTGTCATGCTAGAAGACACAGCCACGACCCATCTTCAATGCTCTTACTGAAGGATGGAGGTTGTTGGTGAAAATCTTATGATACATGACCCCATCCATCCATCCTCCCTTCAATACAGTTCAGTCATTCTCCTGTCCCCTTTACAGAAAATCACCCCCGAAGTATGATGTTTTCCCCCCCATGCTTCACGATTGAGATGGTGTTCTTGAGGTTGTACTCATCCTGCTTCCTCCAAGCACAGCAAGTGAAGTTGATACCAAAAAGTTCTATTTTTGTCTCATCTGACCACATGACTGTCTCTAATGCCTCCTCTGGAAAATCCAGATTGTCATTGTGAACTTCAAATGGGCCTGGACATGTGATGGTGTGAGCAGGGGGAACTTGCGTGACCTGCAGGATTTTAATTAATGACGGCATAGTGTGTTACTAATGGTAATGTTTGAGACTGTGATCCCAAGTCTCTTCAGGTCATTGACCAGATCTTTACATGTATTTCTGGGCTGATTCCTGAGCTTTCTCAGAGTCATCCTTACACCACGAGACGAGATCTTGCATGGAGCCCCAGACTGAAGATTGTCATCTTGTGTTTCTTCTACAGTGCCTACAAGTAGTATTCAACCCCCTGCAGATTTAGCTGGTTTGATAAGATGCAAATAAGTTAGAGCCTTCAAACTGCAAACGAGAGTAGGATTTATTAACAGAAGCATAAATCTTACAAAACAAAAAGTTATGTTGCTCAGTTGAATTTTAATAAATTTTAAACATAAAAGTGTGGGTCAATTATTATACAACCCCTATGTTTAATATTTCGTGGAATAACCCTTGTTTGCAATTACAGCTAATAATCATCTTTTATTAAGACCTGATCAGGCCGGCACAGGTCTGTGGAGTTATCTTGGCCCACTCCTCCATGCAGATCTTCTCCAAGTTATCTAGGTTCTTTGGGTGTCTCATGTGGACTTTAATCTTGAGCTCCTTCCACAAGTTTTCAATTGGGTTAAGGTCAGGAGACTGACTAGGCCACTCCAACACCTTGACTTTTTCCCTCTTGAACCAGGCCTTGGTTTTCTTGGCTGTGTGCTTTGGGTCGTTGTCTTGTTGGAAGATGAAATTACGACCCATCTTAAGATCCTTGATGGAGGAGCGGAGGTTCTTGGCCAAAATCTCCAGGTAGGCCATGCTATCCATCCTCCCATGGATGCGGACCAGATGGCCAGGCCCCTTGGCTGAGAAACAGCCCCACACTGTAGCGTCGGCGTCCCTGCCTTCTGCCAGGCAGGGACACTGTTCCCCTGCAGCAGCGTCCTCTGCCAGGCAGGGACGTCGCCCCCCTTACCCTTCCTCAGCGTCCTCCTTCCGCCCTGCTGGGGCCGCGCGCTCCTTCCCTGCTGCTGGACTTAGGGCGCGCACCCGCGCCCTCCCCCGCTCTTAAAGGAGCCGCGCGCATTTTTCAAATAAGTCCCCGGCCAATGCCGGAGGACTCCACCCTATATTAAGGGCTTCCTCCTTAATGGAGGTGCCCGAGCAATGTTGTTGTTGCACTGTTTCACTCTGCTTCAGCCCTCAGGTCCCGTTACCAGTTACCTGCCTGTTTCCTGCCCGTTTGCTGTATGCTACCTGTCCGCAAGTCTACCCGGAGGTTCGGACGTCACAAGTGGTGATCCACGGCTGTTCCAGAGACTCTTGCCTGCTCGCTTGGGAGCGATCATCTGCCATCTGACTGCAGCCCTACCCGGAGGTTCGGACGTCACAAGCGGTGATCCCCGGCTATTCCAGAGACTCTTGCCTGCTCACTTGGGAGCGATCATCTGCCATCTGACTGCAGCCCTACCCGGAGGTTCGGACGTCACAAGCGGTGATCCCCGGCTGTTCCAGAGACTCTCGCCTGCTCACTTGGGAGTGTCCATCCGCCATCTGCCTGCTAGCCTACCGGAGGCTTCACCATCTCAGGTCGTATATACCTGTCCATCTAGAGACTGCCCCGGTTGCTTGCTGTGGCGGCCTGCCTGTCAATCCAGAGACTGCCCCGGTCACTTGCCGTGACAACCTGCCTGTCTATCCAGAGACTACCCCGGTCACTTGCCGTGACAACCTGCCTGTCAATCCAGAGACTGCCCCGGTCACTTGCCGTGACAACCTGCCTGTCTATCCAGAGACTGCCCCGGTCACTTGCCGTGACAACCTACCTGTCAATCCAGAGACTGCCCGGTCACTTGCCGTGACAACCTGCCTGTCAATCCAGAGACTGCCCCGGTCACTTGCCGTGATCCTTTCCCGTATAACCAGAGACTGCCCCGTCACTTGCCGTGACTTCCTGTCCGTCTCCCTGGGCGCCACCCGCTCTCTTACAAGTATAACCTTCTTGTATAAATAAAGCTCAGAGGTTCCACCTACCTGACCCGTTACAGTTTGCTCGGGCCATGGAACCCGGTGGCACCCAAACCCCTTCGCTATCTGACCTGTGTCATGAACTGTCTCGTCAGAGGTCTCAACAGGAGTCCATCCTGGTCATCTGCGGTGTGTTAATTCCCGCCTGGACACTCTGAATACTTCCCCGACAACCACCGCGAGCACCATGACTCGCAATCCGGCAGTTCCGCTGCTTACCAACTCCGTGGTTTCTATTCCAGGACCTCGACTTTCAGCTCCTCCTCGGTTTGGAGGCGACCCTGCTCTGGCTCGGGGTTTCATCAATCAATGTACCCTGCATTTTGAACTCCTGGCACACCAGTTTAACTCTGACCGGGCCAAAATTGCCTTCATCATGTCACATCTCACCGGAGAGGCCCTGGCCTGGCTAAATCCTCTTTGGGAGAGAGAAGATCCTCTGGTGTCTAACCTGTCTGCTTTTCTCTTAGCCTTCCGGAAGGTATTCGATGAACCCGGACGGAAGACCTCCTCTGCATCATCTCTGCTGCGTCTTCGTCAGGAGAGTCTCACCGTGGGTCAATATGCCATAAGGTTTCGTACCCTTGCCTCAGAGCTGGCTTGGGATAATGACGCTCTGATAGCTGTCTTCTGGGAGGGCCTGTCCGGCCGCATTAAAGATGAACTTTCCGGTCGGGACATTCCAACCTCTCTCGATGACCTAATAACTCTGGCCAATCGAATTGATCTACGGTTCCAGGAGCGAGCCAAAGAGGTCACCCGTGAGAGAAGGTTTCCTCGCCTAGCTCCTTCATTTCAGAGACCTGTAACTCCTTCCGTATCTCCTCAAGTGCCCCCGGCAGAGCCCATGCAGGTCGACCAGACCAAGATGGTCAAAGCCCGTCAGGACTCACGCCGTGCTGAGGGGAGTTGCTTCTACTGTGGCAGTAAGGAGCACCGGATCCGTACCTGCCCAGAGAGGTCGGGAAACGCCTGTGTCTAGGTTCGCTCGGAGAGGTCCACCTAGACAAGAATAAATCCTCTTCATCTCTGCTGCTGTCTGTCTCAATTCTCCTCGGTGAGAACCGTTACTTCGAACTAGCCCAACTTGATTCTGGAGCAGCTGGGAATCTCGTTTCACAGGCTCTGGTAGAGAAATATCGCATTCCCACCAAACCTCTGCTTGAACCAGTATCTGTTGTTGCTGTAGATGGGGGTCTTCTACCACGTCCCATCCAGCTTATCACCGAGGCTATAACCCTGCAGGTGGGAATGTTACATTCTGAGAGTATCTCATTTCATGTTCTACCTGGACTCTCTCACGCTTTCTTACTAGGTCTGCCTTGGCTCCAAAAGCATGCACCCGTGCTCGACTGGCAGACTGGAGAGATTCTTCGCTGGGGACAGGACTGTCATCAAACGTGACTGGTGCCTGTTCATCCTGTCCGTCCTTCTCCTACACCTGCTAATCTACCAGGACTCCCGATTCCATATTGGTCTTTCGCTGATGTCTTTAATAAAAAGGAAGCAGAGACATTACCCCCACACAGACCGTATGATTGCCCGATCGACCTGCTACCTGGTACTACGCCTCCCCGTGGGCGTATTTATCCATTGTCCGCTGCTGAGACCAGGTCGATGTCCGAATATATCGAGGAGAACTTGGCCAAAGGATTCATCCGGAAATCTACCTCCCCAGCGGGAGCAGGTTTCTTCTTCGTAAAAAAGAAAGACGGATCTCTCCGTCCCTGTATTGACTACAGAGGCTTAAATTTGATCACGGTGAAGAATAAGTACCCTCTTCCGCTCATTCCAGAATTGTTTGATCGACTTAGAGGGGCGAGAATCTTCACCAAACTGGATCTTCGTGGGGCATACAACCTGGTTCGTATCCGTCGGGGAGATGAATGGAAGACGGCATTCAACACCCGGACGGCCACTACGAGTATTTGGTGATGCCCTTTGGTCTCTGTAATGCTCCAGCAGTCTTTCAGGAGTTGGTCAATGACATCTTTCGGGACCTCCTCTACTCTTGCGTTGTGGTGTACCTAGACGATATCTTGGTCTTCTCTCCGGACCTCCAGTCTCACCGGAGGGATGTTCGTCAGGTTCTGCTCAGGCTCAGGCAGAATCACCTCTTCGCCAAATATGAGAAGTGCCTCTTTGAGCAGACCTCGCTTCCGTTTTTGGGCTACATCATTTCTCAGACAGGCCTACGAATGGATCCGGAGAAACTGTCTGCCATCGAGAAGTGGCCTCGACCGGAGGGGTTGAAGGCCATTCAGCGGTTCCTGGGATTCGCCAACTATTACCGACTCTTCATACCGCACTTCTCTTCCAGGACTGCTCCAATCTCCGCGCTCACCCGCAAGGATGCTAACCCCAAACAGTGGACGCCCGAAGCAGAGGAGGCCTTTCTTTCCTTAAAACAGGCCTTCTCTTCCGCTCCAGTGCTGCATCGCCCGGACGGCAACAAGCAGTTCTTCCTGGAGGTGGACGCTTCCTCCTCTGGAGCCGGAGCGGTACTCACTCAAAAATCTTCATCCGGGAGGATGGTATCCTGCGGCTTCTTCTCCAAACTCTTCTCCTCCTCCGAGCGCAACTACTCCATAGGAGACCGAGAGTTATTGGCCATCAAGTTGGCATTGGAGGAGTGGCGTTACCTACTCGAGGGGGCTCTTCATCCGGTAATCATTTACACGGACCACAAGAATCTGGCTTACCTCCAGCATGCTCAGAGACTTAACCCTCGCCAAGCCCGGTGGTCCTTGTTTTTTGCCCGCTTCGATTTTCTCTTGCATTTTCGCCCGGCTGACAAGAACGTCAAGGCTGATGCCTTGTCCCGGTCTTTCCTGGTGTCAGATCTCGAGGAAGAACCTAAACATATCATCGATCCCGCCAGAGTGATGCGGGTGGCTCCCGTGAGTCTAAATCGTCTCCCTCCTGGTAAGACGTTCGTATCAGTAACCGACCGGAAGAGAATCCTACACTGGGGTCATTCGTCTAAACTAGCTGGCCACGCTGGTCAGAAAAAGACCCTCCAACTCATAACCCGGCATTATTGGTGGCCTACCCTGCACAAGGACGTAATAGACTTTGTATCTGCCTGTGTCTCCTGTGCCCGCAACAAAGTTCCGAGACACCTGCCTGCCGGCCGTCTTCTTCCGCTTCCTGTACCCGCTGCCCCCTGGCAGCATATAGCCATGGACTTCATAACAGATCTGCCCGTTTCTGCCGGTTGTACGGTCATTTGGGTGGTCGCTGACCGCTTTTCCAAGATGGCTCACTTCATTCCTCTGCCAGGTCTTCCGTCTGCACCCGAGTTGGCTAAAGACTTTATCCGCCACATCTTCCGTCTCCATGGTCTGCCTCGTCACATTGTGTCGGATCGTGGGGTACAGTTCACCTCACGTTTCTGGAGAGCCACTTGTAAGTTGCTAGACGTCACCTTGGATTTCTCCTCCGCTTACCACCTGCAGTCCAATGGACAAGTTGAGCGAATCAATCAGAATCTGACCAGTTATCTCCGGCACTTCGTTAATGCCCACCATTCTGACTGGGTGGAGCTCCTGCCTTGGGCCGAATTCTCTTACAATAATCACGAGAGCGAATCTTCCTCCAAGTCTCCGTTTTTTGTAGTCTTCGGTCAGCACCCTCGGATCCCTGTTCCTGTCACTATCTCTGTGGACAATCCAGCTGCGGAATCTCTGGTTAGAGAATTTTCCTCCATATGGGAGAGTACCCGATCCGCACTCATTCAGTCATCCGAGCGTATGAAGAGACATGCTGACAAAAGACGTCTGGATCTTCCTCAATTCCGTCCTGGGGATAAGGTCTGGCTTTCGTCCAAGTATGTCCGGCTCAAGATTCCTTCCTACAAGTTAGGCCCTCGGTTCATCGGTCCCTTTGAGATCATCAGTCAGATCAACCCGGTGTCCTATAAATTGAACTCCCGGCCAATTTGCGCATTCCTAACTCTTTCCATGTATCTCTCCTCAAACCGGTGGTACTTAACTCTTTTTTCAAGTCTACAGGTACACCTCCTGCTCCAGTGTCTGCTGACGATGAATTTGAGGTAGAGAACATTCTGGCCACCAAAAGGGTAGGAAGAAAGACTTATTTTTTGGTGGATTGGAAGGGGTTTGGTCCTGAGGAGAGAACGTGGGAGCCTCGGAGAACATCCATGCCCCTCTCATCCTGGCTAAATTTCTTTCTGGCCTAAAGATGGGGGGGCCTAGAGGGGGGGGTACTGTAGCGTCGGCGTCCCTGCCTTCTGCCAGGCAGGACGCTGTTCCCCTGCAGCAGCGTCCTCTGCCAGGCAGGGACGTCGCCCCCCTTACCCTTCCTCAGCATCCTCCTTCCGCCCTGCTGGGGCCGCGCGCTCCTTCCCTGCTGCTGGACTTAGGGCGCGCGCCCGCGCCCTCCCCCGCTCTTAAAGGAGCCGCGCGCATTTTTCAAATAAGTCCCCGGCCAATGCCGGAGGACTCCACCCTATATTAAGGGCTTCCTCCTTAATGGAGGTGCCCGAGCAATGTTGTTGTTGCACTGTTTCACTCTGCTTCAGCCCTCAGGTCCCGTTACCAGTTACCTGCCTGTTTCCTGCCCATTTGCTGTATGCTATGGCAAGTCTACCCGGAGGTTCGGACGTCACAAGTGGTGATCCACGGCTGTTCCAGAGACTCTTGCCTGCTCGCTTGGGAGCGATCATCTGCCATCTGACTGCAGCCCTACCCGGAGGTTCGGACGTCACAAGCGGTGATCCCCGGCTATTCCAGAGACTCTTGCCTGCTCACTTGGGAGCGATCATCTGCCATCTGACTGCAGCCCTACCCGGAGGTTCGGACGTCACAAGCGGTGATCCCCGGCTGTTCCAGAGACTCTCGCCTGCTCACTTGGGAGTGTCCATCCGCCATCTGCCTGCTAGCCTACCGGGAGGCTTCACCATCTCAGGTCGTATATACCTGTCCATCTAGAGACTGCCCCGGTTGCTTGCTGTGGCGGCCTGCCTGTCAATCCAGAGACTGCCCCGGTCACTTGCCGTGACAACCTGCCTGTCTATCCAGAGACTACCCCGGTCACTTGCCGTGACAACCTGCCTGTCAATCCAGAGACTGCCCCGGTCACTTGCTGTGACAACCTGCCTGTCTATCCAGAGACTGCCCCGGTCACTTGCCGTGACAACCTGCCTGTCAATCCAGAGACTGCCCCGGTCACTTGCCGTGATCCTTTCCCGTATAACCAGAGACTGCCCGTCACTTGCCGTGACTTCCTGTCCGTCTCCCTGGGCGCCACCCGCTCTCTTACAAGTATAACCTTCTTGTATAAATAAAGCTCAGAGGTTCCACCTACCTGACCCGTTACACACAGCATGATGCTGCCACCACCATGCTTGACTGTAGGGATGGTATTCTTGGGGTCGTATGCAGTGCCATCCAGTCTCCAAACGTCACGTGTGTGGTTGGCACCAAAGATCTCGATCTTGGTCTCATCAGACCATAGAACCTTGAACCAGTCTGTCTCAGAGTCCTCCAAGTGATCATGAGCAAACTGTAGACGAGCCTTGACATGACGTTTTGAAAGTAAAGGTACCTTACGGGCTTGTCTGGAACGGAGACCATTGCGGTGGAGTACATTACTTATGGTATTGACTGAAACCAATGTCCCCACTGCCATGAGATCTTCCCGGAGCTCCTTCCTTGTTGTCCTTGGGTTAGCCTTGACTCTTCGGACAAGCCTGGCCTCGGCACGGGAGGAAACTTTCAAAGGCTGTCCAGGCCGTGGAAGGCTAACAGTAGTTCCATAAGCCTTCCACTTACGGATGATGCTCCCAACAGTGGAGACAGGTAGGGCCAACTCCTTGGAAAGGGTTTTGTACCCCTTGCCAGCCTTGTGACCCTCCACGATCTTGTCTCTGATGGCCTTGGAATGCTCCTTTGTCTTTCCCATGTTGACCATGTATGAGTGCTGTTCACAAGTTTGGGGAAGGTCTTAAATAGTCAGAAAAGGCTGGCAAAAGAGATCATTAATCCACACATGTGAAACTCATTATTCTTGGTGCCTGAACTACTTCTTAATACTTTAGGGGGGCCAAACAGAATTCTTGTGGTTTGAGGGGTTGAATAATAAATGACACTCTGAATTAACTTTTAACGTTTTTAACCCCTTACTGCCATCGGACGTACTATCCCGTCCATGGTACCTGGGCCCGTATGACCGGGGACGGGATAGTACGTCTCGTGCGATCGGACGCGCTCCCGGGGGAGCGCAGCCGATCGCGGCCGGGTGTCAGCTGATTATCACAGCTGACACCCATGACTGTGTGTCAGGAGCGGTCACGGACCGCTCCCGGAACATTAACCCTTGCACACTGCGATCAAACATGATCGCGGTGTACTGGGGCACAGGGGAGGATCGCGCAGGGTGGGGGCTCCCTGCGCGCCCCCCCTGAGACCCTCAGAGCAGCGCGATGTGATCGCGCTGTTCTGAGGGCTTCCTCCCTCCCAGGACCCGGATCCAAGATGGCGCCGGGGTCCTGGAGGGAGGCGGCTACCTCAGTGCCTGCCGAGAGCAGGCACTGAGAAGCCTGCTGCACTGCCTGAGCGATCGCTGGTGTGACAGAGTGCTGTGCACACTGTCACACCAGCGATCTGATAAAATACAGTGATGTCCCACCCTGGGACAAAGTAAAAAAGTTAAAAAAATAAAAATAAACATGTTTTAAAAAAAAATCCAAAATAAATAAAAAAAAATATATATATATTCCCCAATAAATTCACTTCTTCCTGTAAATAAAAAAAAACAAAGCAATAAAAGTACACATATTTGGTATCGCCGCGTCCGTAACGACCCCCCCTATAAAATTGTCCCACTAGTTAACCCCTTTAGTGAACCCCTTAAAAAAAAAAAAAACGAAGCAAAAAATCAATGCTTTATCATCATACTGCCGAACAAAAAGTGGAATAACACGCGATCAAAAAGACCGATATAAAAAAACATGGTACTGCTGAAAACGTCATCTTGTCCCGCAAAAAAGAGCCATCATACAGCATCATCAGCGAAAAAATATAAAAGTTATAGCTCGCAGAATAAAGCGATGCAAAAACAATTATTTTTTATATTAAATTGTTTTTATTCTATAAAAGCGCCAAAACATGAAAAAATGATACAAATGAGGTATCGCCATAATCGTACTGACCCGAAGAATAAAACTGCTTTATCAATTTTACCACACGCGGAACGATATAAACGCCTCCCCCAAAAGAAATTCATGAATTGCTGATTTTTGTTCATTCTAACCTCCCAAAAATCGAAATAAAAAGCGATCAAAAAATGTCACGTGCTCAAAAATGGTACCAATAAAAATGTCAACTCGTCCCACAAAAAATAAGACCTCACATGACTCTGTGGGCCAAAATATGCAAAAATTATAGCTCTCAAAATGTGATGATGCAAAAACTATTTTTGCAATAAAAAGCGTCTTTTAGCGTGACAGCTGCCAATCATAAAAACCCGCTATAAATAGTAAATCAAACCCCCCTTTATCACCCCCTTAGTAAGGGAAAAATAATAAAACTAAAAAAAAGTATTTATTTCCATTTTCCCATTAGGGTAAGGGTTAGGGTTGCGGCTAAAGTTAGGGTTAGGGTTGGCGCTAAAGTTAGGATTAGGGTTAGGGTTGGGATTAGGGGTGTGTTAGGGTTAGGTTTGTGGTTAGGGTTGGGACTAGGGTTAGGGGTGTGTTGGGGTTAGGGTTGGAGTTAGAATTGGGGGGTTTCCGCTGTTTAGGCACATCAGGGGCTCTCCAAATGTGACATGGCGTCTGATCTCAATTCCAGCCAATTCTGCGTTGAAAAAGTCAAACGGTGCTCCTTCACTTCTCAGCTCTGCCATGCGTCCAAACAGTAGTTTATCCCCACATATGGGGTATCAGCGTACTCTGGACCCCAAGAGTTATTGTGCAATTTGTCCTATTTCTTCTGTTACCCTTGGGAAAATAAAAAACTGGGGGCGAAAATATCATTTTTGTACAAAAAAAATTATTTTTTTGTTTTTACAGCTGTACATTATAAACTTCTGTGAAGCACTTGGGGCTTCATAGCGCTCACCACACATCTAGATAAGTTCCTTGTGGGGTCTATTTTCCAAAATGGGGTCACTTGTTGGGGATTTCCACTGTTTAGAACGCATCAGGGGCTCTCCAAATGCGACATGACGCCCCCAGACCATTCCATCAAAGTCTGCAATCCAAAACGTCACTACTTCCCTTCCGAGCCCCAACGTGTACCCATACAGTAGTTTTCTCCCACATATTGGATATCAGCGTACTCAGGACAAATTGGACAACAACTTTTGGCGTCCAATTTCTCCTGTTACCCTTGTAAAAATAAAATATTGGGGCAAAAAATTCATTTTTGCAAAAAAAAAAAGGATTTTTTATTTTTACGGCTGTGCGTTATAAACTTCTGTGAAGCACTTCGGGGTTCAAAGTGCTCACCACACATCTAGACAAGTTCCCTGTGGGGTTATTTCCAAAATGGGGTCACTTGTGGGGGTTTCCACTGTTTAGGCGCATCAGGGGCTCTCCAAATGCGACATGACTCCCCCAGACCATTCCATCAAAGTCTGCAATCCAAAACGTCACTACTTCCCTTCCGAGCCCTGACGTGCGCCCATACAGTAGTTTTCTCCCACATATTGGGTATCAGCGTACTCAGGACAAATTGGACAGCAACTTTTGGGTCCAATTTCTCCTGTTACCCTTGTGAAAATAAAATATTGGGGGCGAAAAAATCATTTTTGTAAAAAAAAAAAGATTTTTTATTTTACGGCTGTACGTTATAAACTTCTGTGAAGCACTTCGGGGTTCTAAGTGCTCACCACACATCTAGATAAGTTCCTTGTGGGGTCTATTTGCCAAAATGGGGTCACTTGTGGGGGGTTTCCACTGTATAGGTGCATCAGGGGCTCTCCAAATGTGACATGACGCCACCAGACCATTCCATCAAAGTCTGCAATCCAAAACGTCACTACTTCCCTTCCGAGCCCTGACGTGCCCCATACAGTAGTTTTTCTCCCACATATTGGGTATCAGCGTACTCAGGACAAATTGGACAACAACTTTTGGGTTCCAATTTCTTCTGTTACCCTTGTGAAAATAAAATATTGGGGGCGAAAAAATCATTTTTGTAAAAAAAAAAAAGATTTTTTATTTTACGGCTGTACGTTATAAACTTTAGTGAAACACCTGGGGGTTAAACGTTCTCACCACACATCTAGATAAGTTCCTTGAGGGGTCTAGTTTCCAAAATGGTGTCATTTATGGGGGTTTCCACTGTTTAGGCAGATCAGGAGCTCTCCAAACACGACATGGCGTCCAGCCAATTCTGCGTTGAAAAAGTCAGACGGCGCTCCTTCCCTTCCAAACTCTGCCATGCACCCAAACAGTGGTTTACCCCCACATATGGGGTATCAGCGCACTCAGGACAAATTGCACAATAACTTTTGGAGTCTTGTTACCCTTGGAAAAATAAAAATTGGGGTGAAAAGATCATTTTTGTGGAAAAAATATGATTTTTAAATTTTACGGCTCTACGTTATAAACTTGTGTGAAGCACTTGGGGGTTCAAATTGCTCACCAAAGATCTAGAAAAGTTCCTTAGGGGGTCTAGTTTCCCAAATGGGGTCATTTGTGGGGGGTTTCCACTGTTTAGGCACATCAGGGGCTCTCCAAATGCAACATGGCATCCAATCTCAATTCCAGCCAATTTTGGTTGGAAAAAGTCAAATGGTGCTCCTTTGATTCCGAGCTCTGCCGTGCGCCCAAACAGTGGTTCCCCCTCACATATGGGGTATCAGCGTACTCAAAACAAATTGGACAACAACTTATGTGGTCCAATTTCTCCTGTTACCCTTGGGAAAATAAAAAATTAGTGACTAAAAGATAATTTTTGTGGGAAAAAAAATAGGATTTTTTATCTTCATGCCCGGGCATTATAAACTTGTGTGAAGCACTTGGGGGTTCAAAGTGCTCACCAAAGATCTAGATAAGTTCCTTAGGGGGTCTAGTTTCCAAAATGGGGTCACTTGTGGGGGGTTTCCACTGTTTAGGCTCATCTGGGGCACTGCAAACGGAACATGACCCCCATCAACGTCTGCATTCCAAAACGTTACTACTTCCTTTCCAAGCCCTGCCGTGCACCCAAACAGTTTCCCCCCCCCACATATGGGGTATCAGCGTACTCAGGACAAATTGGACAACAACTTTTGGGGTCCAATTTCCTTGGGAAAAATCAAAAATTTGGGACTAAAAAATCATTATTGTGGAATATTGTTTTTTTTTTTTCACACCCAGGCATTATAAGCTTTTGTGAAACACTTGGGGGTTCAAAGTGCTCACAACAGATCTAGATAAGTACCTTAGGGGTCTAGTTTCCAAAATGGTGTCACTTGTGGGGGTTTCCACTGTTTAGGCGCATCAGGGGCTCTCCAAACACGACATGGCGTCCAATCTCAATTCCCGCCAATTTTAGTTTGAAAAAGTCAAATGGCGCTCCTTCCCTTACGAGCTCTGCCGTGTGCCCAAACAGTGGTTTTCCCCCACATATTGGGTATTGGCATACTCAGGAGAAATTGCTTAACAACCTTATCTGTCCATTTTCTCCTTTTACCCTTGTGAAAATAAAAAAAAAGTTTGTAAAAGATCATTTTTGTGGCTAAAAAGTTAAATATTCATTTTTTCCTTCCACGTTGCTTTAGTTCCTGTGAAGCACCTGAAGGGTTAATAATCTTCTTGAATGTGGTTTTGAGTACCTTGAGGGGTGCAGTTTTTAGAACGGTGTCACTTTTGGGTATTTTCTGCCATATAGACCCCTCAAAGTGACTTCAAATGAGAGGTGGTCCCTAAAAAAAATGGCTTTGTAAATTTTGTTGTAAAAATGAGAAATCGCTGGTCAACTTTTAACCCTTATAACTTCCTAACAAAAAAAAATTTTGGTTCCAAAATTGTGCTGATGTAAAGTAGACATGTGGGAAATGTTATTTCTTAACTATTTTGTGTGATATATTTCTCTGTTTTAAGGGAATAAAAATTCAAAGTTTGAAAATTGCAAAATTTTAAAAATTTTCGCCATATTTGCATTTTTTTCAAAAATAAACGCATGTTATATCGAAGAAATTTTACTTCTAACGTGAAGTACAATATGTCACGAGAAAACAGTCTCAGAATCGCGAAGATCCGTTGAAGAGTTCCAGAGTTATAACCTCATAAAGAGACAGTGGTCAGAATTGTAAAAATTGGCCCGGTCATTAACGTGCAAACCACCCTTGGGGGTGAAGGGGTTAAAAAAAAAAATTAAAACAAAAATTTTTGCAGCAGTGCATTTCCCACTTCCAGGCTGATCTACAGTACAAATATCACAATGCCAAGTTAATTCCGCATGTGTCAACCAGCTAAATCTGCAGGGGGTTGAATACTACTTGTAGGCACTGTATATTCTAATAATTGTGGCAACAGTTATTTACCTCTCTCAAAAGTGCTTGCCTATTGTCATGTAGGCCATCCCAGCCTTGTGCAGGTCTACAATTTTGTCCCTTGTGTCCCTGATGTCAGGCAGCTCTTTGGTCTTTGCCATGGTGGAGATGTTGGAGTGTGATTATTGAGTGTGTGGAGGTGCAAGTATTACAGGTAATGGAGTAGAAGGGCTTCTTAAAGAAAAACCAACAGGTCTGTGAGAGCCAGAATTCTTGCTGGTTGCTAGGTGATCAAATATTATTTCATACAATAAAATTCAATTTAATTATTTAAAAATCATACAATGTGATTTTCTGGATTTTTTAAATGTTTTGTCACTCACACTTAAAGTGTACTTACGATAAAAATTACAGACCTCCCCATTGTTTGTAGGTGAGAAAACTTGCAAAATCGGCAGTGTATTAAATATTTATTTTCCCCACTTGATATACAGTGGGTACGGAAAGTATTCAGACCCCTTTAAATTTTTCACTCTTTGTTTCATTGCAGCCATTTGGTAAATTCAAAAAAGTTAATTTTTTTTTCATTAATGTACACTCTGCACCCCATCTTGACTGAAAAAAAACAGAAATGTAGAAATTTTTGCAAATGTATTAAAAAAGAAAAACTGAAATATCACAAGGTCATAACTAGTGTTGAGCGATACTGCTCGATATCTAAAAATATCGTATCGGAATGGTATCGCCGATATCACTAAATATCGTCGATATCCGATTCTGATACCGGAAGTCCCATGTAAGTCTATGGGAACAAAATATCGCAACAAAAAAACCCTTTCTTTCGTTGTAAACACAAAATATACACATATAGAATACATATATATATATATATACATGTCATTGTGACATATATATATACATATATTTATAGTTTATACACTTCTACATAGTAAAATAGACTCTGATTCAATTGCCGGGTAAAGCCGTGACATACCCCATAGAAGTCGACGGGCTCGGTGCCGAGTACCCCCAAAACCTCTGGCTCTGTGCGACTCAACTTGGGCGTCACGAACAGGATTCTGTAGCTCGCTATAAGCGAGTCCTGTGTGCCTGAATTGAACTGGTTTTGTGCTTGAGAATTGCTAAAATCATCAGAGAATGTATTTGCCATTTTTCAGCCATATCTGCGTCACGACGAGGCACTGGTGAAGAAGAAGGGCGTGCTCTTCGTGGGTGTACACTCACTCAGTGGCGCGAAAACGATGGCCGACCACTGTAAATGGTACTGCAATGTAAGATCGTGCCCCACAGCTCTTCAGTTCCGCCTCCTCATCCTCCTCAGTGTGCGGAAACTAACAAGAAGGTCCCGCCTCCCTACAAAAGAGGGGCCCTCTCCAGATGCTAAAGACACATGTGACTTGGCAGAGATGGCTAATGGACACGAGCAGAAGTGTGAAGGGATGGAGCAGTCAAAGCTCTCCCACCACGGAAGCGACCCGATCGCCACAGAACCACCGTTGGGCACCCGGCCTGGAAACCCTCCTACGCTGCAAGAAGCGGAGGATACCCTAAGAGGCCTGGCCCGACACCGGGAGGAGGTCGCCAGGATGGAAGCCAGCTGGCGTGCCCTAAAACTAAACTTGGAGCGGCGCCAATCCCTCTTACCTGAAGTGTCTGTACCGGAAGGTGAGGCACCCGTTCTAGTAGAGGAGTCCGTGCGGGCATCCCAGCCCTTGCAATGTGATCCGGTTGACGTTGTCGCAGTGGAGGCACCCGTTCCTGCAAAAAACTCTGCACCGGCAGCACCCCAGATCCCGCTGTCTGCCCCCGTCGCTGAGACAGAAGAAGCGACACCCGTCCTCATGGAGGAGGCCGCGCAGGCACCAGAGGTCTACCTGTCTGTACCGGAGCCCCGACTGTCATCTGTTCCAGAGCCGGCTGCTTCCTCCGCAGGTGAGCGCCGCCAGGACTGGGGGGCGCCAGGAGAGCTGCCGCAAACCAGACACTGTAAGCTGCAGTTTGATGGTGGAGACATGGAGCTGCTGGTGGAGGAGAATTTCAACCGGCGTCAGGAGGAAGAGTGGAGACGTTGGGAGCGGGAAGCAGAGCGACAAAGGGAGCAGCGAGAAACCCAAAAGCTTCGGCAACGTAACCTGGAGAAGGACCGGGCAGATAAGGACCGGATGAGAAAAGATAAAGGAACCCTGTGGGAGCCCCGGCGTAAGGGTGCAGTACGGAACTTTAAATTGAAAGGTGGTTGGGGCTTCATCCAGGAGCCTGGACTTTATTTAGAAGTTTTTGTAACCCGGCGGACGTGGAGGCTCACCTCCCAGAAGGACACCCGGGGAGGGACCTGTTGCCAGGAGACTTGGTGACTTACACCCGACACTGGGGTTACAATGGATGGTACGCCCTAAATGTTACCAGGTGCGACCCCTACTCCCCAGAGTGTCAGGAACCTGTGAGACCCTCGGAGCCTTCAGCCTCCCACATCCAGGCCTCTGCACAAGTGCCCACCCCACGCCGTAAATCTCCCCAGCCTCCCTCAGTGGTCTCCTCAGCAGCCCCAGCTATGGACATGATAAGTATAGCTGGCCCGTACCCGGCGCCTGTTAGGCCCCCTGGGGTTCGTTCAGTCCGGGACATAGGGTTCCAGACCCGGAGGGAGATGAAAGAGGTGGCTACACAGACACAGATAGCGGGTCACGACTTGACTGTACAGGCCACACGACGTCATCAGGTCCTGGTGGTCCTTGGTGTCTCGGATGTTTGGCAAGCATCAGAAGAGTACCAGGTGGTACCTGGAACACCCCTGCCAAAGAATTATAAATAACCCGGACAGGGTCCCTGTATGTAAATAGTTAAATTGTTGATGTACCCGGACGGGTGAATGTTCATAAAAAAGTTTTTAATTTAATAAAAAAAAAAAACACAGTTTTCATTACTTTTATTACAGTCTCATCCTGCGACGCCATCGATCTCCTGTAAAAAAAATGAAAAAAAAGTATACCACCTGTCCGACGCAGTCCATAGTAACGAGTGTCCCACGACGATCCAGCTCTGCTACATCAGAATGACAGGCAGAGCCTGTCATCCCGGCGCAGCACAGCTGATTACCTGCTTCCCCGGCGGTGACGTCATCGGACTGGTTTACGGCCGGGATTATCCTGCAGTCACTGCAGTTATCGCGAAAAACTGCATGTGACCGCCAGGGAGAAGATAATGGCGGCCATCAAGCAGTCCAGGACGTGACCGCCGGAGATCTTCTGCCAGGTAAGTGCCGCTGACTCCTGACAGACCCGACCGACGGACACTCACAGTGACAGTGACAAATCCGATTCTGGTATCCGATATGACGAAAATATCGGTACTCGGAATCGAAAGCCCGATACAGCTAATATCGGCCGATACCCGATATTTGCAGTATCGTATCGCTCAACACTAGTCATAACTATACAGACCCTTTGTTCAGACACTTATATTTAAGTCACAAGCTGTCCATTTCCTTGTGATCCTCCTTGAGATGGTTCTACTCCTTCATTGGAGTCCAGCTGTGTTTAATTACACTGATAGGACTTGATTTGTAAAGGAACACACCTGTCTATATAAGACCTCACAGCTCACAGTGCATGTCAGACCGAATGAAAATCATGAGGTCAAAGGAACTGTCAAAGGAGCTCAGAAACAGAATTGTGGCAAAGCACAAATCTGGCCAAGGTTACAAAAGAATTTCTGCAGTACTCAAAGTTCCTAAGAGCACAGTGGCTTCCATAATCCTTAAATAGAAGACGTTTGGGACCACCAGAAGTCTTCCAGCCAAACTGAGCAATCGTGGGAGAAGAGCCTTGGTGAGAGAGGTAAAGAAGAACCCAAGATCACTGTGGCTGAGCTCCACAGATGCAGTAGGGAGATGAGAGAAAGTTCTACAATGTCAAATATCACTGCGGCCCTCCACCAGTTGGGCCTTTATGGCAGAGTGGTCCGAGGGAAGCCTCTCCTCAGTGCAAGACATATCAAAGCCCGCATAGAGTTGGCTAAAAAAAAACACATGAAGGACTCCCAGACTATGAGAAATAAGATTCTCTGGTCTGATGAGACAAAGATAGAAGTTTTTGGTGATAATTCTAAGTGGTATATGTGGAGAAAACCAGGCACTGCTCATCACCTGACCAATACAATCCCAAAAGTGAAACATCATGCTATGGGGGTGTTTTTCACATGCAGGGACAGGACGACTGGTTGCATTCGAAGGAAACGTGAAAGCGGCCAAGTACAGAGATATCCTGGATGAAAACCTCTTCCAAAGTGCTCTGGACCTCAGACATGGCCGAAGGTTCACCTTCCAACAAGACAATGACCTTAAGCACACAGCTAAAATAACAAAGGAGTGGCTTCAGAACAACTCTGTGACCATTCTTGACTGGCCCAGCCAGAGCCCTAATCTAAACCCAATTGAGCATCTCTGGAGAGACCGGAAAATGACTGTCCACTAACGTTCACCATCCAACCTGACAGAACTGGAGAGGATCTGCAAGGAAGAATGTCAGAGGATCCCTAAATCCAGGTGTGAAAAACTTGTTGCATAATTCCCAAGAAGACTCATGGCTGTACTAGCTCAAAAGGTGCTTTTACTCAATACTGAGCAAAGAGTCTGAATACTTATGACCATGTGTTATTTCAGTTTTTCTTTTTTAATAAATTTGCAAAAATTTCCATATTTCTGTTGTTTTTCTGTCAAGATGGGGTGCAGAGTGTAAATTAATGAGAAAAAATTAACTTTTTTGAATTTACCAAATGGCTGCAATGAAAGAGTGAAAAATTTAAAAGGGGGTCTGAATACTTTCCGTACTCACTGTATACTGATGAGCAAAAGGGTTACAATGATTTGAACTTTTGACTTTCAGGATCCATATTTTACTGTCTATTGCTTCGAACGTGAGACTACTATCATTTTGTAGCCAATCATTTTGGCTATCTCATGCATAAATTTGACTTGCAAATATTTAGCATATGATTAATTATGATTAATTATGCACATTCTTGTCATGTCACTGCATTGTCACTTTTTTGCTACTGGTAGTGAAAAAAATATTTATTTTCCTGTATATTACAAATTACAACCTGTTTGCACTTTTTCTATTAGCTCAGTGTGTTATTTGGTTGATTCCCAAGTGAAAAGTTACTGTTTGAATCAAAGAGCAGCCATTAAGAAGATTTCCCAAGAAAAGAGAAATGGCATCATCCAACCCATCAATAGTGGCCTCTCTGCCAAGAAAATTGTCAAACTGCATCATATGAGTGCCATGACAGTTGGAAGAATACGAAATAAAGTCCATTCATCCATTTAAAAGCCAAGAGTTGAACGTTCAGGCAAAATATCGGAGTCAAAAAATCTGCTCTTCACAAAGTCTATTAGTTCTGGTGTGGAGGTGGCTCATATGCTTCATAATAATAAGATCACAGTAGTCCTTGCCAGCATTGTATAACGCACGTCACATAAGTCTTGGATTGTTATGAGCTGACCTGGGTTGGAATCGTGGTATTGCAAACACCAGGGGCAGAACTGGCAGGTAGCGTAGTCAGGAATAGCCAGGGGTCGGTACATGGAGCAGCAATGTAGTTAAAGCATCAGCAGGTTGCGAAGTCAGGAATAGCCTTGCAATGAAGGAGCAGGTGAAAGGGAGCTCGACTAAAGGTTGGGAGCTCAATATTCTCGCAAGGAAGGAAATGCAATGCTAGGTTTAATTAGGGTGTTCAATCAGGGTGCAGCCAATCAGGAACTCAGGGTGAAGACAATCAGAAACAACACAAGTACTAATATCTGGGTTTGCAAGGAACTGTCCAGCAAGCTGAATAGCTCAGAATAGCTCAGAGGGAAGAACTACCGCCTGGTGCAAAAGAGCTGCTGGGTTTGAGTCCTGACAGTAAAGGTGAAGAAGCCTCGACTTCAATATCATCATAAGAAGCATCTGCTCGAGTTTGCAAAAACGTACTAAAAGTGGACAGCAGAGGATTGGAAACGGGTGATTTGGAACAATGAAACAAAAGTCAATACACTAGGCTCTGATTGGTGCAAATGGCTCTGGAGGAAACAAGGGAAAAAGGGGCTAACAAATATAGAAATTGAAGGAATTGTCAAGTTCAGTGGAGGAAGCCTAATGATATAGAGTTGTTTCAAAGCCAAAGGCTATTGGATACTTGACTAGGATCAATGGTGGACTCAATGCTGAGCTATATGTGAGTATCCTACAAGACGAGTTACTTCGTACACTTGAGTAGTATAGGTATGAAAAGGACGGCATAGCATTCCAGCAGGACAGTGACCGAAAGCATACGTTGAGATTGGAAAAGAAATGGTTCAGTGATATTGAAGTAGAGGCAGTGGATTGGCCACCATAGTCTCCAGACCTCAGCGCAATTGAACACTTGTGGGTAGAGTTGAAGAAAAAGCTGGATACATACCCAAATGAGTTGACCAGTATGCACCAACTTTGGAATGTGTAGAAGAGGCTTGGGATCATTTTTCGGTCGAGACATGCCTGAAGGTGGATTTATAAAATACTAGCAAAATAATAAAAATTAAAATTTAGATTTTTAGGAGCAAGATAGTAACAATGCAGTGACATGACAAGAATCTGCATAACTAATCAAATGCTAAATAGTTGCTAGTCAAATTTATGTATGAGATAGGCAAGATGATTGTCTGTAAAATGATGGTAGTATCACGATCAAAGCAGTAGTGGATGGTGAGATATGGAGCCTGAAAGTCAAAAGTTCAAAATATTGCTACCCTTTTGCTCATCTGTTTGTATATATATATACATATATATATATATATATATATATATATATAGATAGATAGATAGATAGATAGATATATAATATATACCCATATATATATATATATATCTATATATATATACACTACTCAAAAAATGAAGGGAACACTAAAATACCACATCCTAGACATCACTGAATTAAATATTCCAATTGCAAATCTTTATTCATTACATAGTTGAATGAGTTGAGAACAATAAAACATAAAAATGATCTATGTAAATCAAAATTAATATCCCATTGAGGTCTGGTTTTGGAATGATACTCAAAATCAAAGTGGAAAATCAAATTACAGGATGATCCAACTTCAGTGGAAATGCCTCAAAACAAAGAAATGATGCTCAGTTGTGTGTGTGTGGCCTCCAAGTGCCTGTATGGCCTCCCTAAAACACCTGGGCATGTTCCTGATGAGGCGGCAAATCATCTCCTGAGGAATCTCCTCTCCAGACCTGGACTAAATCGTCTGCCAACACCTGGACAGTCTGTGGTGCAACGTGATGTTAGTGGATGGAGCGAGACATGATGTCCCAGATGTGCTCAATTGTATTCAGGTCATGGGAACGGGCGGGCCAGTCTATAGCTTCAATGCCTTTATCTTGCAGGAACTGCTGACACACTCCAGCCACATGAGGTCTGGCATTGTCCTACATTAGGAGGAACCCAGGGCCAACCGCACCAGCATATGGTCTCACAAGGAGTCTGAGGTTCTCATCTCGGTACCTAATGGCAGTCAGGTTACCTCTGGTGAGCACATGGAGGGCTGTGCGGCCCTCCAAAGAAATGTCACTCCACACCATTACTGACCCACTGCCAAACCGGTCATGCTGAAGAATGTTGCAGGCAGCAGATCGCTCAGTGTGAGCCTGCTTTCATCTGTGAAGAGCTTAGGGGGCCAGTGGCAAATTTGCCAATCCTGGTGTTCTGTGGCAAATGCCAAGCATCCTGCACGGTGTTGGGCTGTGAGCACAACACGCATCTGTGGACGTCGGGCACTCAGACCATCCTCATGGAGTCGGTTTCTAACCATTTGTGCAGACACATGCACATTTGTGGCCTGCTGGAGATCATTTTGCAGGGCTCTGGAAGTGCTCCTCCTGTTCCTCCTTGCACTAAGATGGAGGTAGCGGTCCTGCTGCTGGGTTGTTGCCCTCCTACAGCCCCATTCACATCTCCTGGTGTACTGGCCTGTCTTCTGGTAGCACCTCCAGTCTCTGGACACTACGCTGACAGACACAGCAAACCTTCTTGCCACAGCTCGCATTGATGTGCCATCCTGGATGAGCTGCACTACCTGAGCCACTTGTGTGGGTTGTAGAGTCCGTTTCATGCTTCCACAAGTGTGAAAGCACAACCAACATTCAAAAGTGACAAAAACATCATCCAGAAAGCATTGGTACTGAGATGTGGTCTGTAGTCCCCACCTGCAGAACAACTCCTTGCAATATTTTAAGGCGCCTTCTACCAACAGCAATTTTAAGATCTCTCAACAGGTGTTCAATGGGATTTAAATCCAGACTCATTGCTTGCCACTTCAGAACTTTCCAGCGCTTTGTTTCCATCCATTTCTGGGTGCTTCTTGAAGTATATGTGGGAACATTGTCCTGTTGGAAGAACAATGACCTAGGACGTAAACCCAATTTTTTGACACTGGGCCCTAAATGTGATCCAAAATCCTTTGGTAATCTCCAGATTTCACAATGCCTTGCATACAGCTAATGACAAAAGACTGGCACTTCCAAGCTAGTGTGAACTGGTGCATACTAGGAGCAGCCATCTCCATGAATTGACCAAATTATGTGCTAAGAGTCTCAGTTTTTCCTAGTAACCATAAGCAGTATTGCTATTCATATATGTCATATTGACATGCTTTAGCTCTACAGAGTGCAACTTATTTTGTATATTGTATTTGGAGGTAGCTGCTCCTAGTATGCACCTGTTCACACTAGTTTGGAATGCCAGTCAGTCTTTTGTGATTTGTATATTAGCTCTCTGACCGAGCACTCCGCCCTCCAGCATGTGGTGGATTTTAATTGCAACAGGGTTCTATCTACCCATAAATTCAGGCTTTGAAGGGAGGTCTTCACATCTACCCAGAAATTCAGTCTTCAGTCATAGAGAGGTATTCACACTAGACACGTAGGGCCCAGCAAATCTGAGACCACCTTGTCGTTGGCTGCTAGGCATGCATGAATAGGCCAAATTATGTGCAAAGCAGCTCAGTTTTTCCTAGCATCCATAAGCAGTATTCATATTTCATATATTTCATATTGACATGCTTTAGCACTACAGAGTGCAACTTTTTTGTTTATTGCATGCAGCTAAGGCACCCACTGTCAGAGGCAGCAAAACAACCCCAAAACATATTTGAATCTCCACTATATTTGACTATAGATACTGTGTTCTTTTCTTTCTAGGCCTTGATGTATAGTTCACTTACACTGATGCACCCTTAGCCTGCTGGACAGCTTGAATTTATTTGGAACTTGATTGGTACTCCTTATCCACAATTTGGACTATCCTGCATTGCAACCTTTCTTCAATTTTTCTCTGCCATCCACGTCTAGCAAGATTAGCTACAGTGCCATGGGTTGTAAAACTTTTTGATTATGTTGCACGCCGTGGATAAAGGAATGTCAAGATCTCTGGAGATGGACTTGTAACCGTGAGATTATTGATATTGTGTAACAATTTTGGTTTTCAAGTCCTTAGACATTTCTCTTCTCCTCTTTCAGTTCTCCATGCTTAGTGTGGCACAGACAGACACACAATGCAAATATTGAATCAGCTTGATCCCTTTTTATCTGGTTTCAAGTGTGATTTTCATATTGCCCACACCTGTTACTTGCCACATGTGAGTTTGATCAAGCATCACATGCTTGAAACAAAGTTTTTTACTCACAGTTTTGTTAAGGAGCCAACAATTTTGTTCTGCCAATTTTAGGGGTTTTGTGTGAAATTATGACCAATTTGCCCTGTTTTTTCAGTTTTTTTGTGTTGTTCCAATACACACAAAGGAAATAAACATGTGTATAACAAAATATGTGTAATAACAATAATATGTGTACAGTTGTGCTAAAGAACTTACATACCCTAGCAGAGTTTTTGCTTTCTTGGCCTTTTTTCAGAGAATATGAGTGATAACACCAAAATTTTTTCTACACTCATAGTTAGTGGTTGAGTGAAGCCATTTATTGTCAAACTACTGTTTTTTCTCTTTTTAAATCTTAGTGACAACCCAAAACATTCAAATGACCCTGATCAAAAGTTCACATACCCTGGTGATTTTGTCCACAACTGCCAGGAAAATTGTTTGGAATACAAAGAAAAACCCACATATAACATCAGCTGAAATACTGTACTATTTGAAAACTAGTGGTGTGGCTGTTTCAAGATGCACAATAAGGCATATATCATGGCACTATATTGGGGCATTATATTGGGCACTATATTCGGGCACTGTGTTGGGCACTTTATTGGAGCACTACATTGGTGCACTATATTGGGGCATTATATTGGGGTACTATATTGGGGCACCATATTGGGCACTATATTGAAGCACTATATTGGGGCATTATATTGTGGCACTATATTGGGTCATTATATTATGGCACTATATTGGGGCACTATATTTGTCCCTTCCTGTGATCTATTCCTTGTGTACCCGATATAAAATAACATTGCACAGTATGTGCCATACACACATTTGCAAATTATCTGTGTGAATATGTTGCATCTAATTCTAATATTGTTTCCACCATAAGGTGCAGTAATATTTCTTTAATGCTTCCTATATACTGGTACACATATTTTCATTCACTTATTTAAATCTGTGAAACTTGTCAGCATGGCTCCGGCTGCCTGAGTTGCTAGGTAACTGTAGCTGTGGTGTGTGCCGAGAATCAGCCTCGGTAGACACTCTACTTCTATATTCTTTTTGAAAATGGTAAACATTAAAGATGTTTTTTTTTACAGCATATCTCATCCTAATGTAATTTTGGACACGGATGTGACATGTCATATGAGAATGCAACACACTCCAGATCTCACTAGCATGAAAGTGTGGCAGAGCTCCGACAGTTAAAATAATAATATCTGCAGGTCTAAATTTGCAGTTCCATTGTACAAACAAGTTATAATTCTTAGCAAGATCTGGCTTTTCTCTATTAACTGATTCATCTCATGTTTGTAGAGACGTTGTGCGCAGAAATGTTACATCTCTCTAGTAATGTACTGAATACAATAAATATGTTAATATGTGGAGAATGGTTGATCCACCAGAGCTACAACCTGGTCCAAAACCTTCTGAAATTCCTGATTTATATACCAGCCAAATTTGGGACAGATTCATCAAGTAGTTTGGTCACAAATTAATCTTATTTTTTAATTCCATTTTTTTTAGAATATGTTGAGAACAGTGGAGCTATTGTCACGGGTGTGTCACCACGAAGATCGTCGCGATTGCACAATCTGACTTCGCGCAGCTGAGTTTTTGGTGCTTGGTGTTTTTCGGCAGTGAGGGAGTTAATTCTTTCTCTCTCTGTGCTAGACGAGGTCCGGCCTCGCCCAGCTGCAGTTAATTCTGCAGTAATGAGATTCCTTCAAATACCTGCCAGTCTGCTAGGAATGTGTCGGTGAAAGCATTCATGCAGACCAGCAGAGCGGATCGTGGTATTGTGAAGTCTGAAGTGAAGAGTACCTGGTGTGTTTTTTTTCCCCTCCTCGCTTTATCATTTATTTCCGTATCCGTTGGTGTTCCCTCTGTTTTTGTGGTGTGAGTTTTGTATGCAAGGTGGATTTTAGTTTACCCCTTGTACTGTCTCGTTCGTCTATTACTGTGTTTAGGCATATACCTTCCAGTCCCCTGTGTTGTGATCGGGGTCCTTCTCAGGACTAGATTACTGAAGGTCAGGGATTTGCAGGAGATAGGGTTACGCTGGCGGCCTGGACCTCTGTACCATCAACAGTACCTCCAGGTAGAAGGATTAGTCAGGACCCCAGCTTAGGGTCAGCATAGACCCCGGACCTCCTGTATGCAGTAACAGTGTGACATTTTCACCGACCACTAAAGATTTTTTCCAGCCACCATGGATCCAGTAGCCAGTCTAGCTTGGCAGTCGCAGAGTTTGTCCATGGAGCTGGCGGACGTTAAGTCCAAGGTTTTGTACCCCTGGAGCAAGCCGGTCCAGAACCTAAAGTAGCTCTCCCTGACAGGTTCACTGGGGGGCGGGACAAGTTTTTTGCTTTCCGGGAGGCATGTAAATTGTACTTTCAGCTGCGACCTTGGTCATCTGGGAGTGAAGAACAAAGGGTGGGGATTGTCATCTCGCTCCTACAAGGAGACCCCCAATCCTGGGCGTTCTCTCTCCCCCGGGCTCCCCGGCTCTCCAGTCAGTGGATAGGTTTTTTGCAGCTCTGGGTCTTGTATATGATGACCCGGATCGGGTCTCCCTTGCTGAATCTAAGTTACATAAGATACAGCAGGGAGATCGTCCGGCGGAGGAATTCTGTTCGGAGTTCCGTAGGTGGGCCACGGACACCCAGTGGAATGACCGGCTCTTAGGAGCCAGTTTTGTCAAGGTTTATCTGACAAATTAAAGGATGTGCTGGCACAGTATGACCCTCCCACGTCACTGGAAGCCGCTATGGCCCTTGCTATTCGCATTGACAGGCGGCTTCGGGAGAGGTGCGGGGTAACTCCGCCCCCTGTGATGACTCCACCTTCTACTAGGGCCCCTTATATGGAGATTCCCCTGGTCAGTCCAGAAGAGCCGATGCAGTTAGGAGGGACATCATTCCGGGGGAGGGGATCGGCAGTGCGCCACAAGACAGGAAGGTGTTTCTTCTGGGGAGAAAGGGACATTTTATTGGGGGGTGTCCATCCCGTCCTTTGCAGAGTGAGAAGTCGCCGGAAAACTATTGATCCCAGGTTGTGTGGTGGACGGCAATCTGGGAGTAGGTATTTCGTCCCTAGGTCCATCCCAATTCCTCGTGCCGGCGGAGGTGGTGGTGGGTGCGAGAACTGAGAGGATATCTGTTCTTCTGGATAATGGGGCCGGGGCTAATCTGGTGGATGCTCGCTTTGCCCGGGTTCAAGGTATGCGACTGAGTGTATTGGCTAAACCCATCCCCATATTCTCGATCGACGCCAGACCTCTCGGTCAGGGTAGTTTTTTGCAAGCAGTGCATAACATAGATCTTCAAGTGGGGGCGATACATAAAGAACTGTTGTCGTGTTACGTATTGGAGGGTCTTCCCACTCCTATAGTGCTGGGCCTTCCTTGGTTAACTAAGCATAACCCGGTTATTAATTGGCAATCCAGAGAGATAAGCCAATGGAGTGAATTCTGTAATAAAAACTGCATGAATACGGTCATCGGTGCGGTCGCTCCTAGGACCTTACCTCCATTTCTGGTGGACTTTGAGGATGTATTCTCGGAGAAAGGGTGTCAAGAACTACCTCCTCATCGCGTGTATGACTGTTCTGTTAAATTGCTCCCTGGGGCCAAGTTACCGAAATCTAGGTTGTATAACCTTTCTGGTCCTGAGAGACAGGCCATGAAGGATTATATTTCAGAGAGTCTGGCTAAGGGGCATATTAGACCTTCATCTTCCCCGGTGGCCGCGGGGTTCTTCTTTGTGAAGAAGAAAGATGGAGGCCTACGCCCTTGCCTGGATTTCCGTGAACTCAATCGGATTACGGTCCGAGATCCGTATCCGCTCGCACTTATTCCCGATCTCTTCAATCAGATCGTGGGCGCCAAATGGTTCTCTAAGTTGGATCTCAGGGGGGCGTACAATCTGATTAGGATGAAGGAGGGGCGTTTAACACTCCAGAGGGGCATTATGAGAACCTTGTCATGCCATTTGGTCTGACTAATGCCCCGGCGGTGTTCCAACACTTTGTTAATGACATTTTTCGCCGCCTGGTGGGACAGTTTGTTGTCATATATCTGGATGACATCTTAATTTACTCGCCGGATCTGGTGTCTCATCAGGAGCATGTTAGGCAGGTGTTGCAGATCTTGCGGGATAATAAACTGTATGCCAAATGGGAAAAGTGTGTGTTCGCCGTACAGGAACTTCAGTTTTTAGGTTTCCTGATGTCAGCGTCCGGTTTTCGTATGGACCCTGGGAAAGTGCGGGCAGTTCTTGAGTGGGATCTGCCAGAGGATCTTAAGGCACTACAACGTTTCCTGGGGTTTCCTAACTACTACCGGAAATTTATTCGTAATTTCTCGTCCATAGTTAAACCTCTCACAGACATGACTAAAAAAGGGACGGATTTTTCTAGGTGGTCTGACAAGGCTTGTCAAGCGTTTTCCTCCTTGAAAAAATGTTTTGCTTCAGCACCCATACTCATTCAACCGGATGCGTCACAGCCGTTCATTGTGGAGGTGGACGCTTCTGAGGTAGGGGTGGGAGCAGTATTGTCACAGGGTTCGTCCCTGGTAAGTGGCACCCGTGCGCTTTCTTCTCTAAAAAATTGTCGTCCGCTGAGAGGAATTACGATGTCGGCAATAGGGAGCTCTTGGCCATTAAGTTAGCTTTTGAGGAGAGGCGTCATTTTTTGGAGGGGGCAGTCCACCCGGTCACCGTCATCACCGATCACAAGAACCTGCTGTATTTAGAGTCCGCAAAACGTCTGAATCCCAGACAAGCTAGGTGGTCGTTATTTTTCACCAGGTTTAATTTTGTTGTCACATATCGTCCTGGGTCAAAAAATGTAAAGGCGGATGCCTTATCTCGCAGTTTCCCTGGGGCCGGGAAGACGGATGACCGGGTTCCTATCCTTCAGGAGGGGGTTGTGGTGTCGGCAGTATGCTCTGAGCTTGAGAAGGAGGTATTGGAGGCTCAGGGGGACGATCCTGTTGGACCTCCAGGGAGACTGTTTGTTCCGGATCACTTGCGACAAAAGGTGATTGAGGCACACCATAACTCAGCCTTAGCAGGACACCCAGGGAGTAAAGCAACTGTGGATCCCCTCTCGAGGCAGTTTTGGTGGCCTAACTTACATAGGGAGGTGGTAACTTTTGTTGCATCCTGTGGGGTTTGTGCGCGCTCTAAGACCCCACATACCTGTCCGTCTGGGGCCCTCTTACCTTTGAAGATCCCGGAGCGTCCGTGGACTCATCTGTCTATGGACTTTATTACGGACCTCCCGCCGTCTTCGGGTAAAACAGTCATACTTGTTGTAGTGGACAGGTTCAGCAAGATGGCTCATTTTATCGCTCTTCCTGCTCTTCCTAATGCTAAAACTCTGGCGCAGGTGTTCATTGGGGAGATTGTGAGGCTTCACGGGGTACCCTCCGATGTGGTGTCGGATAGGGGGTCTCAGTTTGTGTCCAAATTCTGGAAGGCATTTTGTACACGGCGGGGGATGCATTTGTCGTTTTCATCGGCTTTTCATCCGCAGACCAATGGTCAGATAGAACGTCTGAACCAGAGTTTGGAGACATATCTCCGGTGTTTTGTGTCAGAGAACCAGGAGGACTGGGCTTCTTTCTTACCTCTGGCAGAGTTTGCTCTTAACAATAGGCGGAGCGAGTCCACTGGTAAGTCCCCGTTTTTTGGGGCATATGGTTTTCACCCCCAGTTTTGTACTTTCAGTAGGGGGGGCTCTTCGGGGGTTCCTGAGGAAGAACGATTTTCGTCATCACTTGCTTCAGTGTGGAGAGGAGTGCTGAACAATCTTAATACTATGGGGAACCGATACAAACGTATGGCTGACAGGAGGAGAGTGTCTGGTCCGGACCTATGTGTGTGAACGATCGGGTATGGTTGTCTACCAAAAATATAAAACTCAAGGTTCCCTCTTGGAAACTGGGTCCCAGGTTCATCGGGCCATACAGGATCAGTTCTATAATTAATCCGGTGGCATTCCGTCTTGACCTCCCCCCTACGTTTAAAATTCACAACGTGTTCCACAGATCTTTGCTTAAGAGGTATGTGGCGCCGGTGATACCGTCACCTTTACCTCCTCCTCCTGTGGTGGTCAATGGTAACTTGGAGTTTCAGGTGTCGAAAATCATCGATTCACGTCTTAACCGCCGGTCCCTTCAGTACCTGGTTCATTGGAGGGGGTATGGTCCTGAGGAGAGGACGTGGGTTCCTGCGTCGGATATTAATGCAGACCGATTAATTCGGGCCTTCCACACGACTCACCCGGATAAACCTGGCTCTGAGGGTCCAGAGGCCCCTCGTAGAAGGGGGGGTACTGTCACGGGTCCACGAAGATCGTCGCGATTACACAATCTGACTTCGCGCAGCTGAGTTTTTGGTGCTTGGTGTTTTTCGGCAGTGAGGGAGTTAATTCTTTCTCTCTCTGTGCTAGACGAGGTTCGGCCTCGCCCAGCTGCAGTTAATTCTGCAGTAATGAGATTCCTTCAAATACCTGCCAGTCTGCTAGGAATGTGTCGGTGAAAGCATTCATGCAGACCAGCAGAGCGGATCGTGGTATTGTGAAGTCTGAAGTGAAGAGTACCTGGTGTGGTTTTTTCCCCTCCTCGCTTTATCATTTATCTCCGTACCCGTTGGTGTTCCCTCTGTTTTTGTGGTGTGAGTTTTGTATGCAAGGTGGATTTTAGTTTACCCCTTGTACTGTCTCGTTCGTCTATTACTGTGTTTAGGCATATACCTTCCAGTCCCCTGTGTTGTGATCGGGGTCCTTCTCAGGACTAGATTACTGAAGGTCAGGGATTTGCAGGAGATAGGGTTACGCTGGCGGCCTGGACCTCTGTACCATCAACAGTACCTCCAGGTAGAGGGATTAGTCAGGACCCCAGCTTAGGGTCAGCATAGACCCCGGACCTCCTGTATGCAGTAACAGCGTGACAGCTATAGAGCTGAAACCCAGTGTAAAACCTTCAGAAGTGACTGATTTAATTTTGTACCAAATTTGGGGCAGGTTAATCCAGTTGTTTGGCTGTAAATTAATATTTGATTTCGCATTCTGTTTTTTTTTACAAAATTCTAGAACACTTTTGTAATCCATTTTTTGAAGACTATGTTAATAACAGTAGGTCCTAGAGAGTGAAACCATGTGGAAAGCCTCTGAAAGTGCTCGACTTACCTATGTGCCAAATTTGAGGTAGGTTGGTACAGTCATTTGGCCGTAAATTAATATCTGATTTTGTGTTCTATTTTTTGGAGAATTTCTCAAAAAAATGGTAGATCCTTGACACTTATGAAAGAGCCTAATTTACTTCTTTCCCATATTTGGTGTGGATTGATGCCATGCTTTAAGTGACGGCACACTGTGTGGATTCTCTAGTGCCGGGATTGGGCAGTCGTGTGACCGCAAGTATGCGATACGGATATTCCTGGCCGCGTTCCAACTAGACTATTTCCAACCTCGCTCAATACACTTGCAATGAGTGAGGCCATGCCCATCTAGTTGGAATGTTGTGGGGTGTCACGACTCAGCTGTTGTATGACCGGTCCCTTACACTAGGGGTGCCCTAGTGTTATCCTTCCCTGTCCCTAACACTAGGAGCGCCCTAGCTCACCCTATTCCCCAGGATACTTATGAAGGTGAAGATGCCGGGGCCACCACTCTTGCCTTATCTCCTGAGTTAGCCTTCCATCTGTTCTCTTCCACACCCAGGGAAGAGGGGCGCTACTGTCCACCAGTATACCAACCCAACAAACAAGACTACACAAACAAGGGTAAACTGAAAACACCAAGCATACTAATATTCAGGTACATATAACAGAGGAATGCACCAGGGAGTGGAGAATGGCGAAAAAAAAAGTAGCGGAGGGAAGGGAATTAGCACACTTACTAACCACGCAACAGTCACAGATAATTCCTCCAAAATTCCTTCTCATATGAACACCTCCCCTCCTAAGCCATGCAGCAAAAGCTAGCTCTGACATGGATTTCAATCAGGACTTAAATTATTAAGGGGATGGGAGTGGCTAACTGAGCTCAGCTGAGAGCTCAGTTTCCAACATGGCCAATTAACCTCTGTTCTACTAAAATAAATACACACTATTAAAAAGAAGACGTGCTTCTTCTCAGCGTAGGAGTAGGAGCAAATAGATGCTGCGGTCTTCTGGCTCCTCTCTGTTGCGGTAACCCCATAACACCGAGAGTATGCATTCATTAAATCACTCACGTGTATGATATATTAATATACATAATTCATTATAAATATACATGTTACAATTTGCCTCTCTACTTATAAATATGTGATAATAAACATATATATTGAAGATAATCCAATACTTTTTTTTTTAATATCTGTTGCTGACAGTGCATAAAATGCAGGAATTATTCATCAATAAATGTCTCAAAATTGGATACTTACTGTATAGCGAAACATCCAATGCACAAATACTTACAAATACTCCTTCAAATATTCATACTTCTTGGGATCTGGTTCAAAATGTCACCACACTCAACAGCTCTGATCGCAAATGTTCTATTGGCACTTGATTTCTGGTTGACATTTAATATTTTTTAAGAAAGTCTCAATATGTGTAATAAAGAACAATGGCCTATGACATGTTTACAATAATCCATAGTTGAAAATGAAAATACTTTGATTTGTTATTGACTCATCTGCATTCAAATAACAAGTTTTCTGTTAAGTGATAAGAACAGAGAACTAAAATAACAGCGAATACTTTTTATGATGGGCATCAACGACACTTGACTTACCCCACTGATGGCAACGGTCCATCCGATTTGGTAGGTTTTATCTACAAAGCCTTACAAAGCAAGACACTAAGGCTAAGTTCACACTGGGCATTTTTTATGCTTTTTTATGCTAATTTTCAGCAGCTTTTTACAGTACCAGCAGAGCCTATGAGAGTTCATAAATCTCATGCACACACATTGTTTTTTTGTCAACAGTATTTTGTGCTTTGCATGGTTTTTTGGCCATAGAGCATTTCACTTCTTTCAGCGTTTTATCAGCATTTTTCACCCATTAAATTTAATGAAAAAATAATGCATGAAAAATCACACCAAAAACGCAGTAAAACCCGTATTTTGTAGCAGCTTCTTTCCCGGCAAGCACTCAGATTTTGCTGCAGAAAAAAACCTACCAAAAACGCCCAGTGTGAACTTAGTCTAATATTTCCTTACCAGTCATTTTACGATTTTGTAACTGTTCTAGTCCACAGTAGGAGACATCTTATGCTGGGCATGTTCCCAACAAATACACAATGTGTGCAGCTGAGTGTGTCACCCTACTCTTTAGCTTTCTTTTTCATCTTCTCACCCTGGTCTGTTGGCCCTGACTCCTGACCTGATGATGTGTATCCTATTTCTTTACTGGTTCATCCTGAATTGGTTTCTGCTTAGTAATATGTGAGCAAAAAAATTGAACTTTCTGATTTATACATAGAGATGAGTGACTTTCCCTTTTTTCGGGTCGATTCGGGTTTCACGGAACCCGACTTTCGCAAAAGTCGGGTTGAGTGAAATCGGCCGACTATCGTGAAAAGTCGGTGGTTCGGCCGAAACACGAAACCCAATGTAAGTCAATGGGGAAGCAAAGTCGCCATGGAGTGGAGGACAGTAAACACACCTACAGTGCCCATTTTCACAGCCGGCGGACGACTCAGCCAAGAGCGGTGCCGGCGCGGCTTTGAGCGGCGAGGGATTCAAATCCCCCACCAAAGCCGCGCTGGCACCACTCATTGGCTGAGCCGCCCGCCGACTCAGCCAATGAGCAGCGCGGGATTCAAATAACACATAGCATACAGAACATACATATAACATACAACACGTAACATACATATAACACATAACAAACAGTACACACATATAACATACAGAACATACATATAACACATAACATACAGTACATACATATAACATACAACCCTTTCTTAAGATAAGATTAATGATGGATAGGCATCTTATTGACGCCTCTCTATTATTAACCGGCTTAATATCACCTTACAATAGCAAGGTGATATTAACCCTTATTACCCCATATCCCACCGCTACAGGGGAGTGGGAAGAGAGGGGCTAAGTGCCGGAATTGGCGCATCGTACAGATGCGCCAATTCTGGGGCGGCTGGGTGCTGGTATTTTTAGTCAGGGGGGTGCGCCAATATCCATGGCCCCTTCCTAGGCTATGAATATCAGCCCGCAGCTGTCTGCCTAGCCTTTCTGGCTATAAATTACTGGGGGACCCACGTCATTTTTTTGGGGGGTCTCCCTATTTTAATAGCCAGTAAAGGCTAGCTGCGGGCTGATATTCATAGCCTGGGAAACTCCATGGGTATTAACCCCTTCCCATGCTAGAAATATTGGCCCGAGCCGTCGGCTTTTCCCCTCTGGCGCAGAAAATTGCGTGGGAGCCCACACCATTTATTTTCTCATTTTTTTTAAATTAACGCTATTGCATGAAGATTTTGTGTGTGTGTGTGTGTGTGCGCACGCGTGGGTCTTTAACTATTTATGTACCATTCTATCTATTATCTATTTATTTTCTATATATCTTCTGTCTATCTATTATCTATCTTTCAATCTATCTGTCATCTATCTATCTATCTATCTATCTATCTATCTATCTATCTTCTATCTATCTGTCTATGTTCTATCTATCTATTATCTATCTATCATCTATTTATCTATTATCTATCTATCTATTATCTATTATCTATATATCTACCTATCTATATATTATCTATCTTCTATCTATCTGTCTATTTATCTATCTATTTATCTATCTATCTTCTATCTATTATCTATCTATTATCTATTTATCTATTATCTAGCTATCTGTCTATCTATCTATCTATCTATCTATCTATCTTTCTATGGCCGGAGTCACACACACCATATAAAAATTGGACCTTATTATACGGCCGTAATACGCCGAAAAATCTCGCCGTACGGATGCCATACGGATGACACACGGATATTTGGATGCGAGGAAATCGCATCCTCGCATTGCATACGGATGACATACTAATCACTGATCACTATTCAGGGGACTTTTCTGCGTGTTACGGCCGTATAATACGGACCGATTTTTATACGGTGTGTGTGACTCCAGCCATAGACAGATAGATAGATAGACAGATAGCTAGAAATAGATAGATAGATAGACAGATAGCTAGATAATAGATAGATAGATAGACAGATAGCTAGATAATAGATAGATAGATAGATAGATAGATAGATAGATAGATAGATAGATAGATAGATAGATAATAGATAAATAGACAGATAGATAATAGATTAATAGATAAATAGATAATAGATAGATTATAGACAGATAGCTAGATAATAGATAGATAGATAGATAGATAGATAGATAGATAGATAGATAGATAGATAGATAGATAATAGATAGATAGATAGATAATAGATAAATAGATAGATAGACAGATAGATAATAGATTAATAGATAATAGATAAATAGATAATAGAAGATAGACAGATAGTAGATAGATAGATAGATAGATAGATAGATAGATAGATAGATAGATAGATAGATAGATAGATAGATAGATAGATAGATAAGAAAAACCTGATCAGCACCTCCTGGTGTGAACATGTGCAAGCTGCAACGACTGCACGATATAGACAAAAAAATTCACAGCAGCACATGTGTTTGAATATGGATCATGTGAAAACAAGGAAAACATTAAAAACCCTCAATAAGACCAAATTCCTAAAAAATTTTCAAAAAAAATTTCATCTATCACTGAGTCTGTAAGTAAAAAAATTTTTGAAAAAAATTTTTTTGGAAAATTTTGAGGAATTTGGTCTTATTGAGGGTTTTTAATGTTTTCCTTGTTTTCACATGGTCCATATTCACACACATGTGCTGCTGTGAAATTTTTTGTCTATATCGTGCAGTCGTTGCAGCTTGCACATGTTCACACCAGGAGGTGCTGATCAGGTTTTTCTTTGTCTAAATATCTGGTTGCTGGCTGCTTCCAGTTTGATCTTGCACACCTCCCATTGGCCGTCCAGGTGCCGCAATCAGCTCTACCAGCCCATAAATTGTAGGCTTAGCCCAGTAGTGACATGTTTTTTCAAAGCTGCAGGTTGGTGGCCCAGAAGTGGCTTGTAGTGTAGAGCAGGGACCCATCAGAGGGAGGTCACCTTGCCGCGGTTGATGAGCATACATGAATTGGCCAATTTATGCGCTAAGAACCTTCATTTTTCATCAATCACTGTAAGAAAAAAAAAATTTCAAAAAATTTTTTTTTTAAATTTTGAGGAATTTGGTCTTATTGAGGGTTTTTAATGTTTTCCTTGTTTTCACATGGTCTATATTCACACACATGTGCTGCTGTGAAATTTTTTGTCTAGATAGATAGATAGATAATAGATAGATAATAGATAATAGATAGATAATAGATAAATAGATAGGTAATAGATAGATAGATAATAGATAAAGATAGATAATAGATAGAAAGATAGATAATAGATAGAAAGATAGATAATAGATAGATAATAGATAGATAGATGACTGATAGATAGATAATATATAGATAGATAGAAATAGATAGATAATAGATAGATAGATATTACATAGATAATAGATAGAATGGTACATAAATAATTAAAAAAACACGTGCGCGCACACACACACAAAATCTTCACAAAATAGCGTTAATTTTTTTAAAAAATGGGAAAAAAAACGGATTGGGCTCCCGCGCAATTTTCTGCGCCAGGAGGGGAAAGTCAACAACTCGGGCCAATTTTTGTAGCCTGGGAAGGGGTTAATACCCATGGAGCTTCCCATGCTATTAATATCAGCCCGCAGCTAGCCTTTACTGGCTATTAAAATAGGGGGACCCCAAAAAAAATGACGTGTGGTCCTCCAGTAATTTAAAGCCAGAAAGGCTAGGCAGACAGCTGCGGGCTGATATTCATAGCCTAGGAAGGGGCCATGGATATTGGCGCACCCCCTGGCTAAAAATACCAGCACCCAGCCGCCCCAGAATTGGCGCATCTGTGCGATGTGCCATTTCCGGCACTTAGCCCCTCTCTTCCCACTCCCCTGTAGCGGTGGGATATGGGGTAATAAGGGGTTAATATCACCTTGCTATTGTAAGGTGATATTAAGCCCGGTTAAAAATAGAGAGGCGTCAATAAGACGCCTATCCATTATTAATCTTATATTAATAAAGGGTTAAAGAAAACAACACACGCATAAGAATAAATTATTTTAATGAAATAAAACACAACAAGGTTTTCATATCTTTATTATACGCTCAGATTCAAGCGACGCCCTCGATCTGTAATAAAACGTAAAAAATAAAACAACCATATACTCCCTGTCCGACGCAGTCCAATTAATAACGAATGTGCCACGACGGTCTCCCCTATAGAACAGTGACATCAGGTGATGCCACTGCTCTGTAGGGCCTCCCAGTGATGCACTGACTGGAGACAATGGCTCCTGCAGTGCATCACTGAGTTCATTCTCTCACTTTATGGCAATGCTGCGTGGGAATTTTCTCACCCAGCATTGCCGGTGAGAGAATGAACTGTAGTTCTATGTTATATTCTATGTCAGCGTTCTATACCGGAGATCGTCGTGGGACACTCGTTACTATCTGGACTACACCGGACAGGTGATGTATAGGTTGCTTTATTATTTTATTTTTATGACAGGAGACGATGGCATCGGGAATAGGCGATTGGTGAGTATGTACTCTATGTTATGTGTTGTATGTTATGTGTATGTTCTGTTTGTTATGTGTTATATGTATGCTCTGTATGTTATGTGTTATATGTATGTTCTGTATGTTATGTGTTATGTTATATGTATGTAACGTGTTATATGTTATATGTATGTTCAATATGTTATGTGTTGTATGTTATATGTATGTTATGTGTTGTATGTTATATGTATGTACAGTATGTTATATGTTATATGTATGTTCTGGATGTTACGTGTTATATGTATGCTCTGTATGTTATGTGTTATATGTATGTTATGTGTTATATGTATGCTCTGTATGTTATGTGTTATGTTATATGTATGTTCTGTGTTATATGTATGTTCTGTATGTTATGTGTTATATGTTATATGTATGTTCTGTATGTTATGTGTTATATGTATGTACTGTATGTTATGTGTTGTATGTTATATGTATGTTACATTTTATATGTTATATGTATGTTCTGTATGTTACGTGTTGTATGTTATATGTATGTATTGTGTTGTATGTGATATGTATGTTACGTGTTGTATGTTACATGTATGTTATGTGTTATATGTATGTTCTGTATGTTATGTGTTGTATGTTATGTGTATGTTCTGTAAGTTATGTGTTATACGTATGTTCTGTATGTTATGTGTTGTATGTTATATGTATGTTCTGTATGTTATGTTTTGTATGTTTATTATGTATGTTCTGTATGTTATGTGTTGTTTGTATGTTCTGTATGTTATGTGTTGTTTGTATGTTCTGTATGTTATGTGTGTATGTTATATGTATGTTCTGTATGTTATGTGTTGTATGTTATATGTATGTTCTGTATGTTATGTGTTGTATGTTATATGTATGTTCTGTATGTTATGTGTTGTTGTATGTTCTGTATGTTATGTGTTGTTTGTATGTTCTGTATGTTATGTGTTATATCTATGTTCTGTATGTTATGTGTTGTATGTTATATGTATGTTCTGTATGTTATGTCTTGTATGTTATATGTATGTTCTGTTTGTTATGTGTTGTATGTTATATGTATGTTCTGTGTTATATGTTGTATGTACTGTATGTTATGTGTTATATGTTGTATGTACTGTATGTTATGTGTTGTATGTTATATGTATGTTCTGTGTTATATGTATGTTCTATGTTATATGTTGTGTATGTAATGTATTTTTTTTTTACATTCAACACATTAGCCAGACTACTACTGTCCCATCATTGGCTAATGTGTCACTCACTGACAGTGTAGCAGGCATAGCCGGATGGGACTTGTAGTCCCATCGGACGATGCCTGCATACACACACACACAGCCCCGCACACACACACACACACAGCCTCGCACACACACACATAGCAAAGCCGGTGGGCGGCTCAGCCAATGATGCGGTTTGGGCGGGGAATTTGCAGCTGCGAAACCTGGCCCCGACTTTGCCAAATTGGCCGGCGAGCGTTCGGCTGACTGCACACCACGGTCGAGTTTCGTTTCATGAAACCCGACTTTGGCGAAAACGGCGATTTTTGAAATTTAACGACCCATTTTGCTCAACCCTATTTATGCATAAAAAAACCTGAAATCTTTTTTTTTTTTTCTTCATTTTTAGGGGAATACCAAAGGCAGTTTCTGTAAGAATTCAATGGGGGTTCTTTTAACAATATTTTAAACACAACCAGAGAGTATAATTCGTTAACAGTTTCCTAAAAAAAAAAATGAGGATTTTAATGATTATTGCTATGATCTGTACGTTTCTATGATAACGTAACAATATAAATGTTCAGGGTGGATAAACAATATGATCTATCCTATAATCATAATTTCCTAGAATATAATTTTCCTATACATTGCACATATAGTGGGTACAGAAAGTATTCAGACCCCTTTGAATTTTTCACTCTTGGTTTCATTGCAGCCATTTAGTAAATTCAAAAAGTTCATTTTTTTCTCATTAATGTACACTCTGCACCCCATCTTGACTGAAAAAAACAGAAATAGAATTTTTGCAAATTTATTAAAAAGAAAAACTGAAATATCACATGATCATAAGTATTCAGACCCTTTGCTCAGTATTGAGTAGAAGCACCCTTTTGAGCTAGTACAGCCATGAGTCTTCTTGGGAATGATGCAACAAGTTTTCACAGCTGGATTTGGGGATCCTCTGACATTCTTCCTTGCAGATCCTCTCCAGTTCCGGCAGGTTGGATGGTGAACGTTGGTGGACAGCCATTGTCAGGTCTCTCCAGAGATGCTCAATTGGGTTTAGGTCAGGGCTCTGGCTGGGCCAGTCAAGAATGGTCACAGAGTTGTTCTGAAGGCACTCCTTTCTTATTTTAGCTGTGTGCTTAGGGTCATTGTCTTGTTGGAAGGTGAACCTTTGGCCTAGTCTGAGGTCCAGAGCACTCTGGAAGTGGTTTTCATCCAGGATATCTCTGTACTTGGCCGCATTCATGTTTCCTTCAATTGCAACAAGTCGTCCTGTCCCTGCAGCTGAAAAACACCCCCATAGCATGATGCTGCCACCACCATGTTTCACTGTTGGGATTGTATTGAGCAGGTGATGAGCAGTGCCTGGCTTTCTCCACACATACCGCTTAGAATTATCAACAAAAAATTCTATCTTCGCCTCATCAGACCAGAGAATCTTATTTCTCATAGTCTGGAAGTCCTTCATGTGTTTTTTAGCAAACTCTATGCGGGCTTTCATATGTCTTGCACTGAGAATAGGCTTCTGTCTGGCCACTCTGCCATAAAAACCCAACTGGTGGAGGGATGCAGTGATAGTTGATTTTGTGGAACTTTCTCTCATCTCCCTACTGCATCTGTGGAGCGCAGCCACAGTGATCTTGGGGTTCTTATTTACCTCTCTCAGCCAGGGCTATTCTCCCACAATTGCTCAGTTTGGCTGGACTGCCAGGTATAACAAGACTTCTTGTGGTCCCATACTTCTTCCATTAAGGATTATGGAAGCCATTGTGCTCTTAGAAACCTTGAGTACTGCAGAAATTCTTTTGTAACCTTGGCCAGAACTGTTCCTTGCCACAATTCTGTCTCTGAGCTCCTTGGCCAGTTCCTTTGACCTCATGATTCTCATTTGGTCTGACATGCACTGTGAGGTCTTATATAGACAGGTGTTTGCCTTTACAAACCAAGTCCTATCAGTTTAATGAAACACGGTTGGACTCCAATGAAGGAGTAGAACCATCTCAAGGAGGATCACAAGGAAATGGACTGCATGTGACTTAAATATGAGTGATCAAAGGGTCTGAATACTTATGACCATGTGATATTTCAGTTTTTCTTTTTTAACAAATTTGCAAAAATGTCTACACTTCTGGGTTTTTCAGTCAAGATGGGGTGCAGAGTGTACATTAATGAGAAAAAAATGAACTTTTTTAATTTACCAAATGGCTGCAATGAAACAAAGAGTGAAAATGAAAAATTTAAAGGGGTCTGAATACTTTCGGTACCACCTGGATCAGGAGACTAATGGCATATCTATATAATAATTGTCATTTGATTAATATTCATCTTGAGTTATAAAGAATCTGAGCATTGGGAATAATTCATTGATCGCTTACAACAGTTATATGTAAATCCAGCTTCAAGAAATGAAATGCTGCATATGGTAAAGATAATAGACACATATGCTCACATATTCATAGTTTTACTACTTCAATACTCTGTGACATAACATCAAAGCCTGCTCTAAAGCTTCCGCATTACTGAAGGGTTATACATATGACACAATCAGTAATATTTCTTTCTTGTGAAAAATGTACCATGAAGTGTTGCAGTGTACTTAACCGAAGAAAAACGAGTCTGACCTTCTGACCTCCAGAACATTCACTTGACACTAAATATCACTTAAAGGCCGTAGGTAATTGTTTGTAATATGCTTAACTTAATTGAACAGCCCAAGGGAACAGCGTACAGTTAGCATACTTATTCAGGTTAAAGGACAGAAGTTAATTTAGTATAGATGGTAATATATTTTTAAAGAGAAAGAGAAATACTAACTCATAATATAAAAGAAAAACATGTTTCTATAGGACTTTCAAAGACACTTTGAAAAAAAACCTGCTACAAACAAAAAAAACATTATTTGTAATTTGTGTTACACTTAGAGTAAATCAGTCACCAGGTTTTAGCTACCACAAAAGAGAGGAGCATGACGTAGAGGCAGAGTCCCTGATTCGAGAAATATATCACTTACTGGGCTTCTTGCTGCAGTTTTGATAAAACACTTTTTTTTACCTGCTATATACCTAGTAGTTTTCTGAATGCTGAGCTTTGTGTAACCTCACCCACACCACTGATTGACAACTTTCTGCTGATATAACACTGAATTTATAAAAACTGCGCTAAGCAGTCCAGTAAGTGACACCTAACTGGAATCAGGGTCATGGCCCCTACATTATGCTGCTCTCAGATTACAGTGGCATGTAAAAGTTTGGTCACCCCTGGTCAAAATTAATGTTATTGTGAACAGTTAAGCAAGTTGAAGATGAAATGACCACTAAAAGTTAAACATTTCCTTTGTATTTTAGGCAATATATATATATATATTTTACATTTTAAAAATTACAAAAGGAAAATGGGTTGATGCAAAAGTTTGGGCACCCTTGGAGATTTATGTGCTCAGATAACTTTGACCAAGGTTTCAGCCCTAAATTAGCTTGTTCTTGTTAGGGTTATGGCTTGTTCACTATCATCGTTAGGAAAGGCCAGGTGATGCAGATTTCCCAGCTTTATAAAAACCCAACCTCCTCTAACCTTGTGCCAAAAACAGCAGCCATGGGTCCATGGGTTCTTCTAAACAGCTATCTAGCACTCTGAAAATGAAAATGGTGGAGGCCCACAAAGCAGAAGACAGCTATGATGAGATAGCAAAACATTTTCAAGTTGCCCTTTCCTCAGTTCGAAATATAATTAAGAAATGGCAGTTACCAGGAACAGTGGAGGATAAGATAAGGTCTTGAAGATCAAACAAAATTTTAGCGAGCTGCTCATAGATTGCTAGAGCAGGAAATCAGAACCTCCGCTTGACTGCAAAAGACCTTCACAAAGATTTAGCAGACTCTAGAGTTGTGGTACGCTGTTCCACAGTTCAGAGACACCTGCACAAATATGGCCTTCATGGAATAGTCATCAGAAGAAAATCTCTCCTGCAACCTCACCTTAAAATTCAGCATTAGAAGTATGCAAAAGAACATCTGAAAAGCATGATGCATTTTGGAAACAAGTCCTGTGGATCGATGAGGTTAAAATAGAACTCTTTCACCACAATGATCAATGGTATCTGTGACGAAAAAATGGCTCAGAATTTCAGGAAAAGAACTTCTCGACAACCATTAAGCATCAGGGTGGATCAAGTATGCAATGGTGTTGTAGCCAGTGGCACGGGGAACATTTCACGGGTAAAGGGAAGAATGATTTCAATGAAATTTCAACAAATTCTTGATGCAAACATAGCACCATCTTTAAAGGAGATGAAGTTGAAAAGGTGATGGTTTCTACAAAGTGATAATGATCCTAAACACACGTTAAAATCCACAATAGACCACTACAAAAGGCGCAAGCTGAGGGTTTTACAATGGCCCTCACAGTCCCCTGATCATCATTGAATATCTGTAGCTAGACCTCAAAATAGCAGTGCATGCAAGACGACCCAGGAATTTCACAGAACTGGAAGAATTTTCCAAGGAATATTGGATTAAAATCCTTCAAGCAAGAACTGAAAGATTTTTGTCTGGCTACAAAAAATGTTTAAAGCTGTGATACTTGCAAAAGGGGGTGCTACTAGGTACTAACCATGCAGGGTGCCAAATTTTTTTGCATCGAACAATTTTCTTTTTGGTAATTTTTAAAATGTAAAAGATGAAAAAAAAAAAAAAATATATATATATTATATATATATATATATATGTGTGTTGCCTAAAGTACAAACAAAATTTATCATCTTTAACTTTAGACCTTTTAGATGTCATTTCATCTTCAACTTGCTTAATTGTTCCCAATAATAGTAATTTTGACCAGGGGTGCCCAAACTTTTACATGCCACTGTAGGTAGTAATAGTCTGGTGACAGATTCTTTTAACTACAGGCTTTCAGTTACATTTTTTACATACAACAAATTGTCCAAAAAATGCGGCATTTAACTTCAGTGCCCTTTTTTATTTGGATTAGTGTAGAAATTCTGGAGCTAATTAGATGTACCCTTGACGTTGAAACCACCATTTGGTTAAATTCACATGAGCATGTTTGGTTTCTCCATGCAGCCTGTTAATGTTAATCAATGGACAATGTAAATCAATGTGGTATTTCACATGAACATTTTTCCACATGAAGAAATCACAGCAGATGTTTTTTTGGATGAGACTTACCTGTAGGTTTCAATGGGTGCATAAAAGAAAACCCAGATACCAAAAAGATAACATCAGTTTTGTACCCATTTTTAACAGATCCTTTGCATAAAAACAGGGAACTTTATTAGGCCTTTGGAGACACACGGGGTCAGCAGCTGCTCTAGTCCACTGGCCCGAGACTGCATGGACCAGGGCTCATCCCATTGAACACCCACTCTCCTTTTTACAGTGGGCTTAATACTACTCAAACAACACAGGGTAAATGTAAAACAAAGTGGCAATATTTATTGAACCACCAAACAGACAATAACATATAGAGTAGTCCCAGCAAAATACCCAAGATGGTGCGAAATTACAGAGTCTCACCCTTCCACTGACTCGCTGGGATTAGAGCAGCTGCGGCTCTGGGGCTTCCAGGGCTGACTACCCCCATCAGTGGCACCTCACTTTTGGCAGATACCAACAGAGAGGAACTAACGACAAGCTTAGGAAGCTGACAGTCCATTGAGCCACATGGCCCCATCCTGGCTTCTCCAAATGTTTCCATGGAGACAGATGACTGGATGGTTCCAACCTGGATTCTACGAACATATCCATGGGGGTCAGGTGACCAGAGAGTCCCAACCTGGTTTCCTCAAACATCTCCATAGGGTCAAGTGACCGGAGAGTCACAATCCTAGCTTCCCCAAAGGTATCCATGGGTTCAGTGATATTCAATGGAGCAATTTTGTGTTTTTCCAGCTGGGGCCATGGTCCCCTAAGCTGACATCCTGTAGAAAGTCAAATCTGTGTCCCTCTTGATGAGCCATGTTGTCCTGGCTGTTGCTCTGGCAAGTCACTCTGATACAGAAGCATATTTAACTTATATAATTCACAAACTGTTCTTCAAGCCATCATCCACATGTCAAGGGGAATGTGTGATGAGATTAACTTGCATTGTTTGAGTATTTAATCAATCTGCCTAGCTTGTCCTCCTCTGTTTTGCAGGTCAACAAACTAGCTGGCCTTGCACAATGTGTAATCAACATATTAACAAATATCTATTGTTGAATTACCCTATGTCCTTATCCCTCACAGACAGCAGACAATAAGTTACAACAAACATCAACTCAAGTTTCAACATACAGACAATAGATTATGTCTCTGGGCCTACTGAATATACGTCTGGATAATTAAGATTAAATGCTACATCTTCACAAGGCCTTTTATTCATTTTTTTATTGTAGATGTATAAAAAAATAGATGTCATATGGCTGTGAATAACGAACATACCAATGTAGTATACAGATTAAAAAAAACTGTTTTTACGTGACAAAATCTGAATGATATTTTACTTACAAACTTAGCTATAGTCCTCATTCAGACATCTTTTTTTTCCAGTACATGAAAAAAACAGACCAATTTCCATCAGTGTGCTGGTTCAGATAGTCAGTGATTTTTTCTTTTATCCATTTTAACCATCAGTGTTGCATCCATTCGTAACTTGAGGAAAAAATGAAGTTTCTCCCACCCATTAAACAGTTAATACCAGAGAAGAGCTGCAGAACAAGGAGCATTATAACAGAAAGAGTCCCAGGAAAGGGAACATTGTTACTGGAAGGGGCCAGGATGGAGGACATTAATGTAGGATGGAGCCAGGATGTATAGATTATTACAGAAAGGGGTCCAAGATGGAGACATTATAACAGGACCAACAAATAAAGCAGCACTCTGTAGCGCTATAGCATGAAATATGAAATTTGATTTGCATTACTGCACTAGAAAATATGAAAAATTGAGAATACTTAGAGCATAAATTGGGCTAATCATGTGTACCCAGCAGCCATGATAAGGCGATTCTCATTGCTGGGAACCTATCTAATGTGAATCCTCTCTTAGACTAAAGTCTACATTTATATGGGAAGGTAGTATCCTGCTGTAATTAAAAACGTCTGAGGCTGAGGGGTGGAGTACTCAGTATGAGCCATTACAGGACATTATAACATGAAGAGACTTAGGATAATGGGACACTGTAACTGGAAGGGGCCAGGATGGGTAACATATTATAGGATGGGGCCAAGGATAGCAGACATTATTACAGGAAGGGGCTCAAGATGGGGGACTGCATGAATTCAAATTGCATACTTGTGGTCACATGGAGAGCATTTTTACTGGAAGGGGTCCAGGATGCAGGACATTATTATAAGATGGGGCCAGGATGGGGACATTATTACAGGAAGGGGCCCAGAATAGGGGACTGCATGAATTTAAATCTCATACCAGCCGCTCTCGATGCACGCACTGTGAGATTTCAGAAGTCTGCAGTCGCACAGAGTCACATGCAAAGAGTGACTGCAGTCTTCAACATCAAACCTGGACAACCGCTTTAACAAAAACCAATGTACTAGGACTGATATTACTACCATGCAGTGACTGTATAATGGTAATATCAGATCTAAACCAGTGTTCAGCAGACCATATATGTACTGAACAGGTTCTCACCAGTGACTTTCTCGATGATTGTTGTTATTCGTTTTCCCTTTTCTTTTGCATTTTGCCCAGACCACCATAACCTCTTATTCCGTCCATAATTTGTCCCTGTAAAATTTAACACAGAGACATCTGCTTTTACAAGACCCTCCTCTCATTCTACCACCTTTACACAAACTACAACTTGTGCTGCCTTATAATAATTCCCCTATGCCTCCACAGCACCATACAGTAATAGTGTCACCATTGTGCTACTTTATAATATTTCCCTGTGCCTCCTTTAATAATACTCCCATTGACCCCTTATAATAATAACCCTGCACCTCCTTATAATAATACAAACGCCCCCTGTGCTTTCTTATAATCATAATACCATCTTGCTTCCCCATAATTGTTATGACCCCCATTTGGGCCTCCTTATGATACTGACCCTCAGTGCCTCTTTATAGTAATAAGGCTCCTGAGCTGGGGCTTACATAGAAATCACAGGTCACATAGGACTTTTTCTATCATGTCACAGTCAAAGAAGGGCAGAACTCTTAACTTTCTAAGAAATGGAAAATTATATGTATTGCAGCACTTATATTTATTTTCCCTCTACTAAAGCCCCTAAGTGGTCTTGCTGATTATGATACCTCTTTCATGACTCCCATAGCGTTTTATGCACCCACATGGTATGATGACTCCACAAATTCTATACAAAGTATGATGGACAAAAATGCCCCACATATTAAGATGGTTACCACACAGTATAATGTCCACTTCAGCCACCACACACTTTGTAAATCCCCCACAAATCCCTATATAGTATGATGGTACCCCCATACAGTATCATGATCCTCCCCAAGAACCCACTATATAGTATGATGGTCCTCCAAAAAGGACCCTATATAGTATGGTGGTCCCAACAAAAAGACCCCTATATAGTATGATGATGCACCACAAACAGCCTCCATATAGTATGGTGGTTCCCCAAAACAGCCCCCTTATAGGATCATGGCCCCCACAAACAGCCCCCCAAACAGTATCATGATCCTCCTCATGAGCCCACTATATAGTATGATAGTCCCCCAAAAAGGACCCTATGTAGTATGGTGGTCCCATCAAAGAGGCCCCCACGAACAGCCCCCCATAAAGTATGCTCATGCTGATGAGGGCCAAAATATTGATAAGAAAGGATATCTTCACTGTAGTACTGTACTTACTAGTCTTCTGGACATTTCCTGAACCCTTAAGAGGATGCAATTCAAATGACAACCACTAGCCACACATAGACATTTAGCATAGATATCTTGTGACAGAGCGTGATTGTCACGCAGGGACACGGGTAAGTCTGGCGAATGACTCAGCATATAAATTCGAACGGGATCGAAAAGGGATAGGAAGGCTGTAAAAGTATTGAGCGAGGGATGGGACACCTCCTGACACCAACCTGTGTGTTGTGAATGTGCTAGAAATGAATTCTGAGCAGAAGCTCCCTCTGGTGGTTACAAACAGTACTTAACTATCCAATGAAGATTGTGAAGAGGGAGATCAGGTGTTACTGACTGGTCTTATGTAAGGGAGGTTCCCTCCCATCAGGGTTGCCGGTGATCAATTGTTCTGGTCTCATCTTTGATTCCTGTTCACTTTGTAGCTTGCTGTTTCGTGCCTGCATCTTCTGCTAACAGATAAGACATTTTTTCTTTTAGTTTTTTTTTGCTTGCTTTTTGCATTTTGTCCTGCACTTCTGTGGGGGTCTGCCGGGTCCCCTTCGGGGGCTTGTGCTCCTCTCAGTTTAGTTCAGCCACTGTTGTTTGTTCATTTTCCTTTTCCAGTTTTTCAGTGGTTTGCTGTTTAGTTTTTGTTACACCAGAGAACTAATTTAGGTGGTAGAGGTCGTGTGATCTCAGGTGTTTTTGTAATTAGTAGAGTTGGTACTTTTCAGGGTTTTTTTGGGATTGCAGTAAGTGCCCTTCCTATCCTTTTCTATTTAGGAAGTTGGGCCCCAACGTTTGCTCATACTATTTTCTGTCTGTGTCAGTATTTCTTCTTGTCTAACCCCATTACATGTTTGGGGGCTTTCTATGTTCTTTGGGGATATGCTCTGGGGCAGATAGCTTTCCTCTTTCTATCTTTAGGTGTAGTTAGCTTCTCAGGCTGTGACGAGGCGTCTAGGACCAACGTAGGTACGCTCCACGGCTGCTTTAGTTGTGGTGGTTAGTCAGGGTACTGCAATCCCATAGATTCCAACCTCTCTGGTGTATTGCCTTTTTTGCCTGCTCTCCTCAGCTACCAAATCATAACAGTATCACTGGCCAAAAACTGAAAATTATATGGTACTCACAGAAGGGAAAAATATTGTGGAAAAAAAAAAGTTGTCAGAAATTTTTTTTTTCTGTTTGTTGCATTTTTTTTTTCCCTCTGTATCTCTGGTGCTGAGGAGGATTTTTTTTTCTCTCAATGGAGTTTGCACAGTTGTCTGGCCGTGTGGATCAGCTTGCCACTGAAGTTCGGAGTATTGCTATCTATCTTGCTATGTTGCCGGTTGTGGAACCTAGGATTCCCATGCCAGATTTGTTTTTAGGGGATCGAGCTAAATTTCTGAATTTCAAAAATAACTGTAAGTTGTTTTTTGCCTTGAAATCTAAGTCCTCAGGGAACGCAGCACAGCAGGTTCAAATTGTCATCTCTCTCCTGCGCGGCGATCCTCAGGATTGGGCTTTTTCCCTGACACCTGGGGATCCTGTTTTGAGTAATGTTGATGCATTTTTTCAGGCTCTGGGGTTATTGTACGATGAGCCTAATGTCACTGATCAAGCTGAAAAAGCCTTGTTGGCATTAAATCAGGGGCTTGAGGACGCTGAGTTATACTGTCAGAGATTCCGTAGGTGGGCAGTCCTGACCAAATGGAATGACGATGCTTTGGCAGCCCTTTTTTGGAAGGGTCTGTCAGAGAATGTAAAGGATGTTATGGTGGGATTCCCTGTCCCCTCTGGTCTTAATGATTCTATGTCATTAGCGATTCAAATTGACAGACGTTTGCGTGAGCGTAGAGGTATGCGTGGAATGGTGTTGCCTTGTGAACCAGCTTCTGAACCCATGCAGTGTGATAGAGTGGCTTCTGGGGCACAGCGTCATGAGTTTCGAAAGCGCAATGGGTTATGTTTCTACTGTGGTGATGCCTCTCATGCTATTTCAGTCTGCCCTAAGCGGGGAAGACGTTTTGCACGCTCAGTTGTCTTAGGTAGTGTTCAGACTAAATTTTTGTTGACTGTTACCCTGATTTGTTCCCTGTCCACATTTTCTGCTCAGGCTTTCGTTGATTCGGGAGCAGCTATTAACCTGATGGATTTTGATTTTGCTAAACGTTGTGGGTTTCCCTTGATACCCCTGCGGAAGTCTATTCCCTACTGGGGATCGATTCTACCCCTTTGGCTGAGAATAAACCTCAGTTCTCTACTCAGGTGATAATGAGGGTTGAACCTGATCATCAGGAGAGTTGCAAATTTTTGGTGCTGTATAATCTGCATGACATTATCGTACTGGGTTTCCCTTGGTTACAGTCTCATAATCCTGTTTTGGATTGGAAATCTGTGTCTGTAACCAGTTGGGGCTGCCAATGTGTTAATGCCAACACTCCGTTTTTTCTGCCTCCCCCAGGCTCAGGATGTTCCTGACTTTTTGACTGATTTTTCTGATGTGTTTAGCGAAAGTAAATCTGCATCCTTGCCCCCCCATAGGAGCTATGACTGCGCTATTGAATTAGTGTCTGGTAGTAAATTCCCTAAAGGTCGCCTTTTTAACTTGTCTGTACCTGAACATGACTTATGCAGTCTTATATCAAGGAGTCATTGGAGAAGGGTCATATCAGACCATCCTCTTCACCCTTAGGTGCCGGTTTTTTCTTTGTGGCCAAAAAGGATGGTTCATTAAGGCCGTGTATTGATTATCGTCTCTTGAACAATATTACTGTGAAATATCAATATCCGTTACCCTTGATTTCTGACCTGTTTTCCAGGGTGAAAAGTGCTACTTGGTTTACCAATCTTGACCTCAGGGGGGCATATAACCTTATTCGCATTAAGCACGGGGATGAATGGAAGACTGCATTTAATACCCCAGAGGGGCATTTTGAGTACCTAGTGATGCCCTTTGGGCTCACTAATGCTCCTTCTGTCTTCCAGTCCTTCATGAATGACATTTTCAGGGATTTTGTGGATAAATTTCTGATTGTTTATTTGGATGATATCTTGATTTTTTCCAATGACTGGGACTCTCATGTGAAACATGTTCGGACTGTGTTCCAGAGTTTGAGAGAGAATGCTCTGTATGTGAAGGGATCAAAGTGTCTTTTTGGCGTACAGAGGATCTCATTTCTGGGATTCATTTTGTCCCCATCTGTTATTGAAATGGACCCGCACAAGGTTCAGGCCATCTGTGATTGGGTCCAACCTACTTCATTAAAGGCTCTTCAAAGATTCTTGGGTTTTGCCAATTTTTATCGTAAATTTATTGGTAATTTCTCTGTTATTGTTAAACCATTGACTGATGTGGTGAATTGGCCTCCTGAGGCAGTCTCTGCGTTTCAGGAACTTAAGCAGAGATTCACTTCTGCTCCTGTTCTACGGCAGCCTGATGTTTCTCTGCCATTTCAGGTGGAGGTTGATGCCTCTGAAATTGGGGCAGGTGCCGTTTTGTCCCAAAGAGATCCAGAGACCTCTAAAAGTAACCCTTGTGCCTTTTTCTCTCGAAAATTTTCTCCAACTGAACGTAATTATGACGTGGGTAATCGGGAGTTATTGGCCATGAAGTGGGCTTTTGAAGAGTGGAGACATTGGCTGGAGGGAGCCAAACATCAGGTGGTGGTCCTCACGGACCATAAGAATCTGGTTTATCTGGAATCTGCCAAGCGACTTAATCCTAGACAGGCCAGGTGGGCCTTGTTTTTCACATGTTTTAATTTTGTGGTTTCCTTTCTTCCTGGCACTAAAAATGTTAAGGCAGATGCCCTCTCGAGGAGTTTCCTTGCGGACTCTCCTGAGTTATCTGATCCTGCTGTTATTTTGAAAGAGGGTGTAGTTCTTTCCGCCATCTCGCCCAATTTGAGACTGGCTCTGGAAGGGTGTCAGGAAGATAAGCCCGAGCGCTGCCCTGTTGGGAAATTGTTTGTCCCAGACCGGTGGAAAAAGAGTGTGATGTCTGAGATTCATTGTTCCGCGTTGGCCGGTCATCCCGGAATTTTTGGTACCAGAGACTTGGTTAGTCGGTCCTTTTGGTGGCCTACCTTGTCTCGTGATGTCAGGGAATTTGTGCAGTCCTGCGGGACTTGCTCTCGCTCCAAGCCTTGCTCTCGCTCTAGTGGTTTGTTGATGCCATTGCCTGTGCCCAAGAGAACATGGACCCATATCTCTATGGATTTCATTTCCGACCTCCCTGTTTCTCAGAGAATGACCGTTATCTGGGTGATTTGTGATAGGTTTTCCAAAATGATACATCTTGTGCCATTACCTAAGTTGCCTTCCTCCTCTGAATTGGTGCCTTTGTTCCTTCAGCACGTGGTTCGGTTACACGGCATTTCTGAGAACATTGTGTCTGACAGAGGAGTCCAGTTTGTTTCCAGATTTTGGAGGACTTTTTGTTCTAAACTTGGTGTCTTTCTCCTCGGCTTTTCATCCTCAGACCAATGGACAAACTGAGAGAACAAACCAGACATTGGAGACTTATCTAAGATGCTTTGTCTGCTGATCAGGATGACTGGGTCTCTTTTTTGCCTTTGGCTGAGTTTGCTCTTAATAATAGGGCTAGCTCTGCACTTTGATGTCTCCATTTTTCTGCAATTTTGGGTTTCACCCTCGATTTTCTTCAGGACAGACGGAGGCTTCTGTCTGTCCAGGTGTTGACTCTGTTTGGAGCGTATGCAGCAGATTTGGGACCAGGTAGTGGAGAGGTTGTCCCTCTCTCAGGAGAGGGCCCAGCGGTTTGCCAACCGGCATAGGACTGATGGTCCTCGGTTTAAAGTGGGGGACTTGGTCTGGTTGTCCTCAAGAAATATCCTATGAGAGTTGCATCTCCTAAGTTTAAGCCTAGGTTCATTGGACCTTATAAGATCATGGAGATTCTTAATCCTGTTTCCTTTCGTTTGCTTCTTCCAGGGAGATTTAAGATCCATAACGTGTTCCACAAGTCCTTATTGAAGAGATTTGTCGAGCCAGTGGTTCCTATGGCTGTGCCTCCTGACCCTGATTTGGTTGAGGGAAATCTGGAGTATGTGGTTGAGAAAATATTGAATTCTCGTTTTTCTAGACGGAAACTCCAGTATTTGGTTAAGTGGAGAGGTTATGGTCAGGAGGACAATTCTTGGGTGTTTGCTTCGGACATCCATGCTAGGAGACTCATCCGTGCGTATCACAGAGCTCATCCTGACCGACCTAGTTGCTCAAATGAGGGTTCCGTGACCCCTCCTCAAGGGGGGTACTGTTGTG
>JARQOD010000005.1:371761527-371843609 GCA_033576555.1 Oophaga sylvatica
GGAAAAAAATGGACGTGTACAACCCTATAGATTATAATGGGTATTTGTGAAAAACACGGATAGAACACATACGTGCAAGATGGGCGTCTGAATGAGGCCTCAAGGTATCTAACCAATATTAGGCATGTGATTTTGATTTGAACACTACATTTACTACAATGTCATTTTCAATTTTTGCAGATAGTACATTTCCTAAATGGGATCTGGATAAAGATAACTTCGAAATTGATAAGTTTCTTTTGGCAACTATTTCAGAATTTCCAACCCTACTTTTAATTAAGTAGTAAACATATTAGGAGAAATTTATTAAGACTGAAGTGTCATGTATGATACGAGAAAAGCTAAGTCCATGGTATAACATGTAGCTATTGTACTCTAAGGTACAGTAATATACAATGACCACCTTCATCAAGCACGCACTACTGTGTATACTTTACTGTATGCTGTTTTATCATCACCCATGCATGAACGTTGATTTTCTAACTAAAATATCTAGAAAAACAGGAGATAATATTATTGACATAGAAAAGTAAAGCGTCCAAAACTGCAAACACCTGAAACGCAAAATAGATGAGCTGAAGAAAAAAAAAAAAAGAACAAGAATAGCAGGCTATTCTAGTTTCCCTGCTGCAAGCATGACATTTCTGGCTCATGGGACTTGTACAGCGCAGCACCTTGCCTAGGTAACACAACAGATATGAACATTACTACTCATTTTGACCTCTTAGACAAGTGACAATATATACAGTACACAGAGTGCGCAGAAAGGCAAAGCAGGGCACAAATATTGATCCAGTGTGAGGAGGGTAAAGATAAGGGTATGTACACCTTTAATTAACCAATATTTTTTGTTAGAATATTTCTAAAAAAAGAAAAAGAAGAATCTTTTTTTTTAATACTGATTAAAATAGAAATCCTACCATCTTGTGTCCACAGCGTGGACAAAGATTTACTTGTCGTAATAGTACAAATACTACAAATAAGATCTATGTAGTGCAAAACTGCAGTCAGCACGAAATAGGGGACAGATGGAATGGAATATGACTGCAGATCAGTCTTTATAGCGTTTACTTGTAGATCATTGCCACGGGAAGACGTAGGTCTGCATAGGAGCTGTGTGCATAAAACGTTAGGATAGACTTAAACCGCGTTCACACATCAGTATTTGGTCAGTATTTTACATCAGTATTTGTAAGCCAAAACTAGGAGAGGAACAATCAGAGGAAAAGTGTAATAGAAACACGTCACCACTTCTGTATTTATCACCCACTCCTAGTTTTGGCTCACAAATACTGACCAAATACTGACCAAATACTGAATGGCTTTAATCAACTTAGTGAAACTACTACTAAAAACAACCGGAAAATCAATTTTCAATTAAGTCACATGAGTGTTTATGAGGGTTTGCTCACACTGGCGTATAAGTCGGACAAGTGCAGTCCAACAAAAAAACGGATTGTACTCGGACCAATGTTATTCAATGAGGCAGTGCAGATCTGTGCATTTTTCCTTGCCTGTATTCACAGCATGTTGCAATTTCACTCTGAAATCGGACAGTACAAGAAAAGAAAATCACATGCCATAAGGAGCATCAGTAAGGCATCCGATATGTACAGATACATTACAACTCTGTAAAATGGAAGCTGTAAATGGTCCTGTAAAAGATTAATAGCTGAAAAAAGTACGAAAAAAAACTTCGCACTCTTCTGGATGAGAATGGAACCAACTATTTATATGCAAGTTTGAGCAAACTCTTAAAATGACAAAAATTTCAAAATTTTTCTGAAATTGTTGCACAAATTTTAGACACAGTTATTCACGTATTAGTGAACCTCTGACCATCTTTGCTTCTGAGAGACTCTGCCTCTCTAACATGCTCTTTTTATACAGTCATGTGATGTAGTTGAAAATTGACCTACCAGTAGAGTTTCATTAGTACTAGTGATGAGCGAGTATGCTCGTTGCTCGGGTTTTCCCAAGCATGCTCGGGTGGTCTAGGAGTATTCTAGCGTGCTCGGAGATTTAGTTTGTGTCGCCACAGCTGCATGATTTGCGGCTGCTAGACAGCCTGAAAACATGTGGGGGTTGCCTGTTTGCAAATCATGCAGCTGTGGTGACAAAAACGAAATCTCTGAGAACGCCCAAATACTCGGAGGACACCCGAACAAGCTCGGGAAAACCCGAGCAACGAGCATACTCGCTCATCAATAATTAGTACAACTTACTTTTCCACCCTTTTGTTAACCCTTTTGAGAGGTGTTGCTGCCATCAACTTCTAAATTAGTTAATTTTTTTTTAAACAAAATGGAAAAATATCTCATTTTCAACTTCTGATATGAGCTCTATGTACTGTTGTGAATAAAATATGACTGTAAGAGATTTCCAAAGCTTTGCATTCGTGTTTTCTTTACATTTTACGCAGTGTCCTAACTTTTTTGGAATTTGGATTGTAACATAATTTGTGTTTTTTTTCAAAGGTAATACAAATATTGCAGAGGTTTAAATACCATGTCCCAAAACATATTATTATTATTATATCCATCATTTTGCAAAAAGACTTGAAATGCCTCCAATTAGATGAGATTTTGAGAGTGGGTGATGTTTTTTCTCTCCTGCATTAATTTATTTGGAATAAATAATGAGGTTCGGCATCGAGTGCTAATCACAGTACATTATATTTGGTAAATACCATCTATTTAACAAAAATGTACCCCCCAGAATCCCAGATGACTTTGGAGGGCTCCTCCTTATTGATGAATATGACACTGATATTACAACCTACCCTCTCTCTTATGACACCTAGTTATTCTTGCTGTAGTGCTGAAAGGCAGCATAGCGTTCTTATAAAAGGTCCACAGAAATGGCTGCATTGCAGAATCTTTCAGTTTCGTCAATAAAGCAAATTTATATGTTGCACTATCTCCGCTGTATAACGATTGCACAAGGTTTCAAAATAAAACAAACACATCCATAAATCCAGCTAGTTATGCAGGCAGGAAGGAGCCTGAGCCCATGAGGCCACAGACAAACAGTGTTTTTGCTTTTCTTGTCTTAGCTAAAAATACAAGTGCTAATTATTTTTAGCTCCAGGACCAAGAAATAGATTCACATTTCTGTATGTTGCACAGGTTCTGTCAGTCTGCTGCGGCACTTGTCAAGGCTGTCCTCAGGCAACCCTACCCATATCAATACCGGGCGAAAGTAAAGATGTCTGCGGATACACTCAGTAGTGGGCTACCCGTATTCTGCCTGCTAGGGTTAGGATGACATGCAGGCACTGCAGTAGCGTAGGTATCCATGGTCTGCTCATATGGTGACAGTCAGCTGTTAGTGGTCATAACCATGGAAACCTAAGGTCCTGCAATGCCTGCACATGGGGTAAGCGACATAACGAATTAGAAGAACTATACTACATTTCTAATTGGGGGTATTTGCTAATATTATTATTATTACTACACCTACTACATATTGAGATAGGATTTTGGAGATGAAAATATCCCCTTTAAATCACCACTCCAGTGTTTTTTTTTAATTCCAGGGGTGGAGTGGTGCCACTAACATAAGTTCTCTGATCCTAGTATTATATTTACTAATAGTCGTCTTCAGCTGTTTCCGCTTCTGCTCCGGTCCCGCGACGCCAACTTTTGACCGCAACTTCTTACTGACCGGAAGTCAGATGTAATGGTCGGAAGATCTCAATGGAAGTCAATGAGAGCCTCGTTCGGGCTTCTTTCTGGCTCTCATAGAATTAGATTGAGTAGAAAGCTCCGACTCATCCAACAAACACTGGAGTGAACAAGCAGGTCACAACCTGAAGACGACAGCGGCACAGATATTAGATGATGACAGTGGCTGATAAGTATAATAATAGGGGCAGGGAACATGGATTAGTGACACCACTCCAGTGCTGTAATAAAAAACTGCAGGAATGGTGCCACTAACATAAGTTCTCTGATCTTAGTATTATACTTACCAACCGCCGTCTTCAGCTCTTCCTGGGGCCGCTCCAGTCCGGCACGCCGCCATCTTTTGATTGCAACTTCTTACTGACCGCAAGGGAACGCAGATTAGTGACACCACTCCAGTGCTGTTATAAAAAACCACTGGAGTGGTGCCACTAACATAAGTTAGCTCTGATCCTAGTGTTATACTTACAATCTGCCATCTTCAGCTCTTCTTGGGGCCGCTCCAGTCTGGTGCGCTGCCATCTTTTGATTGCAACTTCTTACTGACCGGAAGGGAACGTAGATTAGTGACACCACTCCAACACTGAAATAAAAACCGCTGGAGTGGTGCCACTAACATAAGTTCTCTGATCTTACTATTATACTTACCAACTGCCATCTTCAGCTCTTCTTGGGGCCGCTCCAGTCCGGCGCGCCGCCATCTTTTGATTGCAACTTCTTACTGACCGGAAATGAACGTAGATTAGTGACACCACTCCAACACTGAAATAAAAACCACTGGAGTGGTGCTTTAAAGATGGTAGTTATTTTACATGGGGAAAACCTGGTGCCAGGTTCTCTTTAAGTACTAAGAAAGTATGGGCAAGCACTTAGTTATAAGTATTTCTATGCATAGAAAGAAAAATCAGTTAGAAAAATGTGGCGCCCATGATCCTCACATCGTCTACACCCCAGAAAACTAACAGGACTTTTCTCCTCTTGTTTCTCTTTGGCCTGTCGATGTTGTTAACAAGCGTAGGTTTTTGTAAGTGATCCAGGTGTCATGCAGTGGAAGAGCATCCTTGTCTGAGGAACACTAGCCCCTTGTCTTCTCTTACAGAGGTACGTTTGTTCATCTGGATGGTGAGGAGCCGAAGAGTTGTGGCAGGGTGATAAAGGTGTAAGACTTCAACAGAGAAGACTTTGGTTGAATTTACACCCAGGCCTCCAAGTATTTCCCTATTTTATGACTTTAATCGCCACTTTGTGCTCTTTTCTTTCCAGAAATATGTGGTCAGAAAATGATAACTTTCTGAGAAACAGCTGTTCATATATTTATTCCACTGAATATATATTTAGATTTCATCTGAACTGTTAATCCAGACTACGCAAAAAATAAATGCTAATGTAATACAGTAATCGCTTTCAGAAATAAATGCAGGAAGTCTTCACCATTTCAACCTCCTCCGCAAAGAATAAATAAAGGCGAACTCCAAAAACGCAGTATTCATTCTAAAAGTAACGCCCATGGCCGTCAATGAGTTAACATTTCTAGATAAATAATACATGTAATGATTAATATGAAGTAGATTGGTTAGTTGATTGCAAATGTTTATATTCCTAAAATTAAAGAAGGCTTAAAAAGAATCTGTCACCAGGCTTTTGCCTCCATGAGAATAGCACGAAGTAGAGACAGAGACCATGATTCCAGCGGTGTGTCCCTTACTGGGCTGATTTCTGTAGTTTAAAGTAAAATACTTGTATGATCGCTTTCAATTCTGCTAGTCTTCTCAATAATAATACCTTGCTATATAATCCCCAATACTCATGAGCTCCAGCTATTCATGCCCCCCACCACCTGTTTGTCAGCTTATTGCCTATGCACAACATACAGTACAGACCAAAAGTTTGGACACACTTTCTCATTCAAAGATTTTTCTGTATTTTCATGACTATGAAAATTGTAGAATCACACTGAAGGCATCAAAAGTATGAATTAACACATATGGAATTATACATTACACTTTACAAAAAAGTGTGAAACAACTGAAATTATGTCTTATATTCTAGGTTCTTCAAAGTAGCCACCTTTTGCTTTGATTACTGCTTTGCACGCAGAAAAGGAGAACGGATGGACTCTACATGCCTGGTTCCCACCGTGAAGCATGGTGGTGTGTGATAGTGTGGGGGTGCTTTGCTGGTGACACTGTTGGGAATTTATTCAAAATTGAAGCGGTGAGAGGTCCAGCTCACCCCAAACCATCTCAATTGGGTTCAGGTCTGGTGACTGTGGAGGCCAGGTCATCTGGCGTAGCACCCCAACACTCTCCTTCTTGGTCAAATAGCCCTTACACAGTCTGGAGGTGTGTTTGGGGTCATTGTCCTGTTGAAAAATAAATGATGGTCCAACTAAACGCAAACCGGATGGAATAGAATGCTGCTGCAAGATGCTGTGGTAGCTATGCTGGTTCAGTATGCCTTCAGTTTTGAATAAATCCCCAACAGTGTCACCAGGAAAGCACCCCACACCATCACACCACCTCATCCATGCTTCACGGTGGGAACCAGGTATGTAGAGTCCATCCGTTCACCTTTTCTGCGTGCAAAGCAGTAATCAAAGCAAAAGGTGGCTACTTTGAAGAACCTAGAATATAAGACATATTTTCAGTTGTTTCACACTTTTTTGTAAAAGTGTAATGTATAATTCCACATGTGTTAATTCATAGTTTTGATGCCTTCAGTGTGATTCTACAATTTTCACAGTCATGAAAATACAGAAAAATCTTTGAATGAGAAGGTGTGTCCAAACTTTTGGTCTGTACTGTATATTACAAAAAAAAGGGCTTAAATACCACCATGTATCCGTAAAATTATTCTTTTTTTATTACAAACTCATTAAAAAACATTAAAATGGAAGAATACCACAGGTACAAAAAATAGGTGGGTGATCCGGGGAATATAAATTACATAGTTTTATAACGTGGGCAAAATACATACAGACCCCCCCCCCCACCGCTCACATGCGATTTGCACATTTAGTCATGTACCGATGAGCTGCTCTCCCTAATTATCTCAACGTTCAGTGAAAAACTGAGAGAAGCAGGAAGAGAAGCTAGTTGTCACAGGACCATAAGTATGAAAATCGCATATGAGTGAGGGGTCCATGTGATGATTGCTGGAACCTGCAGAGCTGAATCCTGACATTGCAGCTTCTGAATTCTCACAACTAATGCACTGCACACTTTTAGGATTCTCCCTTGTGGACGGTCATGTCACCACAAGCATGTGATTTGTATTCTTCTGGCCACATTCCGACTAGACGTGCCCGGCCTCGCTCCGTTCATTTTCATTGAGTGAGGCCACACATGTCTAGTCAGCATATGACCGCATGTATGTAAATCTCCGGCACAAGAGAATCCTGACAGCGTTCAGTGAGCACTGTGAGAATTCAGAAGTCTGCAGTCACATAGAATGACTGCAGACTCAGCACTGACCTGGACAAGCCTTTCAAAAATAATATTTACATCCAGGAACCTTACAGATTTCTTTTCTTCATCTTGTCCAGACCCCATGTTGAGTTTTCTCATCCACAGCTCGACTCTGCAGACTTCCATCTGCCCCTCACTATATCGTTTGCATAAAATATGACCCCACACTGTCCCTCTTTTGGTACATGCTCTTCACAATGACCTCTCCCTTCTAGACTGGGATACCTTTTCACACTGTCCTCTCACACTGTGTCCGCCCTATAGGGCTCAGTCTCTATACTGTACACTTTTATCACACTCCCCCTCCTTGGTATACTGCCCCCCCATGCTACACCCCCACTACTCAGTCTCTACTTTGTGCCCATTTACTTTTCTCCTCCATACTGTCGCCTCACACTATTACCCTCCCTCCTCATACTGTCTCCTCTCACATCCCCCCTGTTCACCATACTGTCTCCTCATGTATTTACCCCCTCACTCTCTATACTGTCTACTCACACATACAACTGGCTCCCCATACTGTGTCTGCACACATCCCATCACCCTCACTCCCCATACTGTGTCCACATACATTTTTCCCATCGTTACTCATACTGTGTCCACATACATTCATCCGTTCGCTCCCCATACTGTCTGCACCATCCCCCCACTCACCATACTGTGTCTGCACCCATCTCCCATACTGTTTCCTCATACATACATGCTCCTCATTTTGTGTCCTCAAATCTCCCCACACACATTAAATCTCCCCATCCCCACTCCAAATCCCCCACACACATAAAAACCCCATCCCCATTCCAAATCCCCCCACACACATAAAATCCCCATCCCCACTCCAAATCCCCCCACACACATAAAATCCCCACCCCCACTCCAAATCCCCCCACACCTTAAATCCCCCCATCCCCACTCCAAATCCCCCACACACATTAAATCCCCCCATCCCCACTCAAAATACCCCTACACACATTAAATACCCCCATACCCACTTCAAATCCCCCCACACACATAAAATCCCCCCATCTCCACTCCAAATCCCCCAACACATTAAGTACCCCCATCCCCACTCCAAATCCCTCCACACATTATGTACCCCATCCCTACGCCAAATCTCCCCACATTAAATAACCCCATCCCCACTCCAAATCTCCCCACACATTAAGTACCCCCATCCCCTCGCCAAATACCCCCACATATTAAGTAACCCCCATCCCTACTCCAAATCTCCCCTCCCTCCTTAATCTTCAGTGGTTTCTTCAGCTCCAGATTGGAGCACTTACCATTACCATCCAAATCTCCCCCTCCCTCCTTAATCTTCGGTGGTTTCTTCAGCTCCAGATTGGAGCACTTACCATTACCACAGAAGCTCTTTGCGCTTCTGGGCGCCGGTGAGTGACGTCATCAGCGTGATCACATGACCTGATCATGCTGCTGGCGTCGCTCTGACCTGGTGGTCAGAGTTTCAATTGTACTTGTGTCTGTACAGACGCGAGTACAATTGATCCCTGGGAGCCGGCGTGCTGCAGCTTCTCTGTGCCGGCTGTCAGCTTGACAGCCGGCACAGAGAACGGCCGACTCACAGTCCGGGGGGCGGTAGAATGCCGCTGCCGGGGGAGACACTGCGGATCGCCGCATTAGGCGGCCCGACTGCGCCCCCCTGCTGGCTGCGCCTGGGGCACATGCCCCGGCTGCCCCCCCTAGATACGCCTCTGTGCTATACTATCAAAGATCAATATATTGCACATATCCAAATAAAAAATATATGTAAATAAATGAAAATCCAGTGATATAAAAAAAAATGCACATGCACCTAATGCCGATGTAGTCACACTACCAAATGGGCCAATATATTAGGTACATGATGATGTATATAGAATTATAGATAGCAAGAATTTTTTTCCCACATACCAGGTGGTTGTGTACACCAAAAACACCATATACAGCGCTGTATATCATTGGCTAGGAATTGATACCTGACAGGAAGGAAATCATATAAATACCTCTTATAGCCAGTACCCAACCACCCCTGGACGAAGCATTTCCGAGCGAAACGCGCGTCAGGTGTGGTGGGTCCCGGATGTCCTAGGTAATTATATTATACTATATTTTTTGCATGTGAGCAAAGAATTTTTCATATCTATAATTCTATATACATCATCATGTACTTAATATATTGGCCCATTTGGTAGTGTGACTACATTGGCATTAGGTGCATGTGCATATTTTTTTTTTTTACATCACTGGATTTTCATTTATTTACATGTCTTTTTTATTTGGATATGTGCAATATACTGATCTTTGATAGTATAGTAGCACTCAGTGCACTTGTATTTTTCCTGATCAAAGAGCTATTGATTTGAAGATTGTTATGCACTTAGCCTGTATCATTTAATGTATAGAATTATATATAGAATTATGTAGTCTGATTATCTAATTATGGTCTGTATGTACTTTGCACACGTTATAATACTATGTAATTTATATTCCCCGGGTCACCCACCTATTTTTTGTACCTGTGGTATTTTGATATGCTGCGCACAGAAATGCTAATGTGAACTTTACCTAAGACAGAAATAAAGGCACCCAGAGTGCCAGTCACATTAGGGTATGTACATGAAGAATTTTTGTTGGAAGTGTAAAAATCTGACAAAGTTTTCAAGAGTAATCCACATTAGCTTCAACAGGGTATTTAATGCAGCCTTCCCTCGTTAATGTAAAATCTGGTGCTGATTCCACGAAGAATATTGGAAAGCTGCAGAATTGTGAGTGCCACTCTTGGCTACAAGACCACCTCTAACGCAACATAAACTGCTCTCTAAAATGGAATGTATTTAAGAAAACGTGAAGAGGGAAATAAATTAAGGTAACAACATCTTAAGGCTTTTTTTCCCCAAGAATACATTCTTTTAACCATGTGGAGGTTAAAAATAACAAAATAAGCTTCTGTCTCCCACTGTGGCTCCAATGCCTGCTCTTCATCACTACCCTCGGTGTTTGTTTTCAAGCTGTGTTAGGTTCAGTGGTCAGGGGAAGCATTGGGTAAAGACCCCCATACCCAAAGTGTCTGTTACAACTGCCAAAGCACATTCACATGGGTAACGTACAAACCAGGCACAAACTACAGCAAAGTGAATGAATCCAACAAAGTCTATCACCAACAGGAAACACCAGTAGGGGAAGGTATTTAAAGCTGCACCCGAAAGGTGATAGGACAGCGAAACAGAGTGAATGAGCAACACCTGTTACCTAAAACCGACAAAAACAAAGAAAACAGAACTAAAACAAACAAACAAACAAGAGGTGTATCTGCTGTAGATGAATAGAAAGAGATGTCGACCACAGAACACAGCCTGAAGGGCTTGAATCCAGAAGCAAAACAGCATCCTTCTCTTTTCAAAGGGGAAAGCAGAGAAAGTACTGTCTGGCTTAATAACATAAGGGCCTGCATCTGACCCCTATTTTTCCCAACATTAGATATTGGGGAGCTGGGCTAACTTTAACCTGATGTGTATGATGGCCTTAAAGATTAATTTGTTCTTTTTACCCCAAGCAAAACTTATCAATTAAAAAATGTATTCTTTGAAAATCCTTTTAAATCATTTACAGGCAATGTTTAAAAATGTGCCAAAGCAACATACTCACTAATAATGGGGAAAACACACAGACAAAACCCAATGTACAAACTATACATATTGTACATACCGAATAGTACAGGTATTCCCAAATCTACACAGCCCTAATGTGGACTCGGGCCAAGGCAAAAAATATTACAGAAAAAAGTGCATCAAACTGCATGAACAATTTGCTGGTGACCATTATACCTTAACCGAAGGGGCATAGCACACTATCATTCTGCATCCATTCATTAGTAATTTTTCAATGCAATCTCCATTCTTGTTTCCATGGAGCTAAACCTCTCATGTTGTACGCCAGCGAGGAAACCAATCTGAAAGTCCTCACTTCCAAGCACGACATTGTGGCTACATTATCGTTTGCTGCCTGACTATTCTGCTCTAACCATTTCTACATAGGCAGGGGGTACAATCATCGCGAATGTAATGTGAGAAGCTGCACGGAAGGTTTAGAATTCTCCATTAAACAGCAACAACAAATCTCATTTTATTTTCTACGAATATCTCGCGCTGCTCAAGAGACACTTTTAAGCTATTTTCACAGATCTATACTTTAATAGTGCAAAAAATAGCATGCAACTATATTAGTTGTATTTTTTTTGTGACAGGCCTTTTTTTTTCTTCTGATGAATCCAACCCTGTAGTCCGAAAATATCTGTAATAAGTGCAGTAGTTGTAAAAAAATGAAAGTATGCAAGAAAGACACTTTTGTCGTAAATCTGGATAATATAGCATAGACATATACGAGACCATTAGGTTAAAGAGAAGCTGTCATGTAAAATAACGCTATTAACCTGCAGATATGGGGATCATCTGCAGGTGAATAGCGTTATGACACCATGTGGCGTCTGCACTGAAAGCCCCGCTGCCGGGAGGAAATTAACTTTATTCCTCCCGGCGGTGATCAGTGTTTAGTCATGGGGTGAGGCTGTCACGGTTTCAGTTGCGGCTCTAATAATGAGCGCAATTACAGCCGCCGAGCTCTATACACTGAGCAGTGACTAAAACCGTGCTGGCTCACTCCTGCCATTTCCTCCTGGCAGCGGGGCTCTCAGTGCAGGCCCCATACAGTATCATAACGCTATTAATCTGCAGATTTACCCCATATTTGCAATTTAATAGGGTTATTTTACATGACAGATTCCCTTTAAGTTCCCACAAAGAGTTTTTGGTGAGTTTTTGATGCTACATATTTTCACTGTGCAATAAACACAGCATCTTACAGTTCAGCAAAGTGGATCGGATTTATAGCAATCTCATGCCCATTAAGGTTTTTTTTGTGATGCAGCGTAAACTGACCCCAGTGTGATGATGAAATCCACAACATGTAAATTTCTCTTGTGAGTACGCTGAGTTTTGGGTGCTGATTTTCCTATAGAATTGCATTACATGTTGAAAATCCACAGGTAAAAAAAACACATATGCCTTTTTAATCTGTTTCTGATACGGAAACGCACTAAAAACTCAAGTTATTCGCGCATGACTGTATCAGTAAAGCCAAATATCAGTAAATCAATAAAGCCAAATATCAGAAAGTATCACAAACAAAGTAGTTTTATTTAAAACATAACTCACCAAAAAAAAAAAAAAAAAAAAGCTGCGTCAAAAACACGATAAAACGCATATGGAAAAGAACATACTCAAAAGTACAATGAAAAAAAAACACAAGAAACCTAATGCCACTAATAGGTGCAGGAAATGTGCACCATCAACAATTCACTAAATCTTTCTTCTAGGAATGTAGCCGTAGATAGATAATGTTAATAATCAGGGTGGATAAAAATCATGATTTTTTAAAAAAAATCAAAAAAATCGGATTTTTTTGATTTAAATCGGATTTTTTTGATTTAAATAGGATTTTTTAATCAAGTTGTACACAAGCAAAACTTTGTCTTTTTTGCAAATCAAATGATTTTACACAAATAAAAATATTAAAACAGTTGATGATTATGAAACCTAATAATTTTTATTTGCACTATTAAACAATCAGAATTGAACTACAGAGAGTAAGTACTTTTTAACAATAGCCTATCTCTAACGTTTGAAGTAAGCAAACATCTTCAGTGAATACATCAGTCCTTTAAGCCTACTGTTTATTTAGGACTTTTAATAGGAAAACTAGTTGTCCTGCTTTAGCAGTTCCTAAGCGGTTTCGGACTGGTGTTGTGTGCACAAAACCAAATGAAGAAAACAATCTCTCTACTCCTGCCGATGAAGCCGATGCAGTCAGTAGCTGAGTAGCTACATTTATTATCTTCGCTGGAAGAACAAGTGATTGCGACTTCCACCAGTCCAGTGGTTTTAGTTCATTAACGACGTTATCTGCAAACATGTATTTTTGAAATGGTGCAGATTCACACTTCAATTTCAGCACAGTTGCCACAATGTCATGGTTAGTATTGGCGAGCCACTCCATTGCAGAGTTGATTTCCGCCTCAGATAGTTTTTTCCCTCTGTAGATGGGATGCAAGATATTGGCTAAATAGTGTTCTTCTTTTAATGCTTGGTCCTTGCGGTGGTGTATTGCAACCTTTACATTGTTTGAGAGGTTCAAGCGATCTAGCGAACCTTCTAAATCTTTCCAAACTTCTGTGGCATCAGCTATGGTTGCAGTATCTTTCTGCATTTTATCCAACGCAATAGATATTGGCTTTAACCTTTCCAAAAGGTCCTCGGCATTTCTCTTCACACCAAGATTTAATACTTTGCTTCGTATATTAGCATCAATTTTATCCCGATGTGTTTCGCAAATGGACACTAATTTTGACCAGTTGTTAATAAACAGTTCCAAGCATTCAGCCAAGGTATTCCATCTAACATCTTGTGTAGAACCAACTTCAGTCCTCCCATTTCCTTGTAGGTTGCATGTGCAAAATGATTATTGCGGAAATATTTAACAATTTCTACAACATGTTCCTTGACACCCGAAATATGCAGGTCTTTTGCCAAAAGATGCAACAAATGGGCAGAACAACCGTATGTAATGACATTTGTGTCATCCTCATGTGCCAGTTCCGCTCGCATTTTTGCCACATTGCTTGCGTTATCAATAACTAAGCTCCTTACTTTACATCCAAACTGTTCTTGGCATTGGTGAATTGAGTTCTTAGCAATTTCAAGTAAATATTCAGCAGTATGTGAATTTCCAGATGTGTCGATTGTGTCTGTAAGGTAAGTTTCACCATCTTCTGTTGTGACACAAGTGCAAATTATGGGGTCGTTGTGGATGTTGCTCCAACCATCCAAGCTCATGTTAACAACTTTGTCTTTCAAATATTTTGTACAAGCCGCTTTTTCTTTGTCATATACAGCCTGAAGATGTTTTCCTGAGATATCAAATCTACTTGGTGGTTTGTAGCCTGGTCTTATTCCTTCGATCATTTGTACAAACAGTGGGTGTTCAACTAGTCGGAAAGAAGAATTGGTTGCAAATATGAATTTAGCAATTAATTCATCAAAATGTTCTTTCTGGCTCGTCGTAGTCTTTAAGAGGAATTTTTCTACACTTTGCACGCAAAGTTTTTTGTTGGGCTGCTTTGTTGAAGTTGTACCCAGATATTGATTGTCACGTGCAGCATAAGCCATATTTGACCCTGAAAGCACAGTAATTAAAAATATAATTCGACTGCGTATTTGAAGAAATATAACGAAAATATTTTGAAACAAACTTTTTGAACAATATAATGGTCCTCGTCCTATAAGGGCTGTCTCAAAAGTTATGCTACTCAAGTTTCCGGTGAAGTTGCTGTAATACTAGTAATATCAGAGCAACTGAAAAAAATTATGTCACAAAAGTTTTAAAAATGTTTTTTTAAAAAAATGGTCAATTTGGCAGACTTCAAAAGTGAATTGTAGCCTACAATAAAAAAAAAAATAGGCGTATACACACTTTTATTTTTACTTAACGTTAATCTTCTGTGAAATATTGCCTTAACATAAATTTAAATTCTATACTCCAGAACTAGTGCTAGAAATTTTTCTTTTCATAGACTTTAACCATCCCAGTAAAACATCTGTTAAAATAGGTTGTAATTGCCAGACTTACCACTAGTGCTAGGGTCCTGGTGCATAAGAAGCTGTGGGGGTTCATTGACATTAGTTGTATCACTATCAACATCTTCATTTCCCTTCTGGTTGCAGTTTTCATAATGTGATTTCAAACGGCAAACAAGTCCTTGGATATCCTTTTGACAGTATTTGCACTTTGCTCTCCCACCTTTCTTTCCAAGCTCTGCTGGCATCTCAACAAAATGAACCCAAATAGGGTCTCTCTTACGACCTGCCATGGCTCACGCAGATCACTTCTGAAGTTTGATTGTTACTACAGCTAAGTACTGCTGACTGACTATCCAACAAGTTTGGGCATGTCAACTGAATGGAAAAAGAAACTGAAACCAAGCTACAGAAAGTGAAACCAAGCTAGAAGTGTGGAGTTAATTGAACAATGATTGAAAGTTTTAGATTTTAATCGTGATTTATATTAAAAAAATCTTTTGATTTAAATCAGTGATTTAAATCATGATTAAAATCACGATTTAAATCGATCTGATTTAAATAGAAAAAAATCATTTGATTTAAATCATGATTTAAATCGTTGATTTAAATCGGCGTGATTTAAATCAATCCACCCTGTTAATAATTAACCATAATTTATGGGATTAATTTGTATAGAGGGTCACGCTGGTAGCATGGACACAGATCGACATGGCTTTAGGAATTTTACCAAAAATAACTTCTGGGAGTATACAAGTTTGGAGTTCCATACTAAAGAAATTTCACATTGTCGTGTCACAAAATGCTTTCTAAATGTAATATGTATACTTTTTTGAAAAGCGGATTTTATTGTATGATTGGTGTTGTTATGATTTTCCCCATACAGATCAGAACATGCATCATAACTACAATTTCTAAGTCACTTAAGAGGGAGTAAGTAATTTAGAAGAAGCAAAAACAACCAACACGACAAGACAAACTAGTGAGGTTATCCAAAATAGTCTACGCAAATACCAAGACAAGTTTTATTTGCATATGTCACAAAGCATTATGTTTTACCATGCGATAATCACTCTGTAAAAGCTCTCATGAGTTTTGTGTACTTAGCCTGCTACAAATAAGAATATACTCGAGATTCTATGTAGAAACATCAATACTTGTTCGAGATTCCAAGGCTAATTTGGAACTCACAAAAGGTTGTCTGATGCTAAACTGCATGATGATTGGATTTGCTTCCATGCTTCCGGTTTCCTGGGTGATGTTTTTTTTAGCTATAAAGCTTCTATATTACAAGCTTTATCCCAGAAATGACATTTATTTTGAATATTGTAAACTCAAGGAACATGTATTCTTCAACATATTCAATGGCTTGTTCAATCACTACAAAAATCTTAAAAATATTAGAGATGGTGTCACAACCACAAGGGTCGGTCCAGCGGACGGCACCACAAACACCAACAACTGGATGGGAAAAGGGGGAGGAAGGCACTAATAGCAGGGAACGAGGGGTGGGGCACCTCCTAACTCAGCCTGTGCCTATCCCTAAGCTCCCCTAACGCCCTATGCGGGTCCTTCCCCCCGCCACGAATCTGATCACCTCACTTAACCCTGGCTAGTGAACTGGCTGGCAATAACGCTAGGGGGTAGTGACACGCATGGGACAGACAAGGTAAATACACCAGTAACTTAGCTCCAGGCACTGCTGACAAGCTCCACACCGCAGAGGACATGGAAACAGGACCCCGACCTCCACAGAAGTAGTAGTTTCATTGCTGACACCAGAGAGCTGCAAATCAACGGCTGGTCACCATAGAAAATTCTATCACCTACAGTAAGCTGATGCATCAGGTGACTATTTAAAGGATGATGGGAGTGGTTATCACCCACACCAGCTGACCTAGCAACTCAGCAGCTGCAGCACACTGCCAGCAAGGAAAACTGACATTAACCCATGCTGGCCTGAAAGGAAAAAAGCTACATTTAAATTATAGTGGAACCAGAGCTGCCACGAATCCAAAAATAGATCATGACAGATGGTTTGAAAACAAAAAAAGGTGGATACTCACCGGTTCTAATCCTGGTAGATTCACCATTGGCAGCTTCAGTAGTCTGCTCCAGAAAAGCAAGAGATGACATCCCACTTTTTATCTAACCACTGAAGCTCTGTCATCGGTTGAGCTCCAGATCATGCCTTCTTTTATCAATTTAAAACCATTCTTAACAAGTTTAAGATTTTTTGTAGAGGTTAGACAACTCTTTGAAAACAATCAAATTTGCTCCTCAGCTGAAAAATTCCCAAAGCAAATAAACAATGCAATAAGCACCAAACACTTGCATGCCATATGTATTCAACAACTACCCATGGGTCACATGTGACTCACTGGTGCTCCTCTCCGTAATATTTGTCAAGTGAAAAGATAATTAAAGCTGTAGGGGATTCGTAGTGTTTCCTGGAAGCTATAAATAAACCAAGCCTGTATAACAACATGGTAGACAGGCATACAAAATTCTTAGTGAAAAAGAATAGAAATATAGGTAGTAAGTAGCGTGCTGTAATTTGCTGACAGCATTGGTACATGCCGACATAACATGGACAGCACTTATATTCTGCTTATGGCTCCTACAGAAGATGAAAAAATGTATCTACGAATTATAAATTTACTGTGCACATCCTTAAAAACATTAGTGTACTATCATTGTGGTTTCGTTCTGATTGAGAGGTTTGGAAACCTTGAAACGCGTTGACGAAATAAACAGCATTCATATTTCATCTTGGTATCCGATCGTGCTTTGGACATTTGGCAGCAAGGATTTTTAACAACCTTATTCCTCATCAGTTGCATCAGTAGCTAATATATGGCATTGTAATTTGTAGGTTTTTGGACCCAATGGATCCGATCCAGAGAACAAAATGAGACTAGAGAAATTTTAGTGAATGAGGCTGCAATACAGTTTCCTGCACAGTGGCTGGAAACTGGAAGCATTGCAGTTGTAAGAAACTACAGCGCAGACAGACCCATCTACCTGGCGCATGGTGGTGCCAGCCAAAAAAGTAATACCCACGTAATATACAGTGACAGCCAATTCACACAATGTATAAGAAAGGACATGCAAACCATTTCAGTCGCTGGGGCCCAGTGTGTCCGAAAGTGGGGAGGGTAAAGGCTAACTTGAATATATTTGTTTTTTTAATATTTAGATACAGTATGTGTTTTATTCACTGCTAGTATATAGTTTTAGATGGTTCATTCTCTGCTAGTATATAGTTATCTATATGTCTTTTTTTCTATATATAATTTTGTGTGTGTGTGGGCGATTTACTGCTGGTATATAGCTAAGGACACAGTCCAGTCTATTCACTGCTGGCATATAACTATGCATACAATTTATTTACTGCTGGAGGGGTGCCAGTCATGGGCGTACCCACCATGGGGCAGGGGCGCGCCGCGCGCGCACCTATCATGATGAGGCCACCCGGCCCCTTTTTCTTCTGCCTGCCTTTTAAAAGGTGCTTACGACGCATAGGGGTTAAGAACGTCCTGACGTTATATGTCAGGACATTCTTTGTGGGCGGAGAGAGCGCGCAGGCCTGCAGCAGTTGGTTGTGAGAGCTGCAGCCTCAACATATCAGGCATCAGGGAGTCCAGGCATGACACACTCCCTACCCATGCGTGCCTGATGCCTGCGGCCTGCCTGCTGCAATCGCGTGGCGTTGGGTCGGGTGACGAGTATCATCACATCAGTGACGACGGTCTCTCTGGGACTGGGTAAGTGAGTCACCCAGACTGCCAGCCTGAGTGTATAATAGTAATAATAATTGATCCAGAAAGATGTTTAAAGTAAAATACATCAGCCCAGCGGCCAGCACCTATAATACAGTGGGGCTGATTTATATACATGTGATGGGTGGTGATGTATATACAGGTGCTGGGTGGTGATGTATATACAGGTGCTGGGCTGGGGCTGATGTATATACTGATGCTGGGCTGGGGCTGATGTATATACAGGTGCTGGGCTGGGGCTGATGTATATACAGGTGCTGAGCTGGGGCTGATGTATATACAGGTGCTGAGGCTGATGTATATACAGGTGCTGGGTGGTGATGTATATACAGGTGCTGGGCTGGGGCTGATGTATATACAGGTGCTGGGCTGGGGCTGATGTATATACAGGTGCTGGGTGGTGATGTATATACAGGTGCTGGCTGGGGCTGATGTATATACAGGTGCTGGGCTGGGGCTGATGTATATACAGGTGCTGGGGCTGATGTATATACAGGTGCTGGGCTGGGGCTGATGTATATACAGGTGCTGGGCTGGGGCTGATGTAGGTACAGGTTCTGGGCTGGGGGTGATGTATATGCTGGGCTGGTGCTGATGTATATACTGGTGCTGGGGCTGATGTATATACAGGTGCTGGGGCTGATGTATATACAGGTGCTGGGCTGGGGCTGATGTATATACAGGTGCTGGGGCTGATGTATATTCAGGTGCTGGGGCTGATGTATATACAGGTGCTGGGCTGGGGCTGATGTATATGCTGGGCTGGTGCTGATGTATATACAGGTGCTGGACTGATGTATATACAGGTGCTGGGGCTGATGTATATACAGGTGCTGGGGCTGATATATATACAGGTGCTGGGCTGGGGCTGATGTATAAACAGGTGCTGGGGCTGATGTATATACAGGTGCTGGGCTCGGGCTGGTGATGTATATACAGGTACTGGGCTGCGGCTTATGTATATAAAGGTGCTGGGCCGGGCCTTAAGTATATACAGGAGCTGGGCTGGGGCTGGTGATGTATACAGGGGCTGGTCAATTTTCGTTTCATTCACCTTTTTCGTTCTAAAACTTAACAACCTGAATGACCATGGCTTGCCCCCCCCTAGATTTGATCCTGGGTACGCCCATGGTGCCAGTTCAATTTTCACTTCAGGCAGCAGAAAAGCTTGAACTGATGTGCAGAAAAATGGCTAAACAAAGCGTGAGCTGACATATTGAGGGGGCCCTGGCACACAGGCCATAACATTGAGGAAATGGTGGAAAATCATAGCAAAATGTTATCATTTCCTTAATGGGAAAATGCTTTGAAGAGAATATATCAACTGTATTTTTTCAGAAGTAACACCTGATACTGATCAATATTCTTTTCTTTCTGATTTTTTTATTCTATATTCTGTGTATGATCCTGCCTGGGCTACTATTCACAGCATTTCGAGTTATGCTTTACAGCAACCACTTGGACCACAGGAAACTGGAAATGTAAATTTATGTATATGCAAGAGTTTTTTAGGCATGCTCTGTGACCTGCGCAGAGTGTATTGTGCGGGAAAGGGAGGAAGTATGCTGTGTCTACTATATACCAGTGAAAACATTTCAGGATTTATCTATATATCTATATATATAACGTTGAGTGTATGTATGTGTGTGTATATCAAGCCACGCCCACTGCACATAGCCCCACCCACTCTGCATAGCCACATGCAAAGCCCCGTATAATAAATATCTAATATATATATATTACATCTTCTTAACCACAACAGGTTGCACTGCCTGTGTTGCGCATAGCAACCAATCACTAAGCATCTTTAATTTCACCAGAGCTGTTTAAAAGATGAAAGCTGAGCTGTGATTGGTTGCTGTGAGCAACAGTTTTCCCACTCCACAACACCTCAGCAGACACTGAACCGGGTGGGAGAAATCTAGCATCCCCGGGAACATAAGCTCCCAGCAATTGTCTGCCCCCCAGAAAGGACCAGAGAGCACATGACAGAAATGAATCACCCTCTCCTCTATTAATGCCGGGCTCTATTGTTACTGGCGTAGAAAATCGCATCATCAGCGGCTGCACACAGAGCCGCACACAGAGCCACACTGCTAGGTTACACAACAACACATCTCCAGGGACTCCCTGTTCAGCGTCACCCGGCTCTGAACTATGGGATGGGGGATGTGTGATGGGTATATGGGCATGGGACTATGGGATGGAGGATGTATGATGGGTATATTGGCATGGGACTATGGGATGGAGGATATGTGTGATGGATATATGGGCATGGGACTATAGAATGGAGGATATGCATGATTGGTATATGGGCACGGGACTATGGGATGGAGGATGTGTATGATGGATATATGGGCATGGGACTATGGGATGGAGGAAATGTATGATGGTATATTGGCACTGGACTATGGGATGGAGGATATGTATGATGGGTATATGGGCACGGGACTATGGGATGGAGGATACGTATGATGGGTATATGGGCACGGGACTATGAGATGGAGGATGTGTATGATGGGTATATGGGCACGGGACTATGGGATGGAGGATATATATGACGGGTATATGGGCATGGGACTATGGGATGGAGGAAATGTATGATGGTATATGGGCACTGGACTATGGGATGGAGGATATGTAAGATGGGTATATGGGCACGGGACTAAGGGATGGAGGATTGTTATGATTTGGTAGCTGAGGAGAGCAGGCAAAAAAGGAAATACACCAGAGCAGTTGGAAACTATGAGATTGCAGTACCCTGACTAACCACCACAACTAGAGGCAGCCGTGGAGCGTTCCTACGTTGGTCCTAGACGCCTCGTCACAGCCTGAGAAACTAACTACACCTAAAGATAGAAAGAGGAAAGCTATCTGCCCCGGAGCAGATCCCCAAAGAACATAGAAAGCCCCCAAACATGTAATGGCGGTTAGACAAGAAGAAATACTGACACAGACAGAAAATAGTATGAGCAAATGTTGGGGCCCAAACTTACTAAATAGAAAAGGATAGGAAGGGCACTTACTGCAATCCCAAAAAACCCTGAAAAGCACCAACTCTACTAATTTCAAAAACACCTGAGATCACACGACCTCTACCACCTAAATTAGTTCTCTGGTGTAACCAAAAACAAAACAGCAGCCACTGAAAAAACTGGAAAAAGCAAATGTACAAACATCAGTGGCTGAACTGAACTGAGAGGCAAAAGCCCCCAGAGGGGACCCTGAAGGCCCCCACAGAAGTGCAGGACAAAATGCAAAAATCAAGCACAAAAACAAAAAGAAGAAAAAGTCTTATCTGTTAGCAGGAGATTCAGACACGACACAGCAGGCTACCAAGGAAACAGGAATCAAGGATTGAGACCAGAACAATTGATCACCGGCAACCCTGATGGGAAGGTGACTCCCTTATATAAGACCAGTCAGTAACACCTGATTCCCAATCCTCACAATCTTCACTGGACAGTCCAGTACCGTTTGTAACCACCAGAGAGAGCTTCTGCTCAGAACTCATTTCCAGCCTATTCACAACAGTACCCCCCCTTGAGGAGGGGTCACCGAACCCTCATTTGAGCAACCAGGTCGGTCAGGATGAGTTCTATGATACGCACGGATTAGTCTCCTAGCATGGATGTCCGAAGCAAACACCCAAGAATTGTCTTCCTGACCATAACCTCTCCATTTAACCAAATACTGGAGTTTCCGTCTAGAAAAAGGAGAATTCAATATTTTCTCAACCACATACTCCAGATTGCCCTCAACCAAAACAGGGTCAGGAGGCACAGTAGTAGGAACCACTGGCTCAACAAACCTCTTCAACAAGGACTTGTGGAACACGTTATGGATCTTAAATGTCCCTGGAAGAAGCAAACGAAAAGAAACAGGGTTAAGAATCTCCATGATCTTATAAGGTCCAATGAACCTAGGCTTAAATTTAGGAGATGCCACTCTCATAGGAATATTTCTTGAGGACAACCAGACCAAGTCCACCACTTTAAACCGAGAACCATCAGTCCTATGCCGGTTAGCAAACCGCTGGGCCCTCTCCTGAGAGAGGGACAACCTCTCCACTACCTGGTCCCAAATCTGTTGCATACGCTCCACAACAGAGTCAACACCCGGGCAGACAGAAGCCTCCGTCTGTCCAGAAGAAAATCGAGGGTGAAACCCAGAATTACAGAAAAATGGAGACATCAAAGTGGCAGAGCTAGCCCTATTATTAAGAGCAAACTCAGCCAAAGGCAAAAAAGAGACCCAGTCATCCTGATCAGCAGACACAAAGCATCTTAGATAAGTCTCCAATGTCTGGTTTGTTCTCTCAGTTTGACCATTGGTCTGAGGATGAAACGCTGAGGAGAAAGACAATTGAACACCAATTTTAGAACAAAAGGTCCTCCAAAATCTGGAAACAAACTGGACTCCTCTGTCAGACACAATGTTCTCAGGAATGCCGTGTAAACGAACCACGTGCTGAAGGAACAAAGGCACCAATTCAGAGGAGGAGGGCAACTTAGGTAATGGCACAAGATGTATCATCTTGGAAAACCTATCGCAAATCACTCAGATGACGGTCATTCTCTGAGAAACAGGGAGGTCGGAAATGAAATCCATAGAGATATGGGTCCATGGTCTCTTTGGCACCGGTAATGTCATCAACAAACCACTAGAACGAGAGCAAGGCTTGGAGCGAGAGCAAGTCCCGCAGGACTGCACAAACTCCCTGACATCACGAGACAAGTTAGGCCACCAAAAGGACCGATCAACCAAGTCCCTGGTACCAAAAATTCCGGGATGACCGGCCAACGCGTAACAATGAATCTCAGACATTACACTCTTTTTCCACTGGTCCGGGACAAACAATTTCCCAACAGGGCAGCGCTCGGGCTTATCTTCCTGGCACCCCTCTAGAGCCAGTCTCAAATTGGGCGAGATGGCGGAAAGAACTACACCCTCTTTCAAAATAACAGAAGGATCAGATAACTCAGGAGAGTCCGCCAGGAAACTCCTCGAGAGGGTATCCGTCTTAACATTTTTAGTGCCAGGAAGAAATGAAACCACAAAATTAAAACGTGTGAAAAACAAGGCCCACCTGGCCTGTCTAGGATTAAGTCGCTTGGCAGATTCCAGATAAACTAGATTCTTATGGTCAGTAAGGACCACCACCTGATGTTTGGCTCCCTCCAGCCAATGTCTTCACTCTTCAAAAGCCCACTTCATGGCTAATAACTCCCGATTACCCACGTCATAATTACGTTCAGTGGGAGAAAATTTTCGAGAGAAAAAGGCACAAGGGTTACTTTTAGAGGTCTCTGGATCTCTTTGGGACAAAACGGCACCTGCCCCAATTTCAGAGGCATCAACCTCCACCTGAAATGGTAGAGAAACATCAGGCTGCCGTAGAACAGGAGCAGAAGTGAATCTCTGCTTAAGTTCCTGAAATGCAGAGACTGCCTCAGGAGGCCAATTCACCACATCAGAACCCTTCTTGGTCAAATCAGTTAATGGTTTAACAATAACAGAGAAATTACCAATAAATTTACGATAAAAATTGGCAAAACCCAAGAATTTTGAAGAGCCTTTAAAGAAGTAGGTTGGACCCAATCACAGATAGCCTGAACTTTGACCGGGTCCATTTCAATAACAGATGGGGACAAAATGAAACCCAGAAATGAGATCCTCTGAACGCCAAAAAGACACTTTGATCCCTTCACATACAGAGCATTCTCTCTCAAAATCTGGAACACAGTCCGAACATGTTTTACATGAGAGTCCCAGTCATTGGAAAAAATCAAGATATCATCCAAATAAACAATCAGAAATTTATCCACAAAATCCCTGAAAATGTCATTCATGAAGGACTGGAAGACAGAAGGAGCATTAGTGAGCCCAAAGGGCATCACAAGGTACTCAAAATGCCCTTCAGGGGTATTAAATGCCGTCTTCCATTCATCCCCGTGCTTAATGCGAATAAGGTTATATGCCCCCCTGAGGTCAAGCTTGGTAAACCAAGTAACGTTTTTCACCCTGGAAAACAGATCAGAGATCAAGGGTAACGGATATTGATATTTCACAGTAATATTGTTCAAGAGACGATAATCAATACACGGCCTTAATGAACCATCCTTTTTGGCCACAAAGAAAAAACAGGCACCTAAAAGTGAAGAGGATGGTCTGATATGACCCTTCTCCAATGACTCCTTGATATAAGACCGCATAGCGTCATGTTCAGGTACAGACAAGTTAAAAAGGCGACCTTTAGGGAATTTACTACCAGGCACTAATTCAATAGCGCAGTCATAGCTCCTATGGGGAGGTAAGGATGCAGATTTACTTTCGCTAAACACATCAGAAAAATCAATCAAAAAGTCAGGAACATCCTGAGCCTGGGGGGAGGCAGAAAAAACAGGAGTGTTGGTATTAACACATTGACAGCCCCAACTGGTAACAGACACAGATTTCCAATCCAAAACAGGATTATGAGACTGTAACCAAGGGAAACCCAGTACGATAATGTCATGCAGATTATACAGAACCAAAAATTTCCAACTCTCCTGATGATCAGGTTCTACCCTCATTATCACCTGAGTAGAGAACTGAGGTTTATTCTCAGCCAAAGGGGTAGAATCGATCCCCAGTAGGGAAATAGATTTCCGTAGGGGTATCAAGGGAAACCCACAACGTTTAGCAAAATCAAAATCCATCAGGTTAATAGCTGCTCCAGAATCAACAAAAGCCTGAGCAGAAAATGAGGACAGAGAGCATATCAGGGTAACAGTTAACAAAAACTTAGTCTGAACACTACCCAAGACAACTGAGCGAGCAAAACGTCTTCCCCGCTTAGGGCAGACAGAAATAGCATGAGAGGCATCACCACAGTAGAAACATAACCCATTGCGCTTTCGAAATTCATGACGCTGTGCCCCAGAAACCACTCTATCACACTGCATGGATTCAGAAGCAGGTTCACAAGGCAACATTATTCCACGCATACCTTTCCGCTCACGCAAACGTCTGTCAATTTGAATCGCTAATGACATAGAATCATTGAGACCAGAGGGAACAGGGAATCCCACCATAACATCCTTTACATTATCTGACAGTCCCTTCCGAAAAAGAGCTGCCAAAGCGTCGTCATTCCATTTGGTCAGGACTGCCCACCTACGGAATCTCTGACAGTATAACTCAGCGTCATCAAGCCCCTGACTTAATGCCAACAAAGTCTTTTCAGCTTGATCAGTGACATTAGGCTCATCGTACAATAACCCCAAAGCCTGAAAAAACGCATCAACATCACTCAAAACAGGATCCCCAGGTGTCAGGGAAAAAGTCCAATCCTGAGGGTCGCCGCGCAGGAGAGAGATGACAATTTGAACCTGCTGCGCTGCGTTCCCTGAGGACTTAGATTTTAAGGCAAAAAACAATTTACAGTTATTTTTGAAATTCAGAAACTTAGCTCGATCCCCTAAAAACAAATCTGGCATGGGAATCCTAGGTTCCACAAAAGGCAACCTAGCAAGATAGGTAGCAATACTCCGAACTTCAGTGGCAAGCTGATCCACACAGCCAGACAACTGTGCAAACTCCATTGAGAAAAAAAAAATCCTCCTCAGCACCCAGAGATACAGAGGGAAAAAAAAATGCAACAAACAGAAAAAAAAAAAAATCTCTGACAACTCTGACAACTTTTTTCTTTCACAATATTTTTCCCTTCTGTGAGTACCATATAATTTTCAGTTTAGGCCGGTGATACTGTTATGATTTGGTAGCTGAGGAGAGCAGGCAAAAAAGGAAATACACCAGAGCAGTTGGAAACTATGAGATTGCAGTACCCTGACTAACCACCACAACTAGAGGCAGCCGTGGAGCGTTCCTACGTTGGTCCTAGACGCCTCGTCACAGCCTGAGAAACTAACTACACCTAAAGATAGAAAGAGGAAAGCTATCTGCCCCGGAGCAGATCCCCAAAGAACATAGAAAGCCCCCAAACATGTAATGGCGGTTAGACAAGAAGAAATACTGACACAGACAGAAAATAGTATGAGCAAACGTTGGGGCCCAAACTTACTAAATAGAAAAGGATAGGAAGGGCACTTACTGCAATCCCAAAAAACCCTGAAAAGCACCAACTCTACTAATTTCAAAAACACCTGAGATCACACGACCTCTACCACCTAAATTAGTTCTCTGGTGTAACCAAAAACAAAACAGCAGGCACTGAAAAAACTGGAAAAAGCAAATGTACAAACATCAGTGGCTGAACTGAACTGAGAGGCAAAAGCCCCCAGAGGGGACCCTGAAGGCCCCCACAGAAGTGCAGGACAAAATGCAAAAATCAAGCACAAAAACAAAAAGAAGAAAAAGTCTTATCTGTTAGCAGGAGATTCAGACACGACACAGCAGGCTACCAAGGAAACAGGAATCAAGGATTGAGACCAGAACAATTGATCACCGGCAACCCTGATGGGAAGGTGACTCCCTTATATAAGACCAGTCAGTAACACCTGATTCCCAATCCTCACAATCTTCACTGGACAGTCCAGTACCGTTTGTAACCACCAGAGGGAGCTTCTGCTCAGAACTCATTTCCAGCCTATTCACAACAGAGGATGTGTATGATGGGTATATGGGCATGGGACTATGGGATGGAGGATATGTATGATGGGTATATGGGCACGGGACTATGAGATGGAGAATATGTATGATGGGTATATGGGCATGGGACTATGGGGTGGAGGATATGTATGCCGAGTATATGGGCATGGGACTATGGGATGGAGGAAATGTATGATGGTATATGGGCACTGGACTATGGGATGGAGGATATGTATGATGGGTATATGGGCACGGGACTATGGGATGGAGGATATGTATGATGGGTATATGGGCACGGGACTATGAGATGGAGGATGTGTATGATGGGCATATGGGCACGGGACTATGGGATGGAGGATATATATGATGGGTATATGGGCATGGGACTATGGGATGGAGGAAATGTATGATGGTATATGGGCACTGGACTATGGGATGGAGGATATGTATGATGGGTACATGGGCATGGGACTATGGGATGGAGGATGTGTGATGGGTATATGGGCACTGGACTATGGGATGGAGGATATGTATAATGGATACATGGGCATGGGACTATGGGATGGAGGATATGTATGATGGGTATATGGGCATGGGACTATGGGATGGAGGAAATGTGTGTTAGTATATGGGCACGGGACTATGGGATGGAGGATATGTATGATGGGTACATGGCCATGGGACTATGGGATGGAGGATGTGTGATGGGTATATGGGCACGGGACTATGGGATGCAGGATGTGTGATGGGTATATGGGCACGGGACTATGGGATGGAGGATGTATGATGGGTATATGGGCATGGGACTATGGGATGGAGGATATGTATAATGGATACATGGGCATGGGACTATGGGATGGAGGATATGTATGATGGGTATATGGGCATGGGACTATGGGATGGAGGAAATGTGTGTTGGTATATGGGCACGGGACTATGGGATGGAGGATATGTGTGATGGGTATATGGGCATGGGACTATGGGATGGAGGATGTGTGATGGGTATATGGGCACGGGACTATGGGATGCAGGATGTGTGATGGGTATATGGGCACGGGACTATGGGATGGAGGATGTATGATGGGTATATGGGCATGGGACTATGGGATGGAGGATATGTATGATGGGTATATGGGCATGGGACTATGGGATGGAGGATGTGTGATGGGTATATGGGCACGGGACTAAGGGATGCAGGATGTGTGATGGGTATATGGGCACGGGACTATGGGATGGAGGATATGTATGATGGGTATATGGGCATGGGACTAAGGGATGGAGGATGTGTGATGGGTATATAGGCACTGGACTATGAGATGGAGGATATGAATGATGGGTATATGGCACGGACTATGGATGGAGGATATGTATGATGGTATATGGGCACTGGACTAGGGATGGAGCATATTTATGATGGGAATATGGGCACGGAACTATGGGGTGGAGGATATGTAAGAGGGTATATGGAACGGGACTATGGATGGATGATATGTATGATGGGTTATGGGCACAGGACTTGGAATGGAGGATGTGTATGATGGTATATGGGCACTTGACTAGGATGGAGGATATGTTGATGGGTATATGGGCACGGGACTATGGGATGGGGATGTGTATGATGGGTAAATGGGCACGGACTATGGATGGAGGATGTGTATATGGGTAAATGGGCACGGGACTATGGATGGAGATGTTGATGCTTATATGGTCACTGGACTATGGATTGAGGATGTCTGATGGTATATGGCACGGGACTATGGATGGAGGATATGTATGAAGGGTATATGGCACAGGACTATGGATGGAGGATATGTATGAAGGGTACATGGGCACGGGGCTATGGATGGAGGATGTGTGATGGTAATATGGCACTGGACTATGGGATGGAGGATAATCATATAATTGTTAACTAACCACAGTTAGTTACTATGCCCGGCATGCTGGGCTCTTCAGCTAGTTTAAGATAAAAAGGACATTTTAAAAATAGTTCAACATAAAAATTTGATTTAAACAACAGTCTATTTTCAATGACACATCCCTTTAAGGCTAAGTGCACACGTTGCGGAATTGCCGCGGCAATCCTGCACCTCCTGCCGCGGGAAATACGCATTTTTTTTGGTAGCGTATCCACTAAAAAAATAGCATTTGCTAGCGTAATCTTAGCTTGCAGAATGCTAGCGTTCCAAGCGATCTGTAGCATCGCTTGGAAAACTGTTGACAGGTTGGTCACACGTCACACATAGTGTTTGACTAGTGTGACCAACTTTTTACTATTGATGCCGCCTATGCCGCATCAGTAGTAAAAAGATCTAATGTAAAAATAATAAAGAAAATAATAAATCGTGATATTCTCACCTTCCGTGCGGCCCCGCAGCCTTCCCGCTCTCAGCGACGCTCCTGGCCAATCCCGTTCCCAGGATGCATTGCGACAATGATCCCAGATGACGTAGCATCACACGAGACCGCTATGTCATCTGGGGTGATTCTCGCAATGCATTACTGGGAACGGAGTTGCCGGGAGCGTCGCTGAGAGGCGGAAAGCTGCAAGGACGCCGGAAGTGAGAATATCATTATTTTATTTCAATTATTATTTACCAGGGATATGGTACCCAGGGCTGGAGAGAGTCTCCTCTCCAGAAGCTGGGTACTATCCGCACATGAACCGCTCACTTTGCACATGGTGGGATAGCCATGCGAAGTAAGCGTTCAATGCAATCCTATGCGGCAGAATCATCCGCGATTACGCAAAAAAATGAGCATGCCTCTTTTTTTCCGCGATGCGATTGCACGTGGAAAAAAGCGCAGCATGTCACATCATTGCGGAATCCATAGGATAAATGAGTTGCGTTGGTAAGCATTTTTGCAGCGTTTTTCGCAAAAACGCTAAGAATCCTCAACGTGTGCACTTAACCTAAACATAGTTTTCTAAAGAATACAGAAACTCTACTGAGACACATGAGCTGACTTTGATTTTGGGCGAATAGAATACTGAGATTAACTCTATAGTTATTAAAAATATCAAAGCCTTTAATGAGGCAGAATATTCATATTTAGACACTATGAAGTTCTCACTCAATAAATTGTAAAATTAGACATTACAGACAGGATGCCATGAAATATGCACTGTTATATAATGTCTGCTTTTTCAATGGTTCTGAAATCATCCAGGTAAATGTGATAACTATTTTAAGGTCACTTGTTATGAATTCCATTTTCCGCGAAAAAGATTAATTGTTAAACCCATTAGGCAGAGACATGTCAACGATTATCTCTGGTGCCAGAAAGACTTTGGGACTGGGCTTTACACACAGTGATAGCTTGTATTAATACAAAATAACCTGAGAAAAAGTATACATGTACACTGTGGCCAAAAATGGACGCCTTTCTAGTTACAGCATGGTTTTTAGCAGATAATAGGAGAGCACTTTGTGTCCAATTTGTAAAGCAAACTGCAGTGGTTCATATATCATGACATTTGCACTTGTTTAATGTTTAGCTGGGCCTAACCTATACTTAAAGGGAATCTGTCACCCCTTTTTTGGGATATCATGTTAAAATATCATTCAATTCAGTGCCAACTCTGCATTATAACAGTACTACAGTATTTCCTGCGTTCGCATACTGTTACTGCATGTGCGCATTCAAACGGTCTTTCACGCGTGCGCAGTATGCTTTGCCCAACTGTAGGCAAAGCATAAAATCAGTATTGCCCATGTGCATATGCGATTGCTTTCTATGGCCTGGAAGTATACTTCCGGTACGAAGTATACTTTCGGTACATAGAAAGCAATCGCGTATGCCAGCGAATGCGCAATACTGATTTTATGCTTTGCCTACAGTTGGGCAAAGCATACTGCGCACGCGTGAAAGACCGTTTGAATGCGCACACGTGCTAACAGTACGCGAACGCAGGAATTACAAGAAAGAAATGCAAAGAGCAAGACAGGAGAGGGGAGGGACGGACAATAAGCCCCTCCCATCTGACCGGTCCGAGCTGATTTGCATACACCGCGGGAGGAATATAAACGGTATTTATTGATTAAAGGTGGGGAGTCGAGGGGTATCAAAAGAACTGTTATAATGCAGAGTTGCCATTGAATTGAATGATATTTTAACGTGATATGCCGAAAAAGTGGTGACAGATTCCCTTTAAAGGGGTTATCTGGGACATTGCCTATTTTTTTTGTATGGGACTAAGAACTTACCGGCAGGTGGTTGCTAACTACCTGCCTATGCTGCCCAAAGCGATGTCTGCTGGTTCCTGCCAGCAATTGTTCTGCTTCTGGTGACGTCATGTTGACATAGCTGCTTCTTCTCTTCCGCTCTGCTCTGTCGATAGGGCGTCACTGCCAATGTCATGCTGATTGATCCCTAGCTGCAAGGAGTCGGCTATCAATCAGCATCATGTTGGCAATGATGTAAGGTCAAAGGAATCAGGAGAGTCACCTCCTGTGCCAGAAGAGACCATCGCCGGGCAAAACAGGCAGGTAGTTAACAACTACTTGCCGTAAGTTCTTAGCCCCCATACGAAATAATAACCAAAGTCCCGGATAATGCTCTAAAGGGACATTCTCAAGTTTGGAAGTTATCCTTCATATTTGCATAACTAATCATATGCTAAATAGTTGCAAGTCAAATTTATGTATGAAATAGCCAAGATAATTGATGGTAGTCTCACGTTTGAAGCAGTAGTGGATGGTGAAATATGAAGCCTGAAAGTCAAAAATTCAAAACATTGTTACCCTTTTGCTCGTCAGTGAATATCCAATGGATAGAGTTTACCTTCCAAACTTGAGAACATCTCTTTAAGAAACTTTTGTAATGTACTCAGATGACAGTGACAACTCAAGACATCATCGCTTAACCTCTCTATCACCCCATGTTCTATAATCTTGTATTATGTCCTTCAAGGTAAGTTGAAGCAAGAAGATATAAATACTTGTAAGGATGATATGAGAAATGTTTCATGTCGGAATGAGTAAAAATTAAAGTGTTATAAAAATGCTATGCCATTGCTTTCGGAACTACAGTGTTACATTATCATCTATTATTTGTCTACTTGGTTATGTTACCATTGATTTCACAGCCATAATTAGCAAATGTGCAACAGGAAGAGCCTGGCCGTGTTGTAAATATCATTCTTCATAGGGCAATTAATATTATTATTGTTATATATTATTATAGCGCCATTTATTCCATGGTGCTTTACATGTGAGGAGGGGTATACATAATAAAAAACAAGTACAGTAATCTTAAACATCACAGGTCATGACTGGTACAGGAGGAGAGAGGACTCTGCCCGCGAGGGCTCACAATCTAGAAGGGATGGGTGAGGATACAGTAGGTGAGGGTAGAGCTGGTCGTGCAGCGGTTTGGTGGATCGATGGATACTGCAGGTTGTAGGCTTGTCAGAAGAGGTGGGTCTTCAGGTTCTTTTTGAAGGTTCCATGGTAGGCGTGAGTCTGATATGTCGGGGTAGAGAGTTCCAGAGTAGAGATGATTGTGGGAAGAGGAGATAAGAGGGGAGTAGAGAAGGAGATCTTGTGAGGATCCGAGGTTGCGTGCGGGTAAGTACCGGGAGACGAGGTCACAGATGTATGGAGGACTCAGGTTGTGGATGGTTTTGTATGTCATGGTTGGGGTTTTGAACTGGAGTCTTTGGGTAATGGGGAGCCAGTCCAGGGATTGACAGAGGGGAGATGCCAGGGAATAGCGGGGGGACAGGTGGATTAGTCGGGCAGCAGAGTTTAGAACAGATTGGAGGGGTGCGAGAGTGTTAGAGGGGAGGCCACAGAGCAGAGTATGTCTATTTATCCCATATGACAATAATATGTATTGTGTGACGGATAAAAAAAAATTGCTTGATTGCACTACAGGCAATACTTACATTCTAGTAAGACTTCCATAAGTCCTTTTCGACACAAAACAGGCAAAACTAAAAAGATAATCATCAAAGATTTTTTAAAAAAAAGAAGTGTCCTTTCTCTACACAGCACGTGTGTAATTCACAAGCTGTTATATTCAAATCTCAGCAGATGACAATTCCACCTGGGAATGCTTATTGTGCTCCATAACACCATTATACACGGCTCATAATGGATTCTACATTTCAGTCTCATCACAGTAACATGACTAACAACCGATTCAGCGGTAAAATTCAGCTACAAAGAAAAGCAAAAACTTTACTAGTCACCCAGGAGTATAAAAGTGTTTAGGCAGAACTACAGGACAGATGTAGCTCCCGTTACTAGAGCCTTTGATCTCATGTATCAGGTCTGCTTACAACAACCGATACTCCACCACTGCGACTGTCCACAATACTGTGTGAGAACCACAAAGGTATACAGGCCATAGCCAGCCTGAAATATCAGCCTCACTACGTCAGAAGCCCTTACAACTTGTGCACCACCACCTAGATTACTTAACACCTATGCAGCTTCAAGGATTAATTACTAGAAGTCAATTCTAAGAATAGATCTCTTCCCAGTGAAAAACAGCCGTGCCTATGTGAAGCTAAAGAAAACCTGTCACCAGGGCAAAAGTGAACAGATTTTGCTGTTATTTTATTGATGCTGCTCTCCTAAGAATTCTGTTTTTGTTTTTTTTTTGTTTTTTTTCCGTTGTATGGCTCTAGAGCTATGGGCCTTTTTATTTAGTGCACATTTTTATGGTCTTTCAAAGGGGGCATGGCTCCCAGGATCCTCTGGGGATGTCTCTTTAAGCTGCTCTGCATTATTACCCTGTGACTACTGCTTCTTTCGTAATTACCATAAATATTACAACTAAATTAAACAGTCCATATTTCAGGAACTTTATGGCAAATTTGAAAAAAAACAAACTTAAAAACACAGAATACTAAGGGAAGCAGTGGAAATAAAATAATAGTAAACACTGGCCACTTTTTACCTGGTGACAAGTCCTCTTAAAAGTGAATCTGTCACTTCCCCGGGAAATATATGACCTATTAATATGGGCATACAGGTGATAGAAATGTTACACTAGTCCTACCAGTATGCCTCATATTTGTGGTCTTGTTGTTGAGAAATCGTATTTTATTTCTGTACGCTAATGATTTCTTCCAGGCTTCGGGGCATGCTGTGCCTGGAAGAAATCTTTGCCTCCTGTCTTCGTTATCATACAACCCCCCCTCCCAGCAGCTTCACGGTGTGATGCGTAATGGGGGCCCCAGAATCCTGCACCTGCGTCCTGCAATTGCGTGATTATACAGTATATATCTTTCCCTTCTGGCAATGGGCATTGGCTTCAGTGTTCTTCTGCGCAGAATCCAGCATGCGCGGCCGTAAGGTGCTCTCCTCACTTCCTTCCTCCCTGAATAGTTAGGAACCATACAGTTTCTGATGCCTCTGTCACCCATGTATGCATGGTGGGTAGAGCACCTTATCGCGGGGCATGCCGGAGGTCACTGCAACAGAAGAAGCAGTGACTCGCTGAAGAAGTATGCTGAAACCAATTCCCATAGAAGGGCGGAATAGGTACTGTATAATCACACAGGGCCCAGGCGCGGGATTCCGGGGCCACCACTACGCATTACAGGGCACTGGGTCGCTGATAGGAGGGGGGTGGTATGACAATGAAGACATGATGCAGAGATTTCTTCCAGGCACAGCACACCCCGGAGCTTAGAAGAAATCATTAGCATACAGAAATAAAATACAATTTCTCAACAACAAGATCGCTAATATGAGGCATACAGGTAGGACTAGTGTAACATTTCTATCACCTGTATGCCCATATTAATAGGTTATACACGTCCCAGGGGGAGACAGATTCCCTTTAAATTGCAGGACTTTAGAAGATACCTACAATAATTGTCTTACAGAAAGGCATAGTTATAATGTGCCATTATGCCTATAAAACCGCTTCCCGCAGCAGCCAATTTTCACTTTACTGCTTTGGTTTTTGTTTCCTTCCCTTCTTCCAAGAGCCATAATGTTTTTAGTTTTCCATTGACACAGCCATATGAGGGCTTGTTTTTTTTGCAGAACGATTTGTGGTTTTGAATGACATAGTTCTCTTTACCATACAATGCACTGGAAAACAGGAAACACATTTCAAGTGTGGTGAAATGGTGAAAAAATGGCAAGTCTGCCGTTGCTTTTTAAGTTTTACTTTCAAGGTTTTCATTGAGAAGTGAAAATAACCAGGCACCATGATTCTTCAGATCAATAAAACTATGGTGATACCAAACTGATATAGCTTTACTTATAGGTAGGTGGTAAAGAAAATTAGATATCCATAAAGAATAAAAAATTAGGGTTTACGTCAGCATACTTTTTGATTTCTAATTTTTTTTTTCCTTCAAAGGACCCGTATGTGGGTTTGTTTTTATGTAGTGAGAGGTAATTTTTATTGGCACCATTTTGGAATATACACCTCTTGCATGAATTGAGGAAGGAGTATCAACCCGAAAACAGGAATTATCTAGACTGCTTGTAATGCTTTGTTTTACATTTTAGGGCTACTCCCGTAACTTCTAAAGTTCATAAATCACTGCGATTCCTTATGAGCTTAACAAGAATACTCGCTTCCTCTATTCCTGAATAATAATATTAATAAGTCCTTTCTATTTTTATGATTGTTTTAAGTTAGTTTTAATAAAATGTACTTACTGGTTTAGGTGAAATACTCCTCAGCCTCAAGATATCCAAGTAGGTTATAAGTCGTGGAGGTCATAGCATCAACCATCTGCGAATTCTAGGGAATCCTTCTTTATATTTCCAAGAAATGTCCAGGCAGCTGGAAAGTAAATATATACCGGTGACTGACTGAAAGCACCATGTACACTAGAGAGAATATATGGAAGTGTCGGGTTCAATTTCTTTCTTTACCAATAGTAACTGTTCATCAATGTGCAACTTAATATATTACGTTCCCCGCCTGGATAGCATAAAACTGCTGCCAATGAAAGAAGTATTGACCAATTCATACAGTAAATATGGAACACTCTCTAATAGAAATTCTATGTTAAAATTAATTTAAATTTCATTCACAATGTTAAAAGTCTACTTGTAGAACAGGAAAGATGTATATCTTAGTACCGTGTTAGCCAGTAGATACAAAAGTATTTAGAATTGAGAGTCCTCAGTGATTGATACCATTTAATGGCTAACTGAAAAGATGGTAACAAATTGCAAGCTTTCGATACTACTCAGATCTCTTCATCATTGAGTCTATGCCTGATGAAGAGACCTGAGTAGTCTCGAAAGCTTGCAATTTGTTACCATCTTTTCAGTTAGCCATTAAAAGGTATCAACCACAGAGGACTCTCAATTCTGAATACTTTACTTGTAGTACATAATGCATAGCTAAACAATTTTGGGTTTGGTTTCATCTGTTGGTAAAGGCACAAAATCTGTGTTTTCTTGAATTCCAATGGTTATTGGTGGAATTTTTTTAAAGGATATTCTATAGCTGTCCATTGAAGTGCAATGTATTAAAGTTACTTGGACACATTCGTCTATGAACTATAGTTGTTCAAATTTAGGTAATGATGATAAAGAAAATCGATTCTGGGTGGAAGAACCTGCCAACACTCGGTCAGAATAAGGCTAGGGTCACAACAGAGTATATTCTCTCATCCGTGAAAATAGGGCTCATTATGTTAATCACACTTCAGAGTGTGATCCAATTTTCTCAGACTTCTCCATCTTCTCCATTCTTTCAGTCCATGAAAATCCTACAGTCTCATCCGAGTGCAGTCTCATGTTTACCACGGACACGAATATTGGATGCAAATTGTGCATGTGGTGATTTTTTTCATTGGACAGACTCCGTCCAAGGACAAGATTGGACATGTGCAAGGTCCCTCAGAGTAACATAGGGACAAGTGAGATCCGTTGTTTTGTCAGATCACAGTCGGGCCAAAAATACGGTTGTCGGTACGAGCCCTAACATACACCAACCTCTGCTTTTAGGTGAAACAGGTTAAGAAATAGGGTAATTTTAACCCCCTAGATCAGGAGAAACTACTCTATATGGAAGCTCCATGTACATTTGGTTAATGCAAATAGGCAAATTGTGGAGTCAGCAGCAATGGACAACACTAAGGTCCATTCATATAAGGAAAAATTAATAGTAACAATATGTTGATGTACTAAACTCTAATAACTGGTAGAAATAAAACATAACAATAACAGAAGTTAAACCAAAGCCCAAAGCCTGGATTCACATAGTACAAGAGTTTCTCTTTTCAATGTTGCTAAATTACAGTTGTCATCAATGCAATGGTAAAATAATCATGGATTATTGCTTATAAACTGTGTATGTGAATGATTGTGGAGTTAGATTTCCTAAACTAACAGAAACTGACTTTTTAATAGCATATTTTAAACAACTTTAATGTAGAAAGTATAAAGAATCCAGAAAGCCGAATTTATGTGGTGGTTTCACTTTAAACTTTTAAAAGTAATTAAGAAATGTCCAAAAGTCAGATCAGAAGCCAACAGAAGTGAGGGGAGTGCCCTGCCTGCTAACTTTTACCATGAGCCTTGTGTTTACTTTGGCTTATGTAATAGATTAGGGATTTTCCAGTCATTGCCCCTTGGATGAAGCAATAAAGATACTGCAGATAATTACACCATTGTTAGCAGGGAAAGCACATTCCTCAGCAATAACCGCACTACTCATAAAAAGACATATTGTACTTCAGCCGAGTCACCTCTTCAATCTGTTGGTAAACCTGCTTCATGTTTCCTTTTACCTGTGGCTACAACAAGAGATAGCCCTTGTCACCTACGGTACATGCCAAGCCGATGGTCTTCTGTGAGCACCTCATAACTAAGGCTGTTCACGTTATTTTCCTTACTTATAGATTCCTGTCCCCATTGGGGCTCACAATCTAGATTCCCTATCAGTATGTCTCTAGAGTGCGGGAGGAAACCTGAAGAAACCCAAGCAAATATGGGGAGGAGAACATACAATCTCTTTGTAGATGTTATCCTTGGTGGGATTAGAACCCAGGACAAAGCAAAAATGCTAACCACTGAGCCACCGTGCCACCCAAAAAAACATGAAACTTGGCAGAAAAGGTATATGTGGATCTTTAGGGGCATTATCCTTAAGCATTTATGGAGAAACCAGTAACTGGTACCTCCTTAAGTGTACCATTTACAAAACGTCACCCCATTCAAAATGTATACTCAGCAAACCACAAAGAAATCTTGAACTTTACTGATTCATTAAAAAAAAAACCTGAAAAACTAGTAATGAACAGGTTACTTGGCAGAAAAATATATTATGATTATTGGAAAAGCAAACATGAGCTAAAAAGGAGGGAAGTGTGATCACACAGTTCAATCCCACAATGCAAACAGAGCTATCACAGTTATTATATTACAAGGACAAGGCGTACAGAAAGAGTTGAGTCCAAAGGAAAAACATATATAATTCAATCATACACTAGACAACAATAGATAATGAGTCAACCATGTTAGTTAAAAAAGGTAATCAATAAGTAGCATTACACTCTTAAGCTGCTATGACCTAAACCTCCTGCTGTCAATCAAGTACAAGTGCAGGCAGTCAACTAATATTTCTAAATCCCTCCACCATGCAGCCTTTTTCTAAAATATATAAATGATTAGCCTAAATTACAATTCCCTACCTTACTAAAGCTCCCATACAAATTCAACTAATGTCAGCCGAACCTGCCAATATCGACTAGTTAATCCCAGTCTAATGTGTATGGGAGTGTAGGCCAACTGATTGTCGTGTGAGATGAAGGTCGGGCATGTTTGCCGATGGCATTGGTCTCCCAAAGATAAGCTGCTGGCCAACATATCAGCCCGAGGCATTTTCATTGAGAACTCAGGAGTGCTCGGCGCCCTTGTGTATGAAAGAGTCGGCCAAGGTGGCTGTTGGCCGAATGATTGTCCAAAGCACAGTTTGGCCAACAGTCATCTAATGTGTACCTACCACATGGCTGTAAAGTACAATCACAGTCCAGAGATTCTCATCTCCTAATAGGCAATGAGTGTACATACATACTGCCAATGACAACTCCATGTGAGGTCAGTGCTCGATATAGCAGATTAGCTGCATAAATTGGTCCTGACAAAAGCTACAAACATCCCAGAGATCAAGAAGCGCTCTTCCCTGCAGTGACTACTTCTTGACCATAAAGACCCCAGCTGAACCCCAGCTATAAATAATCTACAGTCAAGACAGAATTTGCAGAATTTTAGCCACAACTGGTCTATAGACAGCGTCTGGTTCTACAGGAAATAGCAGTTCTGATAATAAAATCGAAATATGTGAAAGCCACGTTTAATCTATTGGAATCCTTATAAAATCTGTACCTCTCTAGAAACACTACAGAAGCATATTTTACGAGTAATTTACTATTACATACCCTACATTATTTGATAGACAGACATATAACATCTATCAAGAGTATCCCCCTTCCCCTTCTAAGATCCAGCACTGTTCTGCACCTGTTCTCAGTGACGTCACCGCTGCTCAGACTCTCCAGATCACACTGTGCTTTGGGTCACCCGGAAGTGGCTTTTACATTGTAAGACTATGAAGTGTCATAATACACTTACATTGTAAAGGAGAATTACGACTCACGCATAAGGCACAGAGTGAGCCGGAGAGTCTGAAGTGCCGTGACGTCACTGAGAACAGGAGTGGAATGGCGCTGGATACCGGAGAAGACAGTGGTAGGTGAGTATATGAACACGCACACTACAATACACATATACACAGGTTTATTCAAAAAATTCTTCATGGGCGTGCTTCTTTAAAGGAAACTATGGAAAAATAATAGATAAATAAAAGGTGATGATTATGGTAACTCTGTATTTATATCTGAATTTTATATTTAAACATGGTCACTTGTAGTCAGTGCACACATCCAAAAGTTTTGAAGTTCCAATATACATATTAGAAAAAAAAAAGTCATCCAATCCTAATTATTTCAGCAGGATTGGCCAAATCCCTCATATATATGGGACTTTTCTGACTCTAAGTCAACGGTTGAGGGTAAGAAGCAACAGGCATGATTCCCCAGTTTTCCCCTCTGCAGGCTCTAACCCTAATTTTTTGTTTTCTCTGAGCAAGTGGATGGACACTAGATGCTATGATGTCTCTTATATATAGAAGAAATAATACAGAAGGCGGTCCTAGTGTAGATCACTCACCGATGTAATAATAGATGTGAGTTGTTACACTCACCTGATCCTGTTGTGAAAAGCAGGCACAATGCTGAAAATCATCTGTGTGATTTCCCCATCAGCTGATTCCTGGGCTGGTGAGCACCTGAATTGTGAACTGACAATATGGAGCAAAAAGATGGGCTGGATAAGCGCTGCCAAGGAGGTGATGATCTGAGGCAGGTAAAGTAAAAAATATACAGTACAGACCAAAAGTTTGGACACATCTTCTCATTTAAAGATTTTTCTGTATTTTCAGGACTATGAAAATTGTAAATTAACACTGAAGGCATCAGAACTATGAATTAACACATGTTGAATTATATACTTAACAAAAAAGTGTGAAACAACTGAAATAATGTCTTATATTCTAGGTTCTTCAAAGTAGCCACCTTTTGCTTTGATGACTGCTTTGCACACTCTTGGCATTCTCTTGATGAGCTTCAAGAGGTAGTCACCGGAAATAGTTTTCACTTCACAGGTGTGCCCTGTCAGGTTTAATAAGTGGGATTTCTGGCATTATAAATGGGTTGGGACCATCAGTTGTGTTGTGCAGAAGTCTGGTGGATACACAGCTGATAGTCCTACTGAATAGACTGTTAGAATTTGTATTATGGCAAGAAAAAAGCAGCTAAGTAAAGAAAAACGAGTGGCCATCATTACTTTAAGAAATGAAGGTCAGTAAGTCTGAAAAATTGGGAAAACTTTGAAAGTGTGCCCAAGTGCAGTTGCAAAAACCATCAAGCGCTACAAAGAAACTGGCTCACATGAGGACCGCTCCAGGAAAGGAAGACCAAGAGACACCTCTGCTTCTGAGGATAAGTTTATCCAAGTCACCAGCCTCAGAAATCGCAGGTTTACAGCAGCTCAGGTTAGAGACCAGGTCAATGCCACACAGAGTTCTAGCAGCAGACACATCTCTACAACAACTGTTAAGAGGAGACTTTGTGCAGCAGGCCTTCATGGTAAAATAGCTGCTAGGAAACCACTGCTAAGGACAGGCAACAAGCAGAAGAGACTTGTTTGGGCTAAAGAACACAAGGAATGGACATTAGACCAGTGGAAATCTGTGCTTTGGTCTGATGAGTCCAAATTTGAGATCTTTGGTTCCAACCACCGTGTCTTTGTGCGACGCAGAAAAGGTGAACGGATGGACTCTACATGCCTGGTTCCTACCGTGAAGCATGGAGGAGGAGGTGTGATGGTGTGGGGGTGCTTTGCTGGTGACACTGTTGGGGATTTATTTATTTAGCTGCTTTTTTCTTGCTATAATACAAATTCTAACAGTCTATTCAGTAGGACTATCAGCTGTGTATCCACCAGACTTCTGCACAACACAACTGATGGTCCCAACCCCATTTATAATGCCAGAAATACCACTTATTAAACCTGACAGGGCACACCTGTGAAGTGAAAACCATTCACGGTGACTACCTCTGGAAGCTCATCAAGAGAATGCCAAGAGTGTGCAAAGCAGTCATCAAAGCAAAAGGTGGCTACTTTGAAGAACCTAGAATATAAGACATATTTTCAGTTGTTTCACACTTTTTTGTTAAGTATATAATTCCACATGTGTTAATTCATAGTTTTGATGCCTTCAGTGTGAATTTACAGTTTTCATAGTCATGAAAATACAGAAGAATCTTTAAATGAGAAGGTGTGTCCAAACTTTTGGTCTGTACTGTATATTGAACTACACGTTACAGAGTTAATCAGACTCCTTCATCAAGTATATACCTGATGAAGGAGTCTGATCGACTCCGATGAGCGTAGCTCAATAAATATTTTATACTTTACCTCACTTGGATCATCACCTTCTTCAGCGCTTATCCAGTCGGTCTATTTGCTCCATATTGTCTTATATATAGCAGACATAGGCATGAGGAATTCATGCTTTCCTGTCTGTATGTTCCAAAAGAAGCACCAGTAGCATAGGTGGCATTAGGCAACATTACTGAGCAGTGTAGCTGTAAATCCAGCACTGTCGCAAGATAAAATATTTAAAGGGGTTGTCACCTTTCATAGAAGACCAAACTCTCCGTTCATTGAAAAAAAGTACTGTACATTCATTTAATCCTTGCCATATGTATAGATCACGAGACACAAGTTTTTCATTACAACAGTGACTCATTTTTTTCTCTACTGCGATTGGGACAAAACTGCAGTTTTGCCACGATTTTCAAAAATAGTGCCAAAAATGCGGCAGATTAACTGTTACCAAAAAAGCATCGTTGCCGCAATTTCAAAATACAGCCTTACCAAAATTATAATAGAGCATAATTTCTCAACAGTGCAGCCTGTGGTTTTGAGCTATACCTTCATGCAATCACACATCAATCTATAAGATACATATTTTACATTTTTAATATACACAGAAGAGCTTTATTCATTTCTTATATTGTTCTTTTTGTCATCTTTGTTACATTTTTTAAAGCAAGGCAACTCAATGTGTCACTTTTCAACCCTTATTGATCAGTGTTTAGTGCAGGAGATTTTTTACAGGCAGTGTAAAAGACACTAACAGGTATTGTAATAGGTGCATTAAAATAGTAAATTATACATCTGTTCTTCTACAATTTGTCATTGTTGAAGTCAGATACTTTTTCTTGTCACTGTTCCAAAGAAACAATATAAGATGTATCTTACTATAAAATACTATAATCAATATGAGCAGAGGGAGAAGAGGAACTGGTCTGGCACATGACCTTAAAATACAACTTTGTGTCCTTGGAAAACCACAGTGTTATGGAAACAAGCATAGCACTAAAAAGTAAATCAAAGAGAACAGTGTACAGATAAGTTGTAAAACTTTCGGGAAAAAAAATACTGTGACCCGGAGGGTATCTAACAGAAGAAGAAAGTTAAAAAAGGAAGCTGTTATAAGGAAAAATAAAACTATGATTTCAACTCCTATTGAAAAAAATCATTTTGTATAAGAGGATACAGAATTTGTAATTTACAAAAAAATATTTGATATTTTCCTCCATTAATGTAGAACATGTCCTCAGGGTAGATTCATATTAATACAGTGCTCTTCACCGAGCACTACATCGGGGTTTCAATTAAAATCCCCGAAAAACTGTAGTCCAAAGGGAAACCAGACAGGGCCTGAGGTAGCCATTCATTTGAGGAAAGCAGATGGAGTCACTGTCTGACCTCAGCCATAGCAGTATTCGTCTTTTCGACAGGCACAAAAACGTGATCAGCCACGGAGAGCACTATATTACCTAACCTCAGACCAAACTGCCATTCCTCTGCAGATAGGAACTTTCAGATTGGCTTCTGAATAGTCACTAGAATATCAGTGCATGTGCAAGCAAGGGTACTATGATTAAAATATGAAACAGAGAAAAAGTAGTAAAACAAGGATAAAACATAGCTGCCATAAGAAGGAAGTAAAATAAGAAACACCTTACAGATCATCACTGTCCCCATTGGGGCTCACAATCTAAATTCCACATCAGTATGGCTTTGGAGTATGGAAGGAACCAGGAGGAAACCCACAAAAAGCCTGGGCGAACAAGATCAGAAGAAACCCACACAAACATGGAGAGAACAAGAACAGAGGAAACTCACACAAACACGGAGAGAACAAGACCAGAGGAAACCCACACAAAAATGGGGAGAACAAGAACAGAGGAAACCCACACAAAAACGGGAAGAACAAGAACAGAGGAAACACACACAAAAACGGGGAGAACAAGACCAGAGGAAATCCACACAAAAAAGGGGAGAACAAGACCAGTGGAAACCCACACAAACACGGAGAGAACAAGACGAGAGGAAACACACACAAAAACGGGGAGAACAAGACAAGAGGAAACCCACACAAACACGGGGAGAACAAGACCAGAGGAAACCCACACAAACACGGGGAGAACATACAAACTCCTTATAGATACAAAGCAACAGTGCTAACAACTAAGCCAACCTGTTGTCCTTAAGAAAAGTAGGTTAAACACTTTACAGTATATTTCTCAAGCTGCAAACTATAGAAATTATACCTGGAAGTATAGTCAGTATATGCCTATTTTTTAGATAAGTTTGCTTTTTAGGTAGTAGAAAAATTATTTAACAAGGTTTCTATATTTTCAACCATTAACTTAGACAATCAATATGCTGAACTTTGACACTAGATATAAAATATAAGCTTTGTACCCCTAGTAATCAGTTACAACTATAATAAGAGGTCAGTATCTTTTTCAACCTGAACCAGACATGACTTCAGAATGAGTCAAAACAAAACGCGCCCAGTAAACATCTAAGTTACTTCTGAAATATTTTTATTGTATTGTGTTCTCATTTTATCTGGGTAGGGAGTTCCCAAGAACTGAAACATAAGCAAGTAAGTAAAGTGATTCCTCTTGCTTGACCCAACATAATGAGGAAGTTAGTACACAATTCTGAAAATAAAACTATACATATGAATATACACATCTCCTTCACCAATTACACAGGAGGCATATGATATTGACACTTGTCCGAGTAAGCTTTATTCTATTAGAATTAGAACTGATATATAGGTGTCCATCAGGTTTCTAGCAAAGTTCTAAAAATTTTAACTGTAAAAATAGCAAACCAGAATGATTGTTGTTACTGTCTGAAATACTAGACAAAAACGGTATACTCGAGTGAACACAACCACAGTTATACATCTCTTTTCTTCTTCCTTACTGTCTTTTTATTGAAACTTTATTTGAACAATTAATATAGAATTATTTTCCTAGATTATTTGAGAAAATTTTACAGGGACTTGTACCTGATCTGGTGGCCTACAAAAACATGTCAAATCTTATCGGCAACCCTTAAAAAGGGGCAGTAGGGTCTTCCCCACTTTGAAGTGTAGGTATTGTTTTGGTTCCACATTTTTTTAGATTTGTGATGAAGTTCCTGGTCTCTTAACCATTGCTATTTTTTCTATCATAATGTTTTAAGCTATTACTAACCACACAGTATTTTTGGCTTTAGTACTTCCAGAAGCAATCTGTTTCACATATCCTTGTAATGCAGGTTACCCCTCATTCAACTCCAAAGCAGTTTTTCGAAGGTCAGTTCTTTCAAAAGATTCCAAAACTTCTAAGCAAATGGTATTTAGTCAGCGTTATAAGTTTAATACATAATTAATACTAATTAACCATTTAATGTTCCCTTCCCAACAAAGTGCATGTCCAAATTATCAAAAGTGAAGGTACCACCTAATAGAAAGTTGTGTCATGTAGCTATTTGCAGTATATAAGAACACAGGCCTTGATTTATTAAGACTAATGATTTGCACCCCATTTTCGATTAAAGGGTATGCCACACTAAACAATATCGCTAACGGGATCGCTAAAAAACGTCACTATTTAGCGATCCCGTTAGCGATATTGTTCAGTGCGGCAGCTTCCAGCGACGAGCTTCCTGCTGTGATCTCGCTCGTCGCTGGAATCGTTCCGGACCCTATTTCATCGCTGGCGCTCCCGCTGGGTAAGTATATATCGCTAGTGTGGCACCTTTTCTTAGCGATACTTTTGTACCGCTAAAGTCGTTAAGAAGATCGCTAACGGCGATAGCGTCGTTAACTATATCGCTAAATGTGGCCGCATTTAGCGATATAGAAACAATCCCGCTAGCGATCTCATTAGTATGCGTCGTTATCGTGATCGCTAGCGGGATTGTTTAGTGTGGCAGTACCTTAAGAATTCTGTTGTGATTCACGCCACTTTTGTGATGTAAATTATGATGAATTTATTGGTCGTGCTCAACCACGACAGTTTCAACTAAATTTTGCCCACTTTTCCAAAAGTTGTTGGAACTGTTTTTTTCAAAAACTGAGTTTTTAACGCTGCAGAATTTCAGCACCTAATATTTAAATCTGGTTATTTGCATTTTTTCATTGTGTTTTTGTGGGCGTTTTTATACATGTGTTTTTGATGCGTTTTTTGTCTCTTTTTGGTGTTTCATACTTTAAATAAAGCTGCTCTGTTTTTGATACTGCCTGGTATTTGACTTTGAAAAAATTTTATTGATATATTTAGGTTTGGATTACGTGCGTTTTTTACCTGCGGCATTTCCGCTGTTAATGCAAGTCTATGGGGAAATAACGCATAGAAAACTCAGCGTTCTCGCAATAGAAAGTGACATGCTGCGGATATGAAACATGCACCACAGGTCAGTTTACATTGAGTATAAAAGAAGCTCAGTGGGCATGAGATTTCAATAAATCCCATCCAAATTGCTGGAAGTGTAAGACGCTGCGTTTTTTAACTCAGCAAAAGTATGCAGCGTCAAAAATGCACCAAGAGCTCATCGCAAGAACGTAAACTGTGCAACAAAAAGTTACTCAAAAGTTTGGTAACACCTCAAAAAGTTTTATAGAGAAATTTTATTGCAAACTGTTTAATTAATCAGAGGCTGATACTACTGCAGAGGAATTCATGTAAAGAAGCCCTGAAACACCTTTGTCCCTAAATAAATGAGTACAGTATCACAGAGTATTTCCTGAAGCGGTTCCGTCACCATTTCTGGTGGTTTAAAATATGCTCCAAACGCTTCTTCTTACCTTGGTGTTTTGAGAGGTTAAATACGATGGCAGTCACCTAACTAAAGACATCTTGGTGCAATTCCAATTTCACACTACAAATCTGCCAGTGTAAACAGAAGTCTCCAGTGACTAAGCACTTCTTTCAGTACAAGACTACTTATGGTTTAGATGGCATAGAGTCACAAAGAAATTGCTTAATGCTAGCTTCAAAGACCTTTACCCCAACATAGAGAGAATATACAGAAATATCTTTCAACAGCGCAGTTTATACAGGTTCTGTAACCGACACCCTCATCATCTTCTTAGCTACTACTACTACTATCGTTTCCAATTTTCCAACAAGTCATAAACGCAGTTATCTCTTATAGGTAAAAAAAGAGCTGGCATTGGCTTCATGGTAAAATGTGGCTAAAAGACCATGAACGGTCACATTCATATGACTAGAGAGTACAGAAATTCATGACATACTGAAGAACTGCACTGTGGTTTGCTTTATTTCAAATAAAGGATTTTATTCTTGCTGTGTGTTTATTTCCAAACTTACTATGGGGTTAGTAATGGGACGTCTTATAGACGACTCTCGATTATTAACCCCTGGACTTGATGTCACCTGACAATGCACAGCTAACATCAACATCAACCCTATTACCACACTAGCAACCACCAAAGGGTAAGTGGGAAGAGCGAAGCTAAAAGCCAGATTTGGCACATCTTATGGATGCACCGTTTCTAGGGCAGGCTTAGGGCTGATGTTGGTAGCCTGGGGGAGGCAGTATCTATTACCCCTTCCTAGGCTATTAATATCAGCCCACAGCTGTTTAGCCTTTGCTGGTTTGAATTTATCAGGGGCCCCTCTGTCATTTTTTTTTCTGAGGTCACCCGTAAATTCACCAGTAAAGGCTAAGCAAACAGCTGTGAGCTGTTATTAATAGCCTGGGAACCTTTTGGGGTATTGTTCCTTTTCCCAGATTATTAACATCGATCCCTAGTCATGGCCTTTTCCTCTGGCTATGAATATTGCACAGGAGTCCATGACATTTTATTATTCAATTCTTTATTTTACACAGAATGTACACAGTGGGTGCTGAATACAACTCCCATCATTGCTTCCAGGTTGCACTGATCTCAGGGAAACCAAGAGACAATGATGAGAGTAGCCTTCAGCAGATGGCACCTAGGAATAGCACGAAGGATACCGCTTCTTCCCAGGCACCAGTACGTTTCTCGCTGATGTCATACGGATGTCATCCATGTACGACACACATTCTGTATGTGATAAAAAACTGATGAGAGACGTGGGATAAACAGTCTGTAGGAGCGCCAGCCAGGCGTAAGTGTTGTATGCAATTAAGAGATCTAATGCTGCTCCAGCCGGGTACCTCGAGTGGAATTACTGTTGAGCAAGATTCTTGAAAACCCGGTCAGCAGGGCGCAAAAGACAGGAATCCTCTTAGTAAATGACAATCTTCATTTATTAAAAATTATGGTAAAACAATTAATCCACAACGCGTTTCGATGGAGTGAGTCCGTTTTTCCTCAGGTGGCATAATACATTCAATAAAAAAAGGAAGTGTATTTAAAGGGGCAGCAACCAATGGGAAACATGATTGCATAATTAAAACACATGAAGTGGGGGTTGGGGTCTGACAATGGTTAAACCCACACTGACATAGAAGCTAGCTAGAAACTTAGTAAAAACCATATTAAAACCATATTACAAGGGAGACAAATGATGCTGATACTATAAAAAACTGAAATAAAATGAATTAAAATAAAATAATTGCAATAATTACTAAAAAAAACAGATCAAATATATATATATTTTTTTTTAAATAGTTTTTTCAATAGTGAGATGTAACTGCTGACCGGGTTTTCAAGAATCTTGCTCAACAGTGATAAAAAACTGTCATGGCTGTGTGTTTTTCACTTGTACCCATGGTCCATGTGAAAAACCTGACATGTGGGCACCACCATTGAATACAATGGGTGTGCGTGTGTCCGTATTTGTGGCCCTTAAAAAATGGACCGCATACAGACACAAAAAATGAACATGTGAAGGGGGCCGAAAAGATAAGGGCCAGCCATGGAGCACCATTTTAAGCTTATGGAGTGTAGGGACTAATTCAGTGCTCAAGCACATTGAAACTGGGCATGGTAGTCTCAGTCTGTGAATATTAATCCAAAGATTCCACTGATAGAAAGGTGATGTTGTTCTATAGTCACTTAGTATTACTGTGAATTGAGATATAGTTTAGTAACAGCCATTTTATAGCAGCCTTTTTAAAAATTCTTCACACACTGCAAAAAGGAGGGCAGTACTAAACCCCTCAGTGCTAATTTTGTTACTGAAACAAAGTCTTGAATCCAAGGCTTGTGTGTCATACATTCCTCGGAGACCACGGAGTGTTGTACATGTATAATTTGTGGCAAATGTATTTCATTCAAATTACATTTACAGAAAAAAATCAGCAAAGCTAGCAAATTTGAATTTCAAATGATCCGCTCATCTCTAATTATTACAGCTGAACAACAAGGTTTCTGCACTCAATACAAGACCCTTGGAGACAGGACTGCACTGTGAAGATTTTTACAATCTTCCAGCATGAACCACAGGTGGTCAGACTGATATCTTTATAAAGCAAAATCTACTAATTAAATATATTGAGGAAATGAAGAGCTAAGGAAGTCCTGGCTAATTTTATTTTCTAAATGTTAGTGCATGTTAGAGCTCAGCTTAATACATATTAATGTGGCTATATTATGTCAGGAGTAACACTAGATGTAATAAACATAATATCAGAAAAATTATTATGAAAATTGGTCCATTCTACAGGAATATTATCTCTTCTAGATCTCAGTTACATCCTCATAACATAGTCTTGGCTGACATGTACAATTACAGAATAATATAACTTTCTCACAGACACTTGATCTTTTAAGACTTGCAAGTCTCGGCATGGTTTCTTCTCTTCTATTATGTAACTAGCATGTGCAAGTGATAAACTTAGCACGTGTGTAGAAATTACTCATATGTACTTACTTAGAACATAATTTGGAAGCAATGAGAAGAACATTTAGTAACCCTTACAGTGGCATTTCATCCCATTAAGCCAAATCATTTTATAGACACTTAACCAATGGGAAGGTTAATATACAGAAGTAATGGAAGGTTGGTTGGATTCTATATTACTTGAAAAGGCGGGTGGATTTAGTCAGTTTTCTGCATTCTATCCATGTACAGTCGTAAAGCAGTCTGCTGTCTGCTAACAGATTAGCTGACATGATACTGCATTTCCTATGCATTTCTTCATCTTTTGTTAAAATGTTCCAACTTGTAAAGTGAGCAGTTATGAAGAGATAAAAGTCCACGTAGACAGCATTCACACCACCTGGCACAAACGGTATAGAGGCAGATCTATGATTTTTTGTGCCAACATTACAGATCCGACCAATCAATGAAAGATTTGACCATTCATAGGTTGATGGATGGCATGTTTACACAGTCAATGATAGGGATTGTATATTCTTATGACAGCTCATTCCTCATTATTTTCCCGTGTAAATGGACCTATAACAAAAAATAAAGGACAAACCTTCGAATGGCTACAAGCTGTAAATTTACAGCTGTAAGGGCACACTAAGTAAATAATAATAATAATCTTTTTATTTATATAGTGTCAACATATTCCGCAGCGCATAACAGTTTGCACACATTATCATCACTGTCCCCATTGGGACTCACAATCTAGATTCCCTATCAGTATGTCTTTGGAATGTGGGAGGAAACCGGAGAACCCTGAGGAAACCCACACAAACACGGGGTGAACATACAATCTCCTTGCAGATGTTATCCATGGTGGGATTTGAACCCAGGACCCCAGTGCTGCAATGCTAACCACTGAACCACCGTGCTGCCCCAGGTGGATCTCCTAAGCCCGAAGTCTGGGTGGGCACACGGACACTGGACACTGATGCAGCAAGCTGGAAGGCATGTGGGCAACGAGGATTTGGCACACACGGGAATCTCAGGAGCAGTAGGACGGATAAAGTGGGACCAAGCAGGGATGGAAGAATGTAAAGCAGTCTAGAGACCCAATCCCAAGACACAAAGGGGGGAGGGGTTGACTAAATGAGCTTTAAATAGGGAAATTATGTAATTGATCCACTTTGGGCATCTTAGAAAACTCAACGTGGAGCACAGAAGAGGTCAGCGGACCAGTGGAAGTAAGCGGAGTCAGAATACCCAGGACAGGTGTGTAACAACAGCAGTGATGCTGGGCTTTAGCTATTGTAAACTTCTGATGCAAGGTTAAGGCTCCTGCAATCTAACAGTAGCAGGTCAGGTCTCTGGGTGTCAGCCAGTGACCAGGGGAGAAGACAGAAGTCTTTTATTACTGCTTCTGTCTTCTAGTTCACTTAATGAGCAAGCACTATCCAGTGAATAGCATGATCATTGGTGTCTGGCTAGTACAGCAGAGCAGTTGTACTGTACTCTAGCAGACCAAGATTATCTCTACGTGGCAGTTTTTCCCTGTAACTGGAGCTACTGTGGATACTCCACCAACAGTGGAAAAAACTAATCAAGAAAACCAAAAAATAAGTTTCCTGCAGATTTTTATGACAAATTCTGTAAAAATATATACATATATATAGCATTTGTAAAAATAAGTAATAAGAAAAAAAAAGTCCACACAGCAGAAAGTTTGAGAAAAAAAGCAACAAAAAAACAAAAACATTTTTTTAATAGAAAATACATTTTATTACATACTTAGAAAAATACACATATTAGGTATCTACAAGGCTACAATCAACTAGAGAATTCATACAACCTGTTATTTCGGGCAAAAGGCGAACAGTGAAAAATACAAACAATAAAACTAAACCAAAATTAGCTTTTTTTTATATTTTTATATTTGTGCTGCAAAACCAATTACGGTACATAAATTACACAATAATTTATATGTACCACAAAACAGTAAGTTAATTTGTCCAGCATAAAACAAAGTGTCGTGTAGCCACATCAGTAAAAAAAAATTAAAAGTTATTGCTGCTAAAATGTAGAGAGGCAAAAATGAAAAGAAAAAATTTGCTAGCCATTAAGGCCCTTTCAAGCACAGTCACTAAGAGGCATTATACTGGCATTACGATTTTTATTACTGTCACAGGGATTCTTACACATGAATCGCCAATGAAGTCTGATGTTACGGAGTTTTATAAAAGAGATTCCTTAAGTCAACTTTATTTCACAAGAAAAACACCTATTTACATTGGACAGTTGAATGTTTTCAAGAAAAAATAAATGTGTGGCAAAAAAAGCATGCAATCACCTCACCTACCGTAATTATTATCTTGTCAATATCACAATTATTAGGGAATACTGCCATTTACAAATTTCAGGAGTTATCAGGCCTCCTCCGTCCAGGATCCTTGACGGCCGTATAGCGATTCCTGGTTAAGAATGCGGGTGACTTGCTCTTTTGAGGTTAAAAGTAGTCACTGACTCGTGTGCCTTCATAATTTCCACAAGTTTTAGCAAAGCGGGCCATGTGCATGTGCAGCCACCTTTCATACATCTGGTTGAGGGGTCAGCTAAATATGGGTCAAAGAAGTAGGATGAGGGCCCTCCACCAATTTTTTTGATAAGAGGCCTCAAACAATCTTGACCATATAAATTGTTTTTTATAGCTTTTTACTGTACTGTCAATTCTGTTATCAAAAACCTTTACCAAAATATTTTTAAAGCACTTAGAATAAAGGGGTTCTATGTAGGAGATCATGGCTCCAGTTGACGGCCAAGTGCATGGTTTAGTAAGGCAGCTCTCCCTACACTTTTCCATTATGGGCATGTCTGCCAGGAGCTAAATCCCCGAGCTCCAATTCACCTTAGTGTTCTCCATTGCGACTTTCAACATGGCCTCATACCATGATAATTCTAGTAAACCTGCATTTCTATGGTCACAACTGCAGCTCTAATTACTGTATAAAATATCTCTTGTCATCTCATATATGCCTCTAATACTCAGAAAGACAGTAGAAATACAGGAAATAATACTTGTGTTAAAAGGACATTGTGGCACATCCTGGACCATAACATATGGATATAAAATTATGACACAAGAAATACAATCCCCTTCAGAAGAGATCACCAGTATAAGTGCAGCAAGAGCGCACACATTGTGAAAAAAAACACCAAGTGTAGTCAAATCTATGCATACAATGCATTTTTCTTAATGTAGACAGTAAGTAGGAATGAAATATATGTACGGTACATCAAGGTTGACGAAGGAAACTAGTGTATTCCACAAGGCAGGAAGTCATAGTCATCCATACTGGAAACAGTAACGTCACTGGAACTGTTTGAGTTACTGGCCCAAGATATAGGAAAGATGTGTATCTTCATACTGTGTTAGCCAGTAGAAAGAAAAATATTTAGAATTGAGAGACCTCAGTGGCTGATACCTTTTAATAGATAACTGAAAAGATGGTAACAAATTGCAAGCTTTCAAGACTACTCAGGTCTCTTCATCAGGCAAATACTAAAACAAATTCTGAAAGTTTTGGGAATATAAACTTATGATGACCTTTGATACACTCAGTGCTGGAATGAATATATCGCATGGATTTATGTCTTTTTACATCAATTAAGGAATTTGCTCCTAAGACCTTCTGGGGCAAAACAACACAATACCAGACCCACAATCAGAGGGCAATAAAACTTTCACACTCCTTATCTAAGAAAAATATTTAGAGTTGAGAGTCCTCAGTGGTTGATACCTTTTAATGGCTAACTGAAAGGATGGTTACCATCTTTTCAGTTAGCCATTAAAAGGTTTCAACCACTGAGGACTCTCAACTCTAAATATTTTTCTATCTACTGGCTAACACGGTACAAAGATACACATCTTTACTGTATCACACTCCTTATCTATGAACTGTTCCAATATTTATGTTCATCTCGATCTCCCATAATGACAGTTCTGCTTCACGTCACTTGTCTTATCTAATGCATTATTTCTGTGCTCCAATAAACTTTTTACCAGGCAATTTGCGCTCCCGTAGGTGTAGGATCCAAGGCTTCTTATTATCCAAAAAAGGTTTTTATTATTTATCAAGAAAAAGTACATACAACTTGTTTCAACAGTATAAAATGTCTTCATCAGGTATATTGTGAACTATTTTTATTATATTGTTAATTATTTCTGTGCTGTTTTGTGTATAAATATGCGATTCTTCAGAATTTGTTTTAGTCTTTGCCTGATGAAGAGACCTGAGTAGTCTCGAAAGCTTACAATTTGTTACCATCTATTCAGTTAGCCATTAAAAGGTATCAACCACTGAGGACTCTCAATTCTAAATATTTTTGGCCCAAGATATAGATGCACGCTACTTGCCAGGTCACTCCCTCATGACACTGGCCAGAGCCCTCCCTCACGCCACGAGAGGTGGACCTCTGTTTCCTTATGAAACTTGTTGATTAATACTTGGATCATTATAAATATGAATATAGACTTCCAGTACAAAAGCAGTAATGGAATAAGCATAGGGATCACTCTTTCCCTAAGGCTGTGTGCACACGTTGTGGATTTGTTGCGCATCCGCAGCAGATTTTCCGCACGGAATTGCTGCAGATCCCCAATTGTTTGACCATACAATGTTAAGCAATGGAAAAAAAATATTGCTGTGCACCTGCTGCAGAAAATTCCACATTGAATCCGTAGTGGTTTATTTTCCGCAGCATGTCAATTCTTTGTGCGGATTCCGCAGCGTTTCTACACCCATTTCATTATAGGAAATCGCAGGCCAAAAAACGCATGACAATCCGCATTAAATAAATGCACAGATTTTTACCTGCGGATTTTGCCAAGAGAGGAAGAATCAGCTCAGGAAATTCCTGAGCGCAATCCGCAACGTGTGCACATACCGTAATAGTGGGTAATCTGATTGTTACTTGTACACCAAATCAGCCGCTTGATTATTTATTACACATACTATTGTTTTTACATCAAGGCAGCCACTTGCTTATTTCATATATTTGTGGACATGATTTGGGGATAGCAGGGATCATGTCACACATGTTCATTACTAGAGTCCAGGTTCGTGCTAGTGGCATATTGACGTAACTATTGCTACAGACCTAGACATATCGGGTGATCCATTACAGTGGGAATACTCCAGAGAAGGTGCACAGAGGTCATTTTTTCATTATTGTAACATATATATATATTTGTATATATGTTGTATATATAGAGTAGGTACGGAAAGTATTCAAACCCCTTTAAATTTTTCACTCTTTGTTTCATTGAAGCCATTTGGTAAATTCAAAAAATTTCATTTTTTTTCTCATTAATGTACACTCTGCACCCCATCTTGACTGAAAAAAAACAAATGTAGAAATTTTTGCAAATTTATTAAAAAAAGAAAAACTGAAATATCACATGGTCATAAATATTCAGACCCTTTGCTCAGACACTCATATTTAAGTCACATGCTGTTCATTCCCTTGTGATCCTCCTTGAGATGGCTCTACTCCTTCATTGGAGTCCAGCTGTGTTTAATTAAACTGATAGGACTTGATTTGTAAAGGCACACACCTGCCTATATAAGACCTCACAGCTCACAGTGCATGTCAGACCGAATGAGAATAATGAGGTCAAAGGAACTGGCCAAGGAGCTCAGAGACAGAATTGTGGTAAGGCACAGATCTTGCCAAGGTGACAAAAAAATTTCTGCACTACTCAAGGTTCCTAAGAGCACAATGGCCTCCATAATCCTTAAATGGAAGAAGTTTGGGACCATCAGCAGTCTTCCTAGACCTGGCCATCCAGACAAACTGATCAATCGTGGAAGAAGAGCCTTGCTGAGAGAGGTAAAGAAGAACCCCAAGATCACTGTGGCTGAGCTCCACAAATGCAGTAGGGAGATGGGAGAAAGTTCCACAAAGTCAACTATCACTGCAGCCCTCCACCAGTCGGGCTTTTATGGCAGAGTGGCCCGGCGGAAGCCTCCCTCAGTGCCAGACATATGAAAACCCACACAGAGTTTGCTAAAAACCACATGAAATAAGATTCTTTGGTCTGATGAGACGAAGATAGAACTTTTTGGTGATAATTCTAAGCGGTAATTGTGGAGAAAACCAGGCACTGCTCATCACCTGCCCAATACAATCCCAACAGTGAAACATGGTGGTGGCAGCATCATACTATGGGGGTGTTTTTCAGTTTTTATCCTGTATGAAAACCTCTTCCAGAGTGCTCTGGACCTCAGACTTGGTCGAAGGTTCACCTTCCAACAAGAAAATGACCCTAAGAACACAGCGAAAATAACAATGCAGTGGCTTCAGAACAACTCTGTGACCATTCTTGACTCGCCCAGCCAGAGCCCAGACCTAAACCCAATTGGGCATCTCTGGAGAGACCTGAAAATGGCTGTCCACTAACGTTCATCATCCAACCTGACGGAACTGGAGAGGATCTGCAAGGAAGAATGGCAGTGGATACCCAAATCCAGGTGTGAAAAACTTGTTGCATCATTCCCAAGAAGACTCATGACTGTACTAGCTCAAAAGGGTGCTTCTACTCAATACTGAGCAAAGGGTCTGAATACCTATGTGTGAACAAAGCTTTAATTGACGGAGTCCATATAATAGTCTTTCTCTAAATCCATATCTATATGGATGCACCCATTCGATTGGAAGCTTCTGCTTATTCCACGACTTGGATTTGTTAGTTTTTTAACACACGGCTTGTAAATCAAACAGTCCTATTATTTGGTAATACATGGATGTGTACGCTGGACATGATTTATTAGCGTGCATCCCATTTGTATTGCTGTGAAATTGCTGCATAGATATGTGGCTGGTCACATTCTCGTCTATGTTTCATACACTGTTACTAAGCCATGCTGGATAAACTGGTGCATGTGACAGTATTAGTCTAGTGTTCCTGTGACTCCACATTTGTTCTGGCTAGCAGAAAATTGGAAGGCAGTAGAATATACCGTACATAGTGAGGAGTGACTTCTTCACAATGCTTATATGGCAAGGTTATGCTCACGCTTGTCACACTATTCGTCACACCATATACGGTAATTAAAAAAAATCAAATTGGTCATAAAAATGTTTATTGTGCCTACATAGTAACAGCAGATGCTATTAATGTCCAGAATCAGTGAATTTGCCCTCTACTTTCGGATATACACTGCCGCCAACATTCAGGTTCATTGCCTCATCATTTGCAGAGTAAATATACACACTCTTCTTATATAATGTATTAGAACAATACGTCTGAGCTGAATTTCAAGGAAACAAATGTACTTCAGGTTCAGACATGCGTCACGCTTCAACACTGGGTCCAAGTATTACTCTTTGGCAGCGATATCCCAAAGGAATACATTCCACACACAGAAGTTAACTGTGAAAGGCGCAGTGCATATTGGCTGGGGCCGTTCTGCATTTTCCTTCTTTTCAGGCCTGCCAAAGACACAGTTTTCCTTCAACAAATGTGTTAGATAGCTGTGCCATATAAGGAGAAAAAAGGACCTTGCGGTTAAAGTAGCATTCCCTGACGCTTGGCAAAATCGGAGTTCAAAAGGCAATCACACTGCAGAGCTGAACTATGGCATTTGCAATTCGCGGCTCACGCACCGGCTGACATGATATTCATATGTGGATGACCAGCTGTAGCTACAGTTGCCTTTCCAAAACCAAGAAATCAAACATCACAATGATCCATGGACGCCAACAAGATAACATGCAGAGATGGGGAGCAGACCGATTCTTAAGAGATTTTCCAACCCCCATAAAGTTTACCATTGTTTAAAAAAACAAAAAGTAGTTTTATCTTACCATGTTAACATGTTGACTGATTGACAGCAGTGTTGGGTGTCAGATCCACATGTTATCATTGGAGTAAGGTGAACTTAGAACAGTGGGGAACCCGGAAGGCATCTGCTTGAAAACAGTATTATCCCATTGACACAGGTCGATGATTGGTTAAGCAACCATTTGTTCTAAAGGCAGATGCAGACGACCGTGTATCCTCTCATTCGGGAGAATCGGGTCGACTATGCAAATTAAACTCTGATCAGAGCTTTATCACAGTGTGAGCAGAGTATGATCCCATTTTCTCAGATGAGGAGAAGATGGAGCAAAAAGATGTCAAGGGATAGATATGGATATGAGATACACAGGACACAGGATAAGTATCCCTGGCAAAATGTTACAATGCAAGCAAACAAGCAACACATACACATAATAAGGAGATTTCTATCTGGTTTGCACAAATAAGAGAATAAATGTCCATGATTTAGTATCCACATTTGACAGCCTACAATGGCAGAATGTGGGCAGTCACACGGCAGACCGAAGACCAGCAAGTCTCTGTTACGTAACATCAGATGGAGAACAGATGGTCAGATGGACAACATGTATAACTGTGCTGATGATCACACATGTATGCCAGCCAAGGATGATCTTATTTCAACTAGTCCCAGAAGCTGGAAGACAATGCACCTAGAAATGCGCTGCTCGGACATTTTCCTATTTATTTCTAGGACAGTTCTTCTTCTGAGCATTAATTTACCTTTAAGGCTGCATGCACACATCCGTTTGAGAATTACCATGGAAAAAAAAATGAACAATTTATTCTCAGGTTCCATCCTAGTTGCTACATATCACATTGGACCTGTTGTGTGTCTCATGGATCTCACACTCGGATCTGCGATTTTCATGGATGGATGAACAGATCCATTAACTCTATAGGTCCGTGCGCTCTCTGATAAAAGCATGGGACAACACACGGACATTTGAGACAAATGTGTGACTGCCATGCTAGCTCCAAAAGCTCTAGATACCTCGATGCAAGAAGTAAATAAATAATAATCGCACAGTTTGGGCAGTGGGAAAAACATGCAAACCGGCACTGCAGAATTGTCAAAAGCAAAAACACATCCAGTAATAAGTGTTCTCTTCACAATGACATTCACTAATGTGATAGCAAGATTCCTGTCACTTATAGTCATGTCCGAAACCTTCACACAAACCATGCACTAACAAAGGAGAAGGAATCCCCACTCCTGCTCCCCAACAGCATACGTTTGTTAATGTTCTGGATGAAATCCAAAAACAGATGTATATGACAGCATGTCAAAGGTGTATGGGTGCGGTGGAAAATGCAGCTCACAAATCGCAACACACAAGAGGGAACGACGACAGCTTTTTCTGCACGGCTTCACGGTTGTACAGATTTTCCTTTGCAATCATTTCCTTGATCATAATTTTTCATATACGACTGTTCCAAGTAGGAAGCCAAAGACTAAATATAAAAGGGAGGCAAGATAAGTTGAGGAAAATCATTAAAGAATGAAAAACAAGCACAGAAGACACATCGAGGGTTAGGCCGAGTTCACACAGCCTTTGCCCCTAGGTGTATTTGCTCCATCAGGGCTTACATCCGAACCGTTGGCCATTGACTATAATGATTCAGACGGAGACACTGTGTGCAGTGACGTCGATCACTGTCGGTCGCATATGCCTATTGGAGGCAGGCAACAAGATGCAGTCGGAAAAACATCCAGTCAAAGAATAGAATTGATGGCTTTATTGAATAATCCCCAAAATACATGAACAAGACCCAGAGTGTAGATATTCTACGCATTTCAGATCAATTATGACCCTTCTTCATGGCATCAAACATACACATACAATGACATTTAAATATACGCCGAACCCTCATGGTCATTGGATGTCAAAATCATATAGAAAAATTAGGGGGGGATTTAATGAACAAACCAATAGACCAAAAATGATGTACGAAAGAACACAAGGTTCTCTAGATGTGACCACCACGATATCACCACCGATCGGTACGTTCTTACTGATCAGCGGTTGTTTGACGAGTAGCTCACTTAGTGCACATAGGAAGCCATATTTCTCTGCACAGTGAGTCCTGTTTACACAGGAAGATGAACCGCCGACAACGATTTTTGTGCTGCATAAAAAAAAATCTTTTCACCTTATGAACTAAAGTTTTGCTTATTCATTGGGGGCTTGCACAATAAGATAATCGTGAAATCAGTATTTCTAACAACGCTTGTTCATGATTACCTTGCAGTGTAAATGCTCCTTTCGTGATCGGGTGACCTGCTTTCTGAGAATGTTAGACTTCGTTCTCGCTAGTGACTTGACTTAAAGTCATAACGGAGTTACGACAACCATGCTGGACTCATGGAACGTTGAAGACCTCCACTGACCAGCTTCTGGTGTATATGCAAGCACGAATAGTGTTGTAGACTGTGCTGTTCTTGCTGGTAAAGATATTGGATCCCCATAAACTAAAATCTATAACGTGTACAGAGAACATTAACTCTGAAACGTAATTAAAGGCACACGTCTAACACCTGACTCATGTTTATTGTCATGATCTATATAATTTAGAATGATCATTGCAGTAATTACCGTACTCACTGCAAAAATATACAGTATATGAACAATATAATCCTAACAAGATGACCACTGTCAGTTACACATATCTAATTATGGTCCATAACACCATTCTGATAAGAATCTAATGTGTTATTGCACCTACATGTATGTGTACAGCCATCATGTGAATTATTAATATTTATATCTGCAACCAGATTTTTGTAGGCGCACGAGTGGGACTTTCTGGTTAACCTTTGGCACATGGATCACTTACTATCAAATGCTTAGACTAGCTTAAAAACATTCTAAAATAAGAAATTATTCCAAAACCACAAGTGTACAAATAGCATTGCTTGGCGTATAATTTGAAGCTTATTTTAAGATTTATAACTTCTGCAATGTACCCAGATTTCTATTCTTAGTATAATTTAGTGTTTACTAACATAAGACATTTTTTAATGCAGGACAGACACAAGCACACATTTATCCGACAATTACTATGCAGCCATAGGTATGGATAACTTACCAGTAGTATGTTAATAAATTTCATCATTCAATCGGGTTGTCAACTACTGACACTTGCTCAAATGGTATATATAGTTCCCCAAACAAATGTAACAAACACATACTCATCTCCTGTACTATCACTTTGAGCAGCGCCTGCATCGTGTTTCCTAAGGCACATGTGAGATTGTGTCATGTGAGAGCTGTAGTCTGCTAATATCCTTCAGCCTTCACAGCTCAGATGGAATGCTGTCTGATGGAGCTCGGCAGTCCATCATCGACTGGTAAGAAGATGGACGTGTGGCCCAAATTTCCCCTGGAAGACACATGGGTTGTTGTACTGTGTATTGTGACAAGCATTATCAGTGACAGTATTGTAGCTTGCCCGACAGTAAGGAGAGTTAGGGTTAATGATTGGGACTAGCCCAGAGAGGGAGGGGCTAAAGTGAAGGGACAGAGGCAGTTTCCTGTTAGGAAGTGAGATAGGGCCCAGCATGCAGTAGACATATTACTACATTGCAGAAATGTACTGATCTAGGGAGTATGTGTTTTTTGTTTTCTACTTAAAGTAGCCCTCCTCCTACCATAAAAGTTTTTATCCTCTTAATATATTGCAATCAGCACATTATATACCACTGTGTACTTACAATTGCTCATTTTGTCTTTCTACTCTACATATAGAAACAGGAAGTCTCTTGTCCCTGCATTTGTCATCACCCTCTTTACCTCCTGACCCAGCTGCTCCTCATCCCCCTACCAGGGACATTTGCAGTGACTCATACAGGGAAAATTGACCTGGTGTTTCTACATAGAGCTTAGAAGAATTCAACTAGTCTGTTTTCAATCACATGATTCAGACCTAATGGAAAACAGAAAATTAGCTGGGTAATAAGGGAAAATGAGCAATTGTAAATGCACAGTGCTTTATAATATGATGACAAAGATATATGAGGAGTCCAGAGTATCTGATGCCTCACAACCAGCAGATACTCCGGACAGTTAGAGGCACGATCACACTGACACCACTGATTATCCAATATATATGTCCATATTATGGGATATGTAGAGTAGTCTAACTCAGAGCTTTTGAGGCAGAAATGTCTGACATACAAACTGTATGAATATGTTTGTAAAAAGGAAAGGAAAACTTGTCACTGTAAAAAGGAATGAATATCGAAAAAAAGTTTATTTTACAGAAAAGTTATTACAGTGCACAGAAACCGGTCAGAAACCTCTCATGGCTGATCATTTCACATCCACTCGGGGCCAAGTAAAGTGACAAAGATATATGGGGAGTCCAGAGTATCTGATGCCTCACAACCAGCAGATACTCCGGACAGTTAGAGGGCACGATCACACTGACACCACTGATTATCCAATATAGATACCCGGTGGATGCCGGATCTATCTATAAGACTTCACTGTAACAGCCCCAAATCATAAAATTCTGGATGTACATACAGTATCTCTACCATTATACCTCATCCAGGTTCACCACACCTGACATAGTGGTATCACAAGCCTACTTTTGCAATATTTATTGACTTCTTTTACTCTATAGCAGTCAATACCCTGAGGAAGGTCGCCATTTGACCGAAACGTTTAACCTATTGATGTACTAATCCTGGATTACATTAAATCTTCTCATCCTAATTCCAAGCTAAGTGCCAAGTTTTATTACATTATACGTGTTGGTTTGGGACCCTACTTGAGCACCTGCATGGTTGTGCAACGTTTTTTTCATTATGGCGGCTCTAAACGACAGCCCATCCTCAACTTCAAAGTTGTTCAAGGGTGTTCCAGTGATGGAGAACCCTAAGGTGTCTTATTCACTGACCACTGATGTCCTTGCAGTTCATCTATGGACAGGGTACAATTTTTCATTTAATTTTCTGTTTTAATGTAGCATTCATAAATGTTTCACAGTGTCATTATTGGTTGTGGATGGAATTATTCTATTAAATCTAGTAGTAAAGCTGGTCATACGCCTTAGCTGGCTATCGGCTGATAGCTATCTTTTCCAACTCTCTCATACGCATGAACATTCGGCATGCCACAGTGTTCATGTGTTTTCAATCGTGACAAGGCTAAAAGTACATGCCGACATCTCTGGTGGCGGCTTACTGTCTCTGAGGACAAAAGGACCGGACATGAAGATTCATACTACACAACCCTCTCAACTGAAAAAAGCCAATAAATACTAGATGGCCAGTGGTCCCATATTTATGGGGATATGTAGAGTAGTCTAACTCAGAGCTTTTTGAGGCAGAAATGTCTGACATACAAACTGTATGAATAGTGTTTGTAAAAAGGAAAGGAAAACTTGTCAACTGTAAAAAAGGAATGAATATCGAAAAAAAGTTTATTTTTACAGAAAAGTTATTACAGTGCACAGAAACCGGGTCAGAAACCTCTCATGGGCTGAATCATTTCACATCCACTCAGGGCCAAGTAAAGGTGAACATACAAGTTAGAAGAAAGTCAACTGACAAGATTGACTAGCTAATGTATATGGGGATGTCGTGACTCCCAGCTAACAAAAGGTGTCAGAGAAAAGAAGGGTTGGGCATTGAGGGTTCCAACAAGCCCGATCTGATTTCCACTAGAACAATATAGGAGTGGCTTACTCCTCTAACCTCTAACTCAGGTTTGCTTGGCTGAGCATCCATGTTTAGGAGCAAGGCTTGGATAAGCATTTAGACAACAGCTATCTAAAGAGCATGGATTAAGAACAAAGATCAGATAACAGCAAATTGATGTACTAAGTAATTAAATTGTACAATATAAGGGCCAGCTTCATGCCTCATTCATACATCCGTGCATTTTCTGGTCTGCAAAAAACAGTCCGAGTTTCATTGGTGTTTTGGATCCAAATTTTCATGGCTCCTTAGACTTGCATCGATAATTTTAATTTGTGACTTATCAAAAATGTTAAGGCAGACACGCAGTGGGCAAAAACAGAGACATGTGAACAGCATTATAGACTTTAATGGGCATGTGTTATATCCATGAAAATCATGGAAAGAAGGTGTACGTGATTCGTAGACATCAGATAAAGGACGAAGTGTGAAATGGACATGTGGGCACCATTACATGGAACTGTAACCACAACAACAAAAGGTGAGAAATGGGAAAAGTACAGGGTAAAACATAAAAGACAACCATACAGATTTTAAGAGTTAACAGAACCATATTTTTTAAGAGCACTGCCCTAGTAGGAGTCCCCTGCTAAGATGAAGAAGGCTTTATAGGACTCTGAGGACGCCAAATTGGCAAAAGAGAGGCGTACAACTGTGTGACACCTCCGACCTACAACATAGATGGTTCCTGTGTTTTGTGTCGTCTAAAGTACCCTTTTGAGGGTCACAATAATATGTCAACTAAATCCTCATGAGTCTGAACTGAGTAAACGTACTGTCTGAAAAGCCTCACCTGATAATGTGTACAGCTTGCTTCCGAGATGAGTGACATATCCCGCTGCACCTAGTGGGGTTTTTATTCCTAATGCTTGTCACATTACTAACATTTTTCTTCTACTGCCCAACAGCTGGCAAATAACTTTGTATATTTTATTTTCCAAAGTTTTAAAATGTTGAAAAGAAAAAAGTTCCACAGTAACTGAATGTGCTAAACAGGAGAGTGTAAAAGATTGCAGTTCCTGTAAAACTTGCTAAGCTGAGAGATTTCTTAGCAGGCCTTCTCACTTCTTCTCCTCCTTTGACAGGCGAAGCTTCACGCGCCGATGTCAGCAAGCACAACTTGGAAGAAGGTGTGTAAAAGCATCCAAGGTGCGCTGCAGCAGTAGGCATCTATTAGCCTTATGTGCTACTTTGTGGATTTCAAGGTGTAAATTGGCTCAGCCTTTAGCTAATACAAAGCTGGCGTCAGCATAGTAACACAGAACGAAAAAAAGAAACTAGATAAAAAATCTTCTAAAACATTTCTGCTGCCGTAGCATGGAGAAAATAGAGAAACAATACAAGAAGTAATCAAGTCCAAGAAGTAGTTGTTATTTACATAAAGGCACACCTAAAAAGGTACAATGGCAGAGATCAAAATAGCACTCCCCATTTTTATGGTGCTGCATACTGGCAATTAGGTGAAGGGGCTTGGTGCTAGCTTGCCTCCCCCAATACATTTCTGGGTTCAATTAGAATTGGCATTTAAACAGTCCTCCTCTTCATGCTGTTCACATTTTGACATCATGAGACCAAGACGACACCTAACAATTGATCAAGAGTACCTCACCATTTTGAGGACTTAAGCAGGATGTTCTTAGACAGAAGTGGCCACGGAGCTTAGTGTGTCACAGAGTGTCATCAGGTTGCAACATGGAGACTGGAAGAGTCACAGAAAAGCAGTGAACATCCTTTGGCCACATCACACACTGATGACTACTTCATTGTGAACAATGCCCTTTGGAACCAGACGATGAATGCCACACAACTCCAGGCACAGTTAAGGGAGGTGAGAGGCATCCAAGTGTCACATAAGACAATGTAAGGGGATTGAATAATGTTCATTATTAGAAAATGGTACTGCTACACTTAGGCTTCTTTTACACTTACGGTGTTTCTGCGGCCCGTTATTGCTGGCCTTTTTTGAGGCCGTATTGCCGCAAAAAAGGCGGTCTGCCACAATAACGGGCCATTTTTCAGTTTGCCAATACTATAGAAGTATTGGGAAAAAAAAAAACGGTGTTCCGCAAAACCTAGAGTGACGGTGCACCACAAAAACAAACTTCCGTTTGATTTTGCAGCCCCATTGATTTTCAATGGGTGGCCGTGTCCGTACGCCGTGAAAAAGATTGAGCAGGCTCGATCTTTTTTCACTGCCGCAAATATGGCCCTCACGGCCATACGGCACACGGCGCACCACGGAATTTTTTCAGGATGATTTTGCGGCCCTATAGAAATCTATTGGGGCCGCAAAAACGGCCCACAAAAACACGGCAAATGTAAAAGAACCCTTAAATGTGTATTACCATTGTCCTCCACTGGTATTGCTACACTTAAATGTGTATTTCCATGTGGTAAATTGTGTATAACATATTCTTATTCTTGTAGATATGTGTAATTTCACTTGTTCTTTATCACTGTAAAATATATCTTATATAATGTATCTGTGATTAGACTTAGGGTAAGTGTAATAGTTAGTTTTGGCCACCAGATGGGGCATAATAGAATATTATATGGTTAGTTAGAATATAGGACAGGAAATAGTTAAGCATAGGAGGGGCTGCTGTGTGGTAAGTCAGAGACATTTCCGTAGTGTAGTTAGTGAGGGCTGAGTGCCTGAGTCGTCCAGACGGGCCATAGGCCCTGGACACCGCAGCAGCCACGTAATGTTTATTCAGAAGCAAGTACAGCCATTCAGAGTCCCTTAAGGGCAGAAGGACAGTGTAAAGCAGCGGAGCTGCAACAGCTAGAAAGTGCAAGTAAGGAAGCAGTCCAGAGAGTACAGGGCGCAGATTGTTCAAGATGTGGCAGATCATTGCATGGGCAGGCGCACTCAGATCTGGGGCGAAACGGATGAGGGAGTCCCCAGAAGTAGTAAGTCTGGACAAGGAGAATGCTGCGGTACCGCCTAAGGCGCTATTACCCCAAAATGTACTGAAGGACGTGGAAGGAAGTGCAGGATATGAAATGTGTGGAACCTGATGCTGTGGCAGTATCTGACAGGAATGTGCTGCAAAGTGTGCTAGTAAAATTCTTTGTTTTCCACTGGAACCAGTCTGTGTCTCAGTTACTCCATAACCGGCTACAGAAGGTCCCCAGCGCCACAAAGGAGTCCCTGATGGTGCAGTAAGAGAAGACACAGGTACGCTGCAGAAGGTATACTCTTTTCATGTAAGAGGAGGCCAGGATCCAGGTACACCTGAGGACCCGGCCACGACTAAACCCTTGGCTGAATCTTACAACAGTTCAAAAGCATTTACGTCTTGCAACGGTACCTGACCACACCACCAGGCAAGGGTGTCGTCTTGCCTGGACCAGGGAGCTTGTACGCCAAACAAGGGGTCAGTGGGCCTCAGTGCTGTTCAGTGATGAAAGTCTATTCACGCTGAGCAGAAATGATGGCCGCCAAAGATGTTGGAAACATCAAGGAGAGAAGTGTGCATCAGCCAGAGTTGTCACCTGATGAGCCTTTGGTGGTGGTGGAACAGTATGGCAGATGTGTCTAGTCAATACAGAACTGCCCTACACTTTGTGAAAGATATAGTGAAAAGCCCCTACTACTTGAATAAAATCATTAATCCGGCCATTGTGCCTCTGCATGAACAAGAGAGGCCTAATTTCATCTTCATGGATGACAATGCTCCAGCTCATCAAAGTCGCATCATTAGGGAATGAGTGCTGGAGATTGGGATACATCAAATGGAGTGGCTTGCACTTTCTCCAGACTTGAATCCCATAGGTCTATGGGATCAGTTGAGCCATGGCCGATGTTCATAGCACATGATCCCTGCTATGTATAGCACAGGCGATCAAATGATTGCAGCTTCAAGCCTCCTAAGGAAACTATTAAAGCAAGTAAATAGTAAAAAAAAAACCTGTTTTTAAAAATATTAAAAAAATATAAAAGTTCAAATCTCTCCCCCTTTTGACCCATTCAAAATAAAACAATGAAAAAAATGAAAAATACACATATTTGGTATTGCTGTGTTCAAAAACACGCAATCTGTCAAAATATAAAAATAAATTAATCCAATAGGTAAATGGTGTAACAAGAAAAAAAATTAAAAAGCCAGAATTATGTTTTTTTTTTTGTCGCTGCAAGTAACATTGCGATAACAGGCGATCAAAACATTGTGTCTACCCCAAAATGATATTAATAAAAACGTCAGCTCGGTGTGCAAAAAATTAGCCCTCACCCTATTGACCTAACCCCAGATCCCAACAAATGGAGATGGATCTCGTAAAATGGTGTCATTTTTTTTGACAAACTTTGGATTTTTTTTCACCACTTAAATAATAAAGAATCTATACATGTTTGGTATATACAAAACTCGTAATGACCTGTAAAATATTAATAGCAGGTTGGTTTTAGAATTTAGTGAACATGGAAAAAAAAAACAGTTGTGGAATTGCACTTTTTTTTGCAATTTCACCGAAACTGATTTTTTTTCCTGTTTCTAGTACACTATATGGCAAAATCAATGGTGTTGTTCAAAAGAACAGCTCATCCCGCAAAAAAATAAGACCTCACATGGCCACATTGAAGGAAAAATAAAAAAGTTATGGGTCTGGGAAGAAGGGGAGTAAAAAAACGAAAGCGAAAAGCATAAAAGTCCCAAGGTGCTGAAGGGATTACGTGCACGACATTCATGATAAAATACTACTGCAGTCTAACTTTTTGCGCTTTCCATAAATTTCACCAGAAAGCCAAATATCCCTAACTTTTTGTGAGTAGTGTAGCTGTCAGCCAACAGTGATGTCTTCCACCTCTCCCAAACACAATATTTTTTGACCAAGAGTTCATGTGTTGTCAATGGGGAGAAGAGAGAAAGCTGTGGCCAAACACCTTTGGTGGCGGGTTGCCACCAATGAGTGCCAAAGTATGGTTGAATTTAAAGTGCCCAAGTCTTTTCTCCCTTGACATTACCTGTGAAATAACAGTCGAGAGACCCCATACACATTGGATGACTTGTGGGTTCTGCTGAAATCATGAGGTTTGATTATGATTAGAGTTGAGCAAATGTGTCGCCAAATCTGAATTTGCCATATTCGTGCCATATTGGTAGCCTATTTGTGCCGAATTTATGTTTGATGATCAGTTCCAAATATATTCATTCATTTCTACTCCCATTGACTCTAATGACGTTCGGCTGTTTGCAAAAACAATATTTGCTGCCAATCGTAATCGGAACCGAATTTTGAAACACTTGCTCAACTCTACTTATGATCACTACAGTTACACAAGTAAACCCCGAGTGCAAAACGGTGAGATTACCATTTTCCAGGAAATCAGCAAAGTCCCAACTAAGCAGCATGCACAGCGCCTACAGAAGAAGACTGTCACCATTTATCATGAACTACATTACAACACTGCTAGAGTTTCCTGCGGCCATCCTACAAAATCAGCAACACAGGTGTGATGATGGAACAGCCAACATCTTGGATACGGCCTGTTCCAGCTGCCATTTTGTCTGTTCCAGCCGCCATTTTGTCTGTTCCCAGGTGCTATTTTGTCTGAATTCACAGATTCACAGCAGCTAAACTGCACCTATCCCCCATGGCCTGTGGGCATATTCAATACAACAGGGTTTAGTGTCCACTGTGAATAAAAAGGTCTATTAGTATGCTAAGTAATTCAGGCTCAAAACAGGATTTACTGCTCCAATGTTGAATAGCAAGGTCTGTTAGTATGATAATGAGATAAGGCCAAAACAGGGCTTCAATTAGATTATACCTGCCAGCTACACACAGAAAACACATCCATTGTATATCCCAGCCACGATGGCTCCGTTCTAGGATTATGAATTATGAGCACATCTTTGTAGGTATGGACTCATAAAAAATATCTGCGTGACCTCCAGCATCTGACAGTGCAACTCCCGAGTCGGTGATGGCTCTGGGCCTGAGATATAGAGTTGGCCCTCCACAAAGACCCAATCGGGCCAGGTTTGATCTCCACGCGACAGGCAAAACATGCTGCATCCGCTGGTACCTCTCATGTCCTGATCAGATCGTCCTGGAGAAAGTTAACCCCTTTGTTAGATATTGGGAATAAATTCTGCAGGGAGCTAAGGGTGGAGATTATCATCCCACCCTCGGACACCGAGGGGAGGGACCTAGCAGGTATAAGAACTGTGAGCGGAATGGCAGACCCTAGGCATTCTCACAGAAGCCAAGACGATGAAGATCTAAGAAGGAACAAGGGACAGATCTGCCAAGGGAGCAGCGGTACACGTTTTGGGGGACTGTCCAGCAACTAAGATTCCCCACTGTGGATCGCAGAGCTCCCTGCCTCCACATGCAACCTACAACCTGGTAATATTGACCTTTAGCTAATACCTCTAAGCCTTGTACCATTATTGTTGTATTTTACTCTGACTGCAAATCCACTGTAATTCCGTTGTATAGCTTACTGTATATTTCTGTAATTATTGTAATTATTGCGCCCTTAAGGCAATTAAACCATAAAATTAATTTTGGGCTGATGCTTTTACTCTGATCATGAATCTTAGAATACCCAGTGTGTAACAGGACATCCTCCTCGGCGGCCATTTGCTCTAGGTGCAGTTCCCTTACTGACCTGGGAGACAAAGGGGGTGTCGGAGAGCTGTGCCTGTGTAGTACGTCACATTGGTGACGTGGAAGGAACGGGGTTGTCCTTCACAACAGGTTTATCCACCGACAGTGTCTACCGTTTCCCGTTGTGTGACATTGCTGCCTTTGTGAACAATTCTCAAAGAAATCTTTAGTAAAATGTAAAATATTGGCAAATACTACAGGGGTTTGCTTTGATTTAGAAACACGCAGACAAAGCAGAGAATTGGTTGGTTACATAAGGAAAATAAGTGAAAAAAAAAAGTATTCTAATCTCTTCCATCCCCTGATGCTCCGGTGGTCCACCGGGGTCTATTCCTCTGTTTATTTCCTACAGTGATTACTGCTTATATACTGTACACCATTCAAGTGACCACTGCAGCCAATCACTGCCCTTAGTGGTCATGTGCCATACATTTTTTTTTCAATTTCTTGCTCTTTGCTAGTGTTTTTTTAACCGTTTTAGCTAAAACCAAATCTCAAAATTAAGGGTGGGAGTGTGAGCGAAGAACCGATTGTCGCTGATCTCCAGAAAAAAATCTCCACTTTGCTTTAGTTTACCTCTTGAACTATTTGTTTTGTGTATTCCAGCTTTAACTTGAGCAAATGCCTTGAGGGTTGCTCAGCAAGAAAAGGGACTTTGGGAGATACTCAGGCAACACTATGTGCGTCAGACAAGGACATTCCACCTTGTAAAAAGTATGTCACGTCTCACAAAGCCAGAGGACAGAAAGAAAGCTGCAAATTCTTTTCATTTTCACTAGTCAGTGTCAGACATAATGCAACATGCGGGCTGCGTTTTCACAGTGGGCTTATTACGAACAATATTCAAGATTTCTAGGTGCAACACTGGGACGCCACGCCAGTAACAAAAACAGAATTATCACAAGAGACCTGTGAACGCCCATGGCTGGCCTTACACCTCTATAATGTGCTAATCTACCATGCAACAAAGTCATGGGGAAAGAGAAGTCTTCTGGATCTACTAACAAATAAAACTGTCTACAGCCATAAACTAGAACGCAGCAGCAATCAGGACGCCCCATCAATAAGGTGATATTTTGTTTCAGGTAATTATGTAGCTGGTTTTATAATTAACTACTTTATAGGTTTTATAATATTTAATCACATAGTAAAAAGCTACGAATATCTTCTCTTAGGCTGGTTTCACACATCCGGCGGGCGCCTAAACGGCGCCCCCGGCATTTAGCCGCAGCGCCGCATGTGAAAAGCTTTCACACATCCGGCGGCCAAAATGCGTTTTTTTGCCGGATGGTTTCTGATGCTTGGAGAGATAAGAAACCATCCGGCAAAAAAAAAAAAACGTTACATGCAGCGTTTTTTCCGGACGCCGCAATGTACATTTGCGCCGCATCCGGACAAAACCGCATGCAACGCATTGACATGCGGCGCCATGCGGCGCTAATGCATGTCAATGCGAAAAAAGCCGCATGCGGCGCATCAGATTTTCAGATGCGGCGCTGCGGGAAAATTCCGGGGGCGCCGCAAGGCGCCCGCCGGATGTGTGAAACCAGCCTTACTTAGCATGGTAGTCCCATTAGGACAACCCTTTTTTCTTGCTGCTCTGCAATCAGCTGTGATCCCTGGAAGAAGCTGTAGGCAACCTCAGGAGAAAAAAAAAAGCCTATTAGGCCTGTTTCACACTATAAATAGTCGCTGTAGTTTCTACAAACAATAGTACTAGCAAATATAAGAAACTTTGTAATATAACTTAACAGATAAATATGCCTCTTTCTCCACTTATGAGCCCCCTCTGCTCATCATCCGCTCTAAAAAACATCCAAAAGCCAACTAGTTAAAGATGAGACACACTACCGGCTGAAGGATCAGATTAAAAAAGCCCTATAGAAAGGGTAGGAGCAGGATGAAGGCGGGAGAGAGGTTATGCTGCTACTTTCTACCTCACGCTGAGATAGATTTACAGCTACACTGCTCAGTACTGCTGTATAGTGTCTTCCCTGCTGCTTCTGAACATGTGAAGCCTTAAGACAAGTGAGCAGGTGTCCCCCATGTGACTGTGTACTGTATATAGGGGATACCATAGCAGCTAGTCTCTGCCCACTATATCAAAGACAACTGAAAATCACAAAAGCAACATGCAAAGGGGAAATCTGTTGAAAATGCAAAATACAAGTCACATTAAAGCCACAACTGGTTATTCCTCATGTGCACACACATGATAACGTATTCTGAAAAGTCACCTGAAATGACAGGTACGCTTTAGGGCAGGTTTATGAGTAAGAACTCTGCAAGGTGGGAACAAATTTCAAATACATCTCATACAGCAAATAGTTGGTGAATACTGCAATAACGTCAAGCCATAAATCACAGGATGACATATGCTCACTTAGGTGTCATGCAGACGGCCATATAACAGCTCCGTACATTCAGGGCTCCCACATTTTCATATGGTGGCATCTGGAAGTTTCTGCCCCTCAAAAATTGTGGCATTCTCTATCTATAGAGTGTATACAGAGGTTCTTCCCTTAAAGCCATGATTGTTCATATACTGCACCTAGTCTGTAAGGCACCACATGAAGAGATCACGGCTTAGTATTAGCCGCCATTCAGACTCGCTGCACATCGCTGGACTCTCTTCTTCATGAGTCCAAATGCAAAATAATCCTCCTCCCCCCTATCAGCTGTGTCCTACAAGTGTCTGTTCTAGGGAACAAAATTTTGGCAGTTTATGGACATAAAAGTTTGAGAACATCAAGTACGCAGTTGAATCCTTTCATTTTTAAAACTCCTGGAATCGAATACTGTGCTCAAGTAAGAGCTTCATTCTGCTTGAGAAATTAAAGGAACATTAATCCTAATAGGTCTATACTAGGGATGATTGAATCTGCATAGACTCCAACTTTGCCAAATCGTATGGATTTTATGGGGAAATTAATTTTACAACAAAGTCATTCAATGAGAAATGAATGTTCCTTATAATGCTCTGGGGTCTCTAGCCCCAGAGCATAATAAATTTAAGATGTAGAAAAAAAAAGAAATTAAAGGGGTTGTCTGAAACTAACAGTATATTTCACACTAGTTGTCTAGTTAATTTAATAATTTAATTTAACACTTTTCTAACACTTTTCTTAACTGTTTCTTTCTGTTTCTGTTTTTAAAAACTTCGCTTCATGTGAATATCTAGTATTGCACTGGGGATTACCAAACAAGCCTACAGGGATCTGGCGTTGCTGTCACCGCCCTGAAACGGGACGTCATCAGTGACATCTATTTCAGGGACAGGAAAAGTCTCTGCTCTACTCAGTGTCGGACTGGGGTGCTAAGGGCCCACCAGTAACATTGACTTTGGGGGGCCCACTTTTCACCTGCTTACAAATATTAAACTACCCTCGTTCACAAATTTATCTATATCTCTATGTAATAATAAACTGGGTATTTTGGTTAATGAATTCTGAGATGCTGTTTTTTTTTCTGTACAAAGTGAATTATGACAAGTACTGCCCATACAGTGGGGTTGGGGGCCAAGATCTGCACAGGGGCCCACCGGGGAAATCCCCTGTTCCCCTATGGGCCAGTCCGAGTCTGGTTCTACTGACTGTGCACCGGTTGTCAATTCTAATGCATTGTCAGTATGTGATCCCTGCTCTATAGTCCTTTCATAGCGCACTGACAATGCGCTCCAAGTGGCCAGCATATTGTCAGTGCGCAATGAAAAACAAAGAATGCATCATTCAGGGAAAGCAGAGGCCAGCTCAGCGACTGAAATGAACGTTACCGCCATGAAACAGGATGTCATCAGTGATGATTATTTCAGCGGCTCAAATAGTGTCTGCACTCTCTGTTTGGCTCGTTCTCTCCTTTTCAAAGCGCAATGTGCTCTCTTGCTGGCTCATCACTTCTCTTTAGACCCATCAATAGAGCGCACTGTCAGTGCCAATCAAAAGGAATATAGTGCAGGGAGAAGAAACTAGCCAGTCACTGAAACTGATGGCAATGATGACGTCTTATTTCAGGGTGATGACGGGAGCTTGGGCAGTGACCGGAGTGATGCCCCTGATGACTCATTTAAGAATCCCTAGTGCATGCTGGGATACTCAAACAAAATGTCACTGAAAGATAAGCATGAATGAACGTCCCTAAAGCATGCAGGGTAAATTGGCTTCTGATCACCCGAAGAACAAGCAAAATGCTTGTTTAGTGGGTGAAATTATGTTTTGTGCAGATCGTCGTTCTCAGCAGTGAATCCGTCCTATGTAAACAGGGCTCGTGCTGCCGAGAACAATGGCTGCCCGTGCACACGGTGCAATCTAATACAGACCACTCATTGTGCTTCATTTTCTATGGTTGGCCTGAGTAAATAGGCTATTAAGCAACCACCATTTGGTAACAGCTTACTGATCGGCAGTCGTTTTGTGCCACCGGTCGGCCCGTGTAAACAGACCCTTACTTATCTCCAGCCCTGGGAACGTCCAGAAAAACAGCCATGGACATTTCCATAGGACACCTGCACTTTATTTCAGTTACATGTTTAGAGCTGTTCCCAGGATGAGTTGTTGGTGTGATTTTCTGCATATTTGCGCAGTATATTACAGTTCCAGCAAAGTTGAATGGGATTTGTAGAAATCTCCTGCCCAACGTGCTTTTTTTTCACAACATAAACTGACTGTGGAGCATTTATGAAATCCACAAAAGGTCAATTTCCCTTACTGTAAACATGCATTTTATTTGCGGTTTTCCTCTCTAGACTTGAGTGAGATGAGGAAAATCTGCATGTAAAAAACGTATATGCTGCAGAAAAGCACAAAAACGCTAGTAGTCTGCCCATAACATTATCAGTAAAGCTTTATCAAAGCTAAGCAACAGGAAATTCACAAAACAAAGCAGTTTTATTTAAAATATGGCAAAAGAGAAAGGCAAAAACCGCACTTGAAAAACCGCAATGAGAAAACACATGTAAAAATCACACTCAAAAACGCAATGAAAAAAACACATGCCATAATAGGTGCAGAAATGCTGCAACATCAAAGACTCACCAAGTACTCATGGAGGCAACGTAGCCTTAAGGTACTGCCACACTAAACAATCCCGCTAGCGATCACGATAACGACGCATACTAATGCGATCGCTAGCGGGATTGTTTCTATATCGCTAGTAGCAGCCTAATTTAGCGATGTCGTTAAGGACGCTATCGCGGTTAGCGATCTCCTTAACGACTTTAGCGGTACAAAAGTACCACTAAATCGCTAACAAAAGGTGCTACACTCAGCGATATCTACTTACCAGCGGGGCGCCGACGATAAAAATAGGGTCCGGAACGATGAGAACGACGAGCGAGATCACAGCAGGATCTCAGCAGGGGCCACGTCGCTGGTAGATGCCGCACACAACAACATCGCTAACGGGATCGCTAAATAGTGACGTTTTTTAGCGATCCCGTTAGTGATGTTGTTTAGTGTGGCAGTACCTTTAGACTGGTCAGTATTAGTGACGAGCGAGCACACTCGGATAAGGTGTTATCTGATCACGGTCGTGTCCTAATCAAATATTTTCAGCGTACTCGTATACTATGCTCAAATAGAGCCAGCCACGAGACATGCAGATGCAACAACTTGAGCATATTTTTTGAGCACGCCGAAAATACTCAATGAGGACACGCGCGTGATCAGGTAACACATCTGAGCACGCTCGCTCATCACTAGTCGGCATCACACAGTCATTAGAATGTGTGATACAATCTAAGCCATAGTCTGTCCACTGGGCAAGGTTTCAAGTATGTCAAGAAATCCCTTACCCGCTCCTGTGTTATAAACAGCAGGGCGGCCTGGAAATCCATAAATCTTCTGTCCAGGTAGACATAAGACACAACACACCTCCGATGAATTACCGTGCCACCTAGGGACAGCCTTGTCTGTCATCACCATGATTCATCACTTGACATTCCAAAAGAACATTTAGTAAGCGCCTCTGATAATCTGTGTGATGAATCACTCAGCTGATACAGATGCAATCTATTATATCAGTATTTTTCTCATAGCCCCATTAAGGAGGCCATTGTTCACCATCCAATGGTCATTATCTTTTGAGAAGATTCTTTGATTACCACAAACAGTTAAAATTATGATCAAAGAATTTCTGCCCAAAAGCCAATTGTAACCTGAAGTTAGTCTAAAGGTACTGTCACATTAAGGACGATCACGACAACGACACGACCTGGCGAGATCGTTGGTGTGATCGCTATATGGTCGCTAGTAGCTTCCAAATAGGAAGATTCATAAACGACACATCAGCGATCAGCGATCTGTATAACAACCTCGGCAGTCGTTGGGACCTGTCACACAGCATGTATTGTTAAAGATTGAGCGCAACCTTTTCCACGCCCCTCAGCACAGATTGGTGGTCACTGTATGTCAAAAGTCACAGCTCTCGCTTAGTGATTGGACGTCCACGTCATAAAAGACGACGCAAGTGGTTCATACGAATTTCCAGCATCGTTCCATACTGCGTCCTGCTAGCCTTCTGCTTTGTAGCTACTGCGATCCAGTCTGTGCCGCTATTGCGTTTGCCCCGGATTCATTTTTTCAGGATCCCAAAAACGTCTTGTATAAATGGCAAAGATGAAGCGCTGTAGCTCTGACAGGATCGCAAAACCCCACACACGATAGTATCCTCGCAACAACGCACAAAGGACTAGATGTTGTGGCCACCAATCGGAGCTGAGGGGCGTTAAAACCTAGTCCCGCCTGCACCGCTGACATGAGTCGCCAACGAGGTCGCTCGTCGTTCATAAAGGGTGTCAAACTCAGCGATTCAGGCTCACCAGCGGGACGGCAACGATCAAAAAACGGTCCGGAACGTTCGTGCACGATCAGCGACATCGCAGCAGTGGCCACATCGCTACTACATGTCACACACAGCGACGTCGCTAACGATGTCGCTGCTGCGTCATAAAATCGGTGTCGCTTAAGCGATATCGCTAGCGATCTCGCTTAGTGTGAAGTACCTTAAGTTTTTATTCTTTTTACCTTATTGTATTAGATTTTTCAGTATTCCATCAGCCAATGCTAGTAAGATAGTAGGACAACTAAACAGTCATGAATCTACTAGTCGAATGGTCACTCCCAATTCAGCCCACTTTGCATAAATCAATAGTGAGAGTAAACACGGGACCTTGTCATAGCATATATCTTATCAGAGGAATGTGCTTCTTTCTCCTCTTATGAACCACTTTTTTCTTTCCCTTCAGTCCCAGCCTCCTGAGTTCATCATTCACGCTGAAAAATAATTCAAGCCCGTCCTGGTCTAGAGATGAGCGAGTATGCTCGTTGCTCGGGTGTCCTCCGAGTATTTGGGCGTGCTTGGAAATTTAGTTTGTGTTGCTGCAGCTGCATGATTTGCGGATACTAGACAGCCTGAATACATGTAGGGGTTGCCTGTTTGTTAGGCAATCCCTACATGTATTCAGGCTGTCTAGTAGCCGCAAATCATGCAGCTGCGGTGACACAAACTAAATCTCTGAGCACGCCAAAATACTCGGCGACCACCCCAGCATGCTCGGGAAAATACTCTCTCATCATTATCTTGGTCGAATCAAGCCACACTGGAGAAGACGGAGAGGAGAATCGGGAGCTGGCAGAAACACAAAGCAACAGTAATGGGCAGAAGAACTGTATGCCTACAATACCAGGATGGACACCAGCTACTCTTTCCCCATGTTCCAGTGCAGCAGATCAATCTCTGGACATCCTTTCTCTCTATCCAACTGATTTGCTTTTATTTCTGATAGGTTTTAAACTCATGTAAAGGATCCCTGCTCCTGCTCCTAGTAAGAGTATTATCTCAACCCAGTGCTGCATTCACAGATACACTACTTAGTACTGCTTTATAATGTGTTCTATGCTACTGTTGCTTCTAAGGATGTGCTATAGAGATTATTGAGAGCAGGAAACTCTCATTTCTTAGGCCTCTTTCACATATCCGTTGTGCGCCTGACGGCGCCCCCGGCATTTTGCCGCGGCTGCCTGATGCGCCGCTTCAGGCACATCAGGCAGCACTGGTAAAAAATAAAAACGTTACATGCTGCGTTGTGTCCGGCCGCCGGAATGTACATTTCTGCCGGATCCGGACAGAAACGCATACAACGCACTGACATGCGGCGCCATCCGGCGCTAATGAAAGTCAATGCAAAAAAAACGCATCCGGCATTACATTTAGCCGGATGCGGTTGGACAAAAAAGTGCCGGAGGGCGCCGTCAGGCGCACGACGGATGTGTGAAAGAGGCCTTAGTGTGCTGTGCAGGAGATATCATTCCAGCAAGCGTCCACGTACTAGCTTTGCAAAAACAATAATTTCAAATTATATAATGGCCAGGAATGGTCTTATGTCTCATGTACATACACATGAAAACAACAAACTTACATCTCTATGTATTAACTGTTACTATCCAGCCCTCTACAATAGCCAAACAGCTTGTAAACCAAAAAGTAACGCTACAAAGTATAACAAAAAGAAGATTACAATTCCAATATTATGGCTTACGTTACAGGGCATTTTTCTGTTGGGTTTCATTATGAATAGTAAACGGAAGTAAGAATAGAAAATGAATAATCTGCTTTCAATCACTTTTCTTGCTGATTCTTTCTTCTTATATCTAACGTGATCTTTTGCTTATGAAATTATTTTCTATGTTCTTAAGAAGACATAGTTGTGCCTGTTTGAACCCCTATCAGTGCTGATGAACTAGGAGATTAATAGCAGAAAACAAGTGGTATAGTGGAAGCCATGAGTGTAAGGTGCTGTCCACAGCATACAAAGGACAAATATATGTGTTTCCTCAAAAAAAAATAGGATATAAAAGTATACTTTAAAGTTCATAGGTTCCTATGAAATGAAAGTGCAACATAATAGTGTCCTCATGACTTAAAGCGAATGTGTCATTAGAATACGACATTTTGTTTGAATCAATTTGTGTTAAATGTATTTTTTAAAATGTTTAGCAATGTTTTTTACTATATCACAATCTTTATGAGAAAAAAAATAGAACTCCTCAATTTTCACACTGGCCACTAGGGCTTTTTTTTAGACTCTAACTTCCTGTTGTTTCAGGAAACAACACATGTACATAGCCACAATGAACAGACTCAAACCCTATCCTTTGTAGTAAAGTATCTAATGACTGTACAAAAGTCATTGTGAAAGGGAAGCGGGGCAACTGTGGAATCACCTATTGGATTCTGTATTATCATCTTTATATTGCAATGTTAACTGTCATTGCAATCATGCCTCTAATAAGGACTCTGCTGATACTTTTCCTCCAAGAATGAGTCTAAGAAAGCCCCAGTAATCAGGGGCAAAATTGCAAGATTACTATTTTCTTTTCTATAATAAAGATTGTGATATTGAAAACAAATTGTCAAAATAAAAAAATGCAAATAACACAAAAACCTGATTTATATAAGAAAGCATTTTCTGATTACACAGTCCCTTTAAGTTTGATGGGTTTACAGCCAAATATTTTTTTAACAGCAGAGACAAGGTGAACATAAGCCATCTAAGTATATTGAGGCAACTGAGGGTGATCCTGGAGATTCATAGCAATATAAAGTAATAGTATTAAAAAAAATAAAATATAAAAGTAATAATATAAATAGAAAAATGTATAGCATATGTATTACGGATTAGATTGGAACTGAGAAATCTCTGAACATTTACAGCAAGCCTCTCAACGCATTACAGTTTCTGGAGCAATAATACTGAAACTACGGAGCCGAGTGGAATGAATGGTCTGGAGACCTCCAAATGGTTCAGTGTCTGTGAGATGTGTGGGCAGCAGGAAACAACACAAGAGTGGTCAAACATCACCTCAGGAAGAGCTGCCCACGCAACAAATAAAAACACATTAAGGAGGCTTCCTTCCTGCACACACACTTTTTCTGTGGCTTTTTTGACATGTAACAACCCCGAACCTAATAAAACTCCCATCCCCAAAAAAGGCAAAATAAAGCTCCATACCTAGGGCAAACATGATAAAAATGCATAAAAAAAATACAAAAACATTAACATCTTTGTGTCTCCTCCAGTAGGTGTACACGCCCGAAAATGATGAATGGAAGAGCACGTGTTCACTCAGCAGGCACCATTATAACCTATGGCCCCGCCGGCACATAGGTCCAAATTCCGTTTTGCGGGGGGATTCGGACACAAGCCTCAATGAGACCCACGAACGGGAAGATAAGCGCAATGTTAAATCACCCTGTTTGTAGTGTATTTCAGAATTCCTTGTTCACTTTTTTAGTGACAACACGTCAGCAAAAAATGCAATGGTGTGTGTTATCGCACCTTTACCAAGGCTATGCCCGGTTATAAAACGACCCATAATTGTAAGGCTAGACGCAAAATTCCCTACAAAATGTATTGATAGGTTTACAGGAAAATAAATGTGTATATGTTCCCATGAGGACGGATTGGAGATTGTTGGAGCTTTTATACAGATCATGGCTTCTTTGATGTAGAATCACAAAAAGTGCAATTTCATGCCGCAATAAGCAATTGGATTACCACTGTTTAAACGTCGCGGCATTGTAAAAATACACCTGCTCGGCCTAATAAGAACATTTTATGGGCCAATCATTGTACCATGTTATAGCGCAGAGTTCCAATGAAAGAATGGACCTTTGGGCCCAGATTCTCTATGGCCTCTCGGATTGCCCCAATTCATTAAGCTCAGACACATTCCATAATGTGAGCTCGTTTTCATGAAGAACACCGCTTAGGATTCACGTACAGAACCTCCGCACATAAATCCTACATCATAGTGTTATCATCACTAGGGCTTCGGAGAAATAATATGTGGAGGATCCCAGAAAAGCGTGTTGGCATTCCACAAAAAGAATAAAATGTATGTGCACACTGGCCATGAATGTGCATGGAGCGGACAGTGTGTGCACACATCCCCACTCATGTGCTTGGAGCGGACAGTGTGTGCACACATTCCCACTCACATATGTGCATGGAGCGGAGAGTGTGTGCACACATCCCCACTCATGTGCATGGAGCGGACAGTGTGTGCACACATTCCCACTCACATATGTGCATGGAGCGGAGAGTGTGTGCACACATCCCCACTCATGTGCATGGAGCGGACAGTGTGTGCACACATTCCCACTCATATATGTGCATGGAGCGGACAGTGTGTGCACACATTCCCACTCGTATGTATGCATGGAGCGGAGAGTGTGTGCACACATCCCCACTCATGTGCATGGAGCGGACAGTGTGTTCACACATCCCCACTCATGTGCATGGAGCGGACAGTGTGTGCACACATTCCCACTCATATATGTGCATGGAGCGGACAGTTGTGTGCACACATTCCCACTCGTATGTATGCATGGAGCGGAGTGTGTGCACACATTCCCACTCATGTGCATGGAGCGGACAGTGTGTGCACACATCCCCACTCATGTGCATGGAGCGGACAGTGTGTGCACACATTCCCACTCATATATGTGCATGGAGCGGAGAGTGTGTGCACACATCCCCACTCATGTGCATGGAGCGGACAGTGTGTGCACACATTCCCACTCATATATGTGCATGGAGCGGACAGTGTGCCATGATGTTGCATGACAATTCATCCCCACTCTGATATTTATTCTATAATTCTATGTCCGGTTGTAGCAGTCGACGTGCAAAGGAGTCTGTTATAATTGGAAATTAAAGCAATAGGAAGACTAGGAAGGAATTCTTGATTAATCCATTGCAAGAATTACCATATAAAACACTTATCTCCGAGCATTGCCCTTGGCGTAGTCAGAGTTCAGTGTGATGTCGTCATGAGATTGGTTATCGCCTAGGTGGGGTGATTCTGCTGGAAACTATAAAGACGATCTATTAATCATAAACAGATAACATGTCAGACCAGGGCTACACGGTAACGCAACCTCAGCCTCGGGCAGGTCAAGCAGCTGAATCATACGACACAACTTTAGTGTGCGCACAACTACAAAAGAAGTGAATGGAAGGGCTCGCTCACATAGGAGAAGAACGGGCCGATTATT
>JARQOD010000005.1:371843709-371926637 GCA_033576555.1 Oophaga sylvatica
CCACACCTCCTCCTGATAAGCAGCTCACTGTCAATTGTACCAAGAAAGCTGTGGTGTGGGCGGGATTAGCTTTCTGAACTCTGCTACATGCTACATCTAAAAACTCTGATTGTGTCACAACTGCTGCACCAAATAAATGAAGTGATACATAGATGGAATTAGGGTCTCTTTTCCTATGGGATAGAAAAAACCTGGTGACAGATTTCCTTTAAAGTGGCACTCAGGTTTGGTTTTTATTCATCCTATCACTAATATTCCAGTAAATATAATACAACTACTATTACCTTACTTAGTTGTTCATATTCTACCTGTAAATTAGTGGTATACTTCTCTTTAGTTACATCATGTAATCTTATGGTGACCCCTGAGAATTACATGGCTTTATGTTCTCTGTAGGGGGTCACCCTGACCACCACCAGAAGTTACAGTATGATGAAAGTGCGCGGACTGCACCAGTAAGGTTCTCCATGGTGTGGGGAGTAGAAGCAGTTATCACAGATAATGATGACTGCACAGCTCCTGTGATACATTTATAATGTAGGAGAGCATAGTTCAGCCTCCTTGTCTGTATATGTGTAATTTATTAGGGGAATATAAAGGGAAGAATAATCATAGTGTTCTCTCAGCAGATATAGCTGGTCATGAGTATTGGTTGGTTGTGTGTCCACACAGGCATTTCTGATTATATCAGGCAGCGTATGGACATAAGGTGAAAGGTAACACCCAGTTGTCAATTTATTCAAACATTTCAAGGAAGAATAACAGAGGAACTATATAACACCGAGTTATACTTCAGAATTGTGACGTTATAGGAGATGCAAGTATTTGCTAAAAGTATGTAAAGGTCAGAAGTGACGACAAGCCTTTTTTAATAACATTTCACTTTTTATCTTTCTAGATTACTACTTGCTTTTATGAAAACCAAGAGTATACAGTTTATCTACTTAACAGAGGACATATAAGGTATTGTGTTTTTTTTTTTACTCCTATGCATTGGTGCTTAAGCATAAAGATCATTGTGTGAGACTATGGGGGAGATAAATCAACAATGGTACAAAAAAGAGTATTTGACCACATCAGCCAATCAGATTTTCTCTCTCATTTTTTTAAAGGCCCGCAAAATTAACATTAGCAGACTCATTGGTTACTGAGGGCAACTACTCCACTATTTCTTTGCATTCATTTTGAAAATGTGGATGTTAAAGGCCACTAATCTCCCACTAACAAGTTTTAGGAAATATTAGGTACATTTTATACATGAGACTAATGTGTTTTTTCAGATCTTGCTTATGCATGCATTATGTAACGTATAGGTATATATGTGAAGGTGGCCTGCAAGCTGAGTACTTTCACTTAAGCCCCCCATACTCACTACACTAGCGTTGGCCGAAGCCACCAATATCGATAAGTTCGGTAAACATTCTGGGTGTTGGATAGATGATTATCAGGGAAGATAAGGAACTGGCAGGTCCAATTTCTGACTTCCCATCCAATTATTCTCCTTGAGACATGCCACCTCCAGGGATGTTGGCAGAAACAGTGTCCCGTGTACGGGAGAGATGGCCATCATTCGTCCAACACCATCTAAGGTGTTTTGAAGGCTTTATGTAGCTGCAGATTTGATTGCAGATTACATTTCTGAGACTGAAATTCAGTTCCATACATCTGAATGTGGTTGTTTCAGCTGAATGGAACACTTGTAGAACTTTCAGCAATAAAATCCACAGCAAATACACACCGCAAAGATGTACTAAGGGCTGTAAATGTGGGCTCAACCCTGGTCTAGTGAACCAAACTAGCTAGCCTCATAGTCGGGTCTGGATTTGTCTAATAAATTGTATTTTTAAGCATTCTCTGCCTAGTCTGGGCCCACATTGTAGTTTTCGAAGAATAGCCTCATCTATGTGAGACTTTGTATATTGTGATATTTTGTTGTGTTACTGTTGTGTTAAAGTTACATGAGGATAGAGAAAAGATTGACAGGGTTTTTTTTTCAATAAATAACAAAAAAAAGACCATTTACTGACTTCTAGAAAAGGTTGCCTGCCAGGTGAATGTAAATGTGACATCAGTCTATGGGCTCCTTTCCACTTGCGAGAAATACGTCCGATTCTCGCATGTGAAATCCCAGCTCTGGCCCGACACTCGGGAGTGGAGTGTGCGGCTGCATGTATTTGTATGCAGCCGCTCGCTCCATTCCCGAATGCCGGCCCAGAGCTGGGATTTCACATGCGAGAATCGGACGTATTTCTCGCAAGTGGAAAGGAATCCTTAGTGTAGGAACGGACAAGCATGACTTCACAGATCTCTCTGCACAGCTTCATTATATGCCTGTGGTGTCATTCCCCTGGGACGATGATTGCTTCTTATAGTAGTCCCCATTGCTAGACTGAAAAAACTGTCAGTCTGTAGTCAGAGAGGGAGGACTATGCTATAGTTCTGTTTACAGTACTTTGATAGTCTCACATTAAAGATAATCTAGCAGCAGGTTTTTGTTATGAAATCCGAGAGCACCATAATGTAGTGAAAGAAACCCTGATTTATACTATGTGTCATTTACTAGGGTGTGTTTGGCTGTTTCAATACAATTAGTGTTTTAACAGCAGGATATTATCACTAGAGTGGAAAAAAATTCTCGTACTTTCTAGTCCAATCACATCTCCACCACTGATTAGCAGCTTTCTGTCAATATCCAGTATACACAGAAAGCTGCCAATCAATGATGTGGGTGGGGTTATACAGAGCTCAGCATTCTGAGCTCTGCTAGATCTGCAGCAGAGAAAACTATGATTCTATCGCAACTGCAGCACCAAGTAAACTAACTGAACCAGGGACTCTACATAAGATTACATAGCAAAAAAACCTGCTGACAGATTCCCTTTCATTCTAGCTCCTTTTTACATGACATTTATATTGTACATTTGTGAATGTGAACTTGGTATCATGTGGGCAATTATCTCCATTTGATATTAACAAATACATACGGTATATATACCTCTTCAATGTAAGAAACAAGAAAGTGGAGGAACGCCCTCATAGCAATCCTACGATAAATGAAAACGGCAGATTCAGTCTCTATGTTGCCAAAGTGGCACAAACTAAAGAAACCACGAGTCGGGAAGAGATTTATTTTGTAGACGAGTCCTGTGGTCTGTCCTAACTGAACACAAGGTCCTGTACTTTACCTAATAAATCAACTGTCAAGACCGTTTTGCTGAAGCCCATAATGCCCATCATTCTTCAGCTGGGTGTGACTGCTTGTTTTGGGATTCTGGACCAGGTGACTTCCAGTAGGAATATGTTGAGGTTGGAATTTAAAGTTGACCTGCTCCTTATAGACTTTGATTTGTGGTGGAAGTTACAAGGTAGAAACGTTGAACATGCAAGTCTTCTTCTTTGATCATTTTCACCGTTTCTGAACTTGGCTCCCTGAGAAAAGCATGGTCATTCATGCAGCTCTTCAATCCCTCGCTTTGATTTGTTTCTATTAAAACAAGCAAAGTTGCTTCTACCTTTCCTCGGAGTTTACGATGTGGCAGCTGCTGACAGGAACAGGCTTCTTTCTACCTTTGTGGTTCATTTTGACATTCATAAATATAGAGAATGACAGTAACGTACTGCATTATAAAAATATTCCATTTTACGACCTTCCCTAATGATATCCTGATGGTCACCTAAGAGCTGTGGCTTGGCCTCCAAGCCATCATTGACTACCACAGACAGGCTTTCATGCTTAGAACATTGCATATATAAGTAGGATAGAACAACCTCATATAACTGATGGTACTCATTGGCAAAAAGCCTCTATTATATAGAAATGTTCTTTCTGCACTTTTAAAAAAATGTAGCTCCATAATAACAATATCCTTCGAAATGTTCCATTTACTCATAATAATTGAAAATAAGGTCTTTCTTCAATATATTCCCCTACATCCACCCTGCTATAAACTCTTTACCTGTATCTCATTATTTAAAGGGGCTTTCCCATGAATAAATTAATTTTAATCAATAGATCTTGGAATAATAATGATTTCCACAATTTGATGTGTTAAAAAAATGTTCATGTGCTGAGATAATCTTATAAATGTGTAATGGTTGTGTCTGACCATACAAGAACATGGTCTGATCATGCCACAGCTCCTAGGCAGGGGAGGAGGCAAAAGAGAGTATACAGACAGGACAGCATGGCATCATTCATAACACTGAAAACAGTTTAGTTTCTGTCAAACTTTATTGTGAATATACTAATTTTTTAGACTAAATTTCAATTTGTCTCCAAAATTGTCACCAGAGATGTAAGTATTTCTGCTCAGTGCCGCTACATTGACAACCAACACAAACTGTTATGTTACAGAGCTTTATTCCAGCGTAACAAGGCCGCACCAGGTATAAGGAAAATTTTAGTCTAAGGCTTCTTTTACACTTACCGGGTTTTTTTGCGGCCCGTTATTGCGGGCCTTTTTTGCGGGCCGTATCACCGCAAAAAAAGCGGTCTGCCGCAATAACGGGCCGCAAAGAACTTGCAGATCGCCGTTTTTCAGTTTTCCAATACTATGGAAGAAGTATTGAAAAAAAAAAAACGGCATTCGCAAAACCGGAAGTGACGGTGCACCGCAAAACCAAACGGAAGTTTGCTTTTTAATAGAGGCCGTGTCCTTACGCCGTGAAATACGCCGCAAATACGGCCCTCACAGCCATACGGCACACGGCGCACTAAACTAAAAGACATACTAATAAGTGGAAAAAAAACAACAAAAACAAATAATCCCTCGACTACCTCCTCAGAACTAGTGATGAGCGAGTATACTCGTTGCTCAGGTTTTTCCGAGTATTTTGGCATGCTCGGATATTTTGTTTGTGTCTTCGCAGCTGCATGATTTGCAGCTGCTAGACAGCCTGAATACATGTGGGGATTGCCTGTTTGTTAGGGAGTCCCCACATGTATTCAGGCTGTCTAGCAGTCACAAATCATGCAGCTTCGTGTCGACACAAACTAAATCTCCGAGCACCCCCAAATACTCGAAGTACACCCCAGCATGCTCGGGAAAATACAAGCAACAGAGGATTCTCACTCATCACTACTCAGAACGTTTAGGCTTCTTTCACACATCCATTTTTTTGTATCAGGCATGATCCGTCGAACACCTGAAGGGACGGATCCGGCACTGAAATAAAAAAACTGATGCAACGGATCCGTTTTTTTGCTGGATCCGACCTGAACTTTTGAACCCAGAAAAAGAGGGTTTTGGATGCCCGGAGACACTGGAAAATGTAGTAGTAGTAGTAGTAGTAGTAGTAGTAGTAGTAGTAGTATTAGTAGTAGTAGTCCTTGGTTTCCAGAATCCGGATCAGACTTTTGACGGATTGCACAAAAATCTGATCCGGTTCCATTGACTGCTATTGCTTACGGCCGCCTGATGCGCCACTTCAGGCACTATCAGGCAGCTCCGGCAAACAAAAAAACGTTACATGCACCGTTTTGTCCGGCCGCCGGAATGTACATTTCCGCCGGATCCAGACAAAAACGGATACAACACAATGACATCAGGCGCGATCCGGCGCTAATGAAAGTCAATGGTTAAAAAACGCATCCGCTACCGGATCGTTTTTTTAACAACACGCCGGATCATGCCTGATACAAAAAAACGGATGTGTGAAAGAGGCCTTAGCCAGGACACTATTATGCTAAGATCTGTTATGTTATATTGCAGAAATTGTGCCCCGAGTAAGTCAGTGTTATCAGTATAGCCTACATTGCAGTAATGCAGCTCAATATTCATACATTCGATGTTTGCATATGTTTTGGCGCACACCGTGTGCACCTGCATTTTCTCTATGTGTATCCTGAAATCACAACAGCTCGCACCTGTTCACATTTACTTTTTTCTGTTAGGAGGTGATGGTCATTTTTTTAGTGTTCTGTGGCTCATATATATTATTTTGGTATAGTTCTTGTTCATCACAAGCATCGCTCATCAGGCTACAAGGATTTGATGGTTTTTTGTATATTGAAAAAAATCAGCTCTGCAAAGAAAAGGGTATTGTATGTATAGATTTACATAAATAGCAGGTTTTCTTGGTGTTCTCCAAAAATAACGAGTTTAATTATATATATACTTCATGTGGCAATATCACCTAGTTGTGATATCGATGTACTCTTGAAATTGTAAAAAGAAACTTAAAACCTTATCATTACTCACTTTCCTGACAAGAACTAGAAATTCAAGAATTCACTGTTTGGCATGTGAGAACAAGGGCATTAATGCCATGCAATGTGCTGAACTAAAGGCATACAAATGAGCTGGTTATCTTATGGCATAAAGCATGCATATAGCCGTACAACTCTCCTTGGCGATAAAAACAATGTAGTAACGTGCACATTTGTTATCTAAGACTTGATAAAGAAGTAACCGCGCATGCATGCACCCTGGGGAAATGTCTGAATTTTGGCAGAGCATGTGAGCCGCACACCAGTATCTCTCCCCTAGTAACTAGTGGCCATTGTAAATCTGTTCATGGATCTGCAATAGGCTGAAACAAGGCCTGGTTGGACTGAAATAGAATAGTAATAATGTGATGCGTTACTCTGAAGTCCTGACACATTTCTAGGTGCTGTAAAAAATAGTGCAGAGGCTTCATATATATTTAAGGCACCACACCAGTATTTGTGTTTTTATTGCAGCGGTGGAGTGGTGCCACTAATTTAAGTTCCTGGTATTATACTTACCAGCTGCCATCTTCGTCTTTTATCAGCGCCACTTTGGTTGTCTTCTTCAGGTTATGACATGTCAGATCGCTCCACTATTTGCTGGGTGAGCTGGAAGTCACGACTCTGTAAGTCTAAGAGAGAGAGCAAGCTCTTGTAGCCTTGTATTGAGAGCTTATGACCGTCATCTGTGGCTTATGTAGACTCAGAAGCTGCAGTTACAAGATGGCAGATTGGGACCAGAAGCGGCATTGGAAGGAGCTGAAGGCGACAGCTGGTATGTATAATAATAGGGTCAGGGAATTTAGATTAGTGACACGACGCCAATGCTGAAATTTAAAAAAAAATCATTGGATGGTGCTTTAACATTAGGTTTATCTCATTTATGCAAGAAAGTTTGTTGTGCTAATTTGTTCCTAAAAGATCACCCTGAGGATCATTAGCTACATCCATTCCAGCCATAGCATTAACAGCCATGCTAAGTTGAATGTGTCTGCCCTCATTGATATGCTCTTACAGTGGAAGTTGTGTTATGAAAAAATATGGGATATCTCACTCCTGTTATGGATTCTGCACAGAATCTGCTTTGGGCATCCATGAGACGCGTAGCCTTGTTGAGTGGGGCTAATCCTTGTGTGGTATGCTGTGTTTCAAACTGCCTTTTTCTCGAATTCTCTTCCATATCCCTTCCAGATTTTTTTGCACCAAGTGGGTTTTCATGGTCTTCTTGTTAGCGCTTTGCTTGTATTTTGGGACAATAAAGTGGACCCTCTGTTGGAACCCTAAATTTTCACCTTACATGGTTTAAACATTTCCATTGCCAAAAAGAGGTGCCGATTTCTGCAGAAATACCTTTGGATGAAACAAACTGCAATCATGCTTCCCTTGTTATTGTTGCTATGTTGTTATTGTTCTAAATTCACTGTTCATATTCCTAGCAGAATAAACCACCCTCTTAAGAGCTCTCCTGAGCAAGGTTTACACCAATTAAAGAGCTCGTCTGCATAATGAGAGAAGGTACACTTGGTAAATGAAAGACAATAATGTAACCACTACCGGCTGTTAGATTAACTGCCAATGAATAGAGTGGATGGCAAAGACTATCTGTTTATACCGTGGGTGTGTTATGGCCGCCACACATAACTGCTGTTACTTTTCCATATTCTCTATACATGCGTGTAGTAGTATCAAAATTACCAGACGGGGAGATAGAATACAAACAGAGACGGAGTTAGTCTGGAGAAGTCTGGGCAGTGCCCAGGGTCCGACTGGCCCACTGGAGAACCATACAGGGCCAGCAGCTGCATAGGGCCCCCGCTACTCCAGGGGCCCCAAGCCAGAGGCGTGTCGCTAATAGCGGCACACCACGCAGCTGCTATGGGGGCACCTGGTGCCAGTGGGTGACAGGAGGCAGAAGCCGACTGCTGCGGCTAAGCCTGTCCCTTCTGCTAAAGAGAAATGAATATTCACTTCTCCCCACACCCCCATGAGCGTGGAGAGGGGTAAATATTCATTTTACTTTAATAGCAGGCAGTGTTATTAGCAGGCTGCAGCTAACACTACCCGCTATCAGGGCCGACAGACCAGGGCCCCAGCTCCCCCAGGGGCCCCCAGCCCACAGTGCCACTACTGTAGCGGCTGCTATAGATGCCACTACAGTTGAAAGCAATAATGGAGGAGCAAGCATCAGACTCTCCCTCTCCCATCATTCCCCTCTTCCTCTCACACAGCAGGTGCGCGATGATGTCACTTCATCGCGTACCCGCTGTGTGCCTTGCAGACGGCAATGAATGCAGCTACTGATACCGGAACAGAGCCAGAATTAGCGTGGGAGTGAGGAGGAGAGGTGAGTATTGTGTTTGTTTTTTATATACATATTAGTGAGACCTGGTTGCATTATACCCTATGGGGGGAGCTGCATTATACACTATGAGGGGGGCAGCATGATGCCTATGAGGGGGGAAGCATGATACCCTATGAGACGGGCAGCATGATACTCTATGAGGAGGGCAGCATGATACCCTATGAGGGGGGCAGCATGATACTCTATGAGGTGGGCAGCATGATACCCTATGAGAGGGGCAGCATGATACCCTACGGGGGGCAGCATTATACCCTATGAGTGGGGGCAGCATGATACCCTATGGGGTGGCAGCGGCAGCATGATACCCTATGAGGGGGTGCAGCATGATACCCTATGAGGTGGGCGGCATAATACCCTATGAGGGGGGCTGCATTATACCGTGTGAAGGGGCTGCATTATATTCTGTGGGGGGCTGCATTATACTACGAGGGGGCTACATTATATTCTGTGGGGGAGGCTACATTATACTATATGAGGGGGTCTGCATTATACCCTATGAGGGGGCTACATTATATTCTATGGGGGGACTGCATTATACCTTATGGGGTTGCATTATACTCTGAGGGGGCTACATTTATTTGGTGGGGGACTGCATTATACTTTATGAGGCTGGCTGCATTATACCCTATAAGGGGGCTACATTATATTCTATGGGGGGCTGCATTATATTCTATGAGGGGGCTGCATTATACTGTATGAGGACTGCATTTTTTTCTATGAGGGGGCTGCTTTATATTATATGATGAGGCTTCATTATACCCTGAGGGGGCTACATTATATTCTGTGGGGGGGCTGCATTATACCTTATGAGGGGGCTACATTATTTTCTATGGGGGGCTGCATTATACCCTATGAGGGAGCTACATTATATTCTATGGGGGGCTGCATTATACCTTATGAGGGGATTGCATTATACTCTTGAGGGGGGTTTATTATACCCCATGGGGAGCTGCATTATACTTTATGAGGCTGGCTGCATTTTATTCTATGGGGCTATATTATATTCTATGGGGGGCTGCATTATGTTCTATGAGGGGCTACATTATATTCTGTGAGGGGGCTGCATTATGCTATATGAGGGCTGCATTATATTCTATGAGATGGCTACTTTATATTCTATGAGGGGGGCTACTCCAACCCCTGCTACATAATTAAGACATGTACTACTTTATATTATACCCTGATATTAGCGCATTTTACTGCACATTTGGTGGTCTTCTATTTATTTCTATGTAGCTACATAGTGGGTCCCAAGAATGATTTTCTCTGGTGGGCCCAAGGTGCTCCAGTCCGACGCTTACAGTGCCCTTTGCAGCATCAAGGGACGAGTGTTGCAGCTTTGTTGAAACCTTTTGTTCTGGTTCTGCAGCTGGAGGATCTATGTGTAGGCAAATGTAGCCATCATGCAAGGAGCTGATATGAGCCATAAAAACAACATTAATAGCACTAAGTGACAATGTGTCGACCCGCCACCACAATTGTGGGTTACCAGGGCAATGGGGTACTCAGAGCCGAGCCCATGGAAGTCTATGGGGTTTGTCACAGGTAGCTGTGGCTCGGTCTGTGGCCCTGGCGGTCTGGCGTATGTTGGGGGGATATATTTACAGGGGATAGGTTTATATACAGTTCGTGACGCCACCTGTAGTCTTCTGGTAATTAGTACCAGCGCTGCTGTAGATCTCTGAGGGGATGGTGAGGCAGCTAGATGTCGGGTCCCCTACAGGTGAGACTCTTCCCTCAAAGTCTATGAAGTTAGTGAAGTCGAGTGCAGATAAATAACACAGTCTCACACGGTCAGCGTCTTTCCATACCTTTACTTGTAAGATGTTCAGGCTGGTCCTAGGGAGGCTGATCCAAGGAGAGTGTATCTTGAGACAGCAGCTGGACAAGTTAGGGGCCTCCTTTACTTCCAATACAACGAGTACAACCAGCCTGAAGCGTAGTTCCCTCAATAACTCCAGCTAATCCTTAGCTGTACCGCCCAGTCAGCTTTGTGTTAGGAGCCTTCCTGCGAGGGAGCTGAATTCTTATCTTATCGTGCACTGACTCAAAGTCTTCACTCCCCCTGACCCCAGTTACGTACTGACTATATGGGGCTTGTTTGCCGCGACCTAAGGTCCGGTAAATTCCTGGTTTTCTTACCACTATGCTTGTAACAATAGTGATCCTTCGGTCCCCAGTGACCGGTAGCAATGTGCAGGACTTCTTCAATCCGTAAGCACTATTCCAATAAACCACTGTGCCTTTCGCCTTGTCCACGCTGGTAACATAAGCACTCAAACTAGCCAAGGGTCGAGCAGTCACTTCTTTCTTTTCCTTCACTTCAAAGTTAGTTACAGATGCTCAGTTATCAATAGGCAGGAGCACGTCTCTGAACCTTATACCGTCCTTTAGACAGGATGCTGAAGACTTTCTGCACTAAACTTCTTCTTTCCTTCCAGTGTATGCTGATGAGGTACAGCTCTGACTAGGCTAAGGTGAATTAAAACCACCTATACTAGACTCCACTTTCCGAACTGATGATAGAGCAATCTGGACTCCTTCCTCCCTCCAGACGTCTTCTCTCTCTGAAGTCAGGAACTAAACTCTCTAAATCACTCTAACACATACATCATGACCACTCCCTCAAGAGTAAACTCCACTACCCTAAGGGTGTGTCTAGTATATGTTGAGTGAATGGATATTTAGCATTAAACTGCTGTCTCGCCACACACTCTCCAGGGTACTGCGTGTGCCTAACACCAGGGCTACACATTCCCCCATGGTAAAAGACAGCACTCCCGGGCTGTAAAATACAAAAGAGACATTTTGTTTATGCATGAAAACATTAAACAGTTAACATTGGTTCGTCCCATCCGGGAGGTGAGGATATCTTGAACGTTGCAAACATTATAGAAATACAAATATTAAATAGCATTCAATAAATATACAATATACTTGTGAAGGACCCGCACCAAACCTTCAACGTAGGTCCTGGGTGGGCTGCAGGACATCCGATTGCAGACCTCACTCAGTGCCACACCACACGGGTTTTTGTATTCAGAGGTAGTTGTACTGGTTTATGTAAAACCAAGATAAGGCACCGAAGCGCAACTATTTACAAGTAAGTTCTGGGCTGGCATAGTCCTCAACCTCCAAGTCCAATGTAAAACCAAAGACATAAATATAATATCACATTATTATACTAAAGTGCAAAACTTTTTCTGGTTACTATTTACCCAGCCGGGCATTCTACGGTTAGCAAAATATATATGCATCATATATATACTCTTCAACTGGTGCTAAACTCTATAAAACATTTTCAAACTTTCTACTTATGGTAGACCCGATATGGATCCCACCAATTCTTCTTTACTTATTTATTCATTTTCATAATACACTTTCCACTACATTTTCCACCCCGGGGGCTGGAACAATGCAATGGGCCCTAGATCCCAGGACTAGCAAGTCATGCGCTGCGATTAGGGTCTGAGTCGCCACAGTTCTTGTGCGAACCTCTAGGGGCGCAACGGGTACATTCTCTTCACGTGACACCGATTGCGTTTCAATCACAGTTAAGGATATGGACCGTGTCATAGATTGCGATTGAGACTGGGTCGCATGTTGCGATGAAGATATAACTTTCTTTTGCGATGAACTCTGGGTCGCTAGTTGCGATGAATTTGCAGGGGGCGATGCTGGGGCACGGCCGGTTACTGCTTGATCTAGAGACGGGGACGCTGCGGTAGTGGTGACGTTACCTGCGTCGGGGACGGGGTCACGGACGATGGTGACGTTAAGGGCATACCATCCCTTCATTCCCCAGTGCCGCGTATATGTGACGATGTCTCCATTTGCTAAGTCCCTCCGGGATGGCCTTGCGGCAGGTGGGATTCTACGTCACGCCTGCTGACAAAGACCCCTGGGTAGAGGCCCGGTTCACGGATAAAGCCCCAGCCCTTCCGGAGCTGGAACTCAGTCACACACCCCTGCCGCCGCGGTTCCCTCAGGGTACCTTTATCTCTCCGGACACTTTCTTTGTCCGCGATCAGCTCTGCATGTTGTCGCTGACGGTTCCGCTGAGTTTCCCGCTCTTCCTCCTGCTGGCGTTTCTTCTTCTCCTCACGACTCTGCCATTCCTGTTCCCACTGGGCGGTATAGGCGACGTCATCCAGGCGCGCCATTTCGTCCCAGTCCACATCTGGTAGTGACGGACAGGACCCCTCCGGTGTCCCTGCCGGGGACCGATCATCTGCTGCGGCCTCCTGGCCGGGCGGGCGTTCCGGGATTGGCTGTACCTCCTCAACCTCCTTCGCTTCCACCGCTTCACCGGTGGGATCGGGATCGGTACTTTCGGGGGCAGCCTCCGGTTGCTCCTTCGCCTTGGGCAGCAGACTCTTCGGTATCTGGAATCGTGGGGGTTCGTTGAGGGGAGAGATCACCGTGTCCCACAGCCTCCGCTGCTCCAGGGTACGCCGGCGTCTCTCGATCTCTTCAAATCCAGGTTGGTGCTGGACCATCTTCTTCAGGCGTGCATTTTCTTCTTGAATCTCTAGCAACGCCTGTTGCAGGTGCAGGACCACGGATAACTCCGATGCTGGTGGCAGCTTGGCTGGGGCACGGGGCCTGCCTTCCTCCGCTTCCCTGCTCGGCTGCACACGTCCTGCTTCCATGATGTTCCAGAAGATTCTTTCTTCTTCCTGCGGAGACATCCGGTCTCTTCCGTGGAGGCGGGGTTTGCGTCTCCTCCTCCTCGCAGGGAAGGTGAAGAGGAGGCGGACCTCCTTTGCTGTAGGGCAGGATCGCATATTGTAATAGCACTTTGAGAGGGCCGGCATTTTCTTCGCGCCACTGGGGGGTACACGCCCACGAAGGTACGCCCACCTTCTTCTCCAGCGCCTGAGGGCGCGAATATGGCGACAAAAATGGCGATTTTGGCGCCAAAAGTGCAAACAGTCCTTTTTCACAAAAACAAGTCCTTAGGCACACAGGGCTCGCAATTCTGCGAGTTTCGCATCCTGTTCGTGACGCCAAGTTGTGTCGACCCGCCACCACAATTGTGGGTTACCAGGGCAATGGGGTACTCAGAGCCGAGCCCATGGAAGTCTATGGGGTTTGTCACAGGTAGCTGTGGCTCGGTCTGTGGCCCTGGCGGTCTGGCGTATGTTGGGGGGATATATTTACAGGGGATAGGTTTATATACAGTTCGTGACGCCACCTGTAGTCTTCTGGTAATTAGTACCAGCGCTGCTGTAGATCTCTGAGGGGATGGTGAGGCAGCTAGATGTCGGGTCCCCTACAGGTGAGACTCTTCCCTCAAAGTCTATGAAGTTAGTGAAGTCGAGTGCAGATAAATAACACAGTCTCACACGGTCAGCGTCTTTCCATACCTTTACTTGTAAGATGTCAGGCAGGTCCCAGGGAGGCTGATCCAAGGAGAGTGTATCTTGAGACAGCAGCTGGACAAGTTAGGGGCCTCCTTTACTTCCAATACAACGAGTACAACCAGCCTGAAGCGTAGTTCCCTCAATAACTCCAGCTAATCCTTAGCTGTACCGCCCAGTCAGCTTTGTGTTAGGAGCCTTCCTGCGAGGGAGCTGAATTCTTATCTTATCGTGCACTGACTCAAAGTCTTCACTCCCCTGACCCCCGTTACGTACTGACTATATGGGGCTTGTTTGCCGCGACCTAAGGTCCGGTAAATTCCTGGTTTTCTTACCACTATGCTTGTAACAATAGTGATCCTTCGGTCCCCAGTGACCGGTAGCAATGTGCAGGACTTCTTCAATCCGTAAGCACTATTCCAATAAACCACTGTGCCTTTCGCCTTGTCCACGCTGGTAACATAAGCACTCAAACTAGCCAAGGGTCGAGCAGTCACTTCTTTCTTTTCCTTCACTTCAAAGTTAGTTACAGATGCTCAGTTATCAATAGGCAGGAGCACGTCTCTGAACCTTATACCGTCCTTTAGACAGGATGCTGAAGACTTTCTGCACTAAACTTCTTCTTTCCTTCCAGTGTATGCTGATGAGGTACAGCTCTGACTAGGCTAAGGTGAATTAAAACCACCTATACTAGACTCCACTTTCCGAACTGATGATAGAGCAATCTGGACTCCTTCCTCCCTCCAGACGTCTTCTCTCTCTGAAGTCAGGAACTAAACTCTCTAAATCACTCTAACACATACATCATGACCACTCCCTCAAGAGTAAACTCCACTACCCTAAGGGTGTGTCTAGTATATGTTGAGTGAATGGATATTTAGCATTAAACTGCTGTCTCGCCACACACTCTCCAGGGTACTGCGTGTGCCTAACACCAGGGCTACACAACAATATCAGAGGTTGCCACAAAGCTGACTGTTTGCATTGGCAAGCAGTTAAAATAAAACGATCACGCTGTGACGGTGATTCACTGTCCCAAGTGGCCATACCAGACTGCTATAAATCTGTTCACTTTGGACATAAATGGTCTATCATCACATAACATTATTAGTAAAGCACAATGGCTTCTATTTTCAGTTCACTATTCATTTATTTGTTTTAACACCCGCCTACTTTTATTAGCACTACCAATAGAATTACCCTAATAGGATGGAAACAACCTCAGGAGCAGTGGCTCCTTAAGTGCTCTGTCACGCACATAGCACGTAATGCCTCCTTTACATATGAATCGAATTACTCAGTGATATGAATGAATTATTCAGGAATGTAACAACAGGAGATGTAAAGGTGTAGATGGATTATATTTTACTATTACAAAAGTCTGTAGCCTGGAAATGAGTCGAAAAAAAGTCCTTCAATATTGTCATTAAGCACCTTCTACAATGCTGAGGAATGTTACAGCGTCCATCAAAGGATGAGATTGTATTGAATATATTGAACTAATATTAAACTTCTAAGTGAAAGTTTCATAAGTAGATAGGAAGTTTGGGCAGCAAGGTGGCTCAGTGGTTAGCACTTATCCTTTGCAGTGCTGCGCTGGGGTCCTGGGTTCAAATCCATCCATGGACAACATCTGCAAGGAGTTTGTATGTTCTCCCTGTGTTTTTGTGGGTTTCCTCTGGGTTCCCCGGTTTCCTCCCATGCAAAGACATACTGATAGGGAATTTAGATTGTGAGCCCCAATGGGGACAGTGCCGGTAATGTCTGTAAGGAGCTGCAAAATATTATGCCACTATATAAGCAAAGTCTAAATAATAAAAAATGCTGCTCGAACAGCGGTGCACTCTGATAAGGCAGGTAAAGACACCGTGAGAAATAGACAATCTGTGAAGATTTATTGGAGAAAGGCCCAACAGCACTGAGAACATCAGACTGCCAGGCCCTTTCCAGAGAAAGACTTATCAGATTTTCAATTGAATGTTTCAGCTGGAATCCCCCTTTAACAAACATGTAGGGATTTCATTGCTTTTGTGTCTACAGAAGAAATGCATTTGGCTAGTCAAGTGTGACCTATGTATTGCAACCCTCTTATTTGCCCCCCCCCACCTAAATCTGAGTTTGGGAGGCTATTTATTTGGTGCTGTTGCACCCCCCAGCTTGGAGGTTCTCCAGAGAAGGGTTCTATCTGAGGACCCCCCCCAGCTCGGAGGTTCTCTTGAGAAGAGTTCTATCTGGGGACCCACCAGCTCGGAGGTTCTCCTGAGAAGGGTTCTATCTGAGGACCCACTAGCTCGGAGGTTCTCCTGAGAAGGGTTCTATCTGAGGACCCACCAGCTCAGAGGTTCTCCTGAAAAGGGTTCTATCTGAGGATGGACCCTCTTTAAAGTGAAAGTAAACTGGATATATTAAGACCTTTACACCTTTTTGTGAACTGTGTCGGAATTTAACTCCGGCATTAATGCACTGTCACCATCATTTTCAAGTTCATTCAGCCTGCCAGGAACCTGTAGATCTTTGAAGTCTTTACCAGATGGCAGGTCTTAGTTTGGAAATAAAGCCTCATAGAGTTTCAGCGGTTGAATAGCTTGAATGATGAAGTATACTATTCCACTGTTTTTGCCAAAAAATATGTACAGTGTGTGGTTTGATGGGTCTTAGACTGCACTGGGAGGATCAGGAATATAAAGGTGGTGTGGTTGTGTGCAAAGAAGTCTGAAGAGATCAATGATCGGGAGAGAAAACGCTTCGCAATTTAAGCAAGATGTTGTTTTTCCGCTTGTGGCAGAATTTTTCTGTGATCCTGGTGAATTTCACTCCCTTGCAAGGCTTGAACTTTATTGAGTGCAGTCCAAGAAAGACAGCTGAGTAATTTGCAGGAAGCAATCTTTTCCTAGAAGTATGCAGTTCCAAATCCGTACAGATTCTCCGACCACTGAGACACCAGAGCCGGGCAAGCAGATCTTGTCTAAAAAAAACCTTGAGCAACTGTATATAAAACAAGCTTGTTGAACTCCGCAATGAGAAATTCATTATTGCTTCCAGAAACTAAATGTGCTGCCTGGAGAAGTGGCGCTCCAGTGCTAAGCCCAGTCCGTCAGTCAGTTCTGAGGCAGCTGTTTCCTGACATTTCTGTAAAATGTTGTGGAAAAACTAATGAAGGTGGTACAGTAATGGTTTCAAGCTTGGTTTGTGGAAAATATGACACTGTTTCCATCAGCAATTAAGAATGAACAGGGCTGTGTTTTTCCTCTAGTGGGAGCAGCATGTCGTTGATGCACACAGGAAGGAGAAGAGACATCAGAGACGTGGGGTTGCGTTAGGTCAGCAGTACAGCTATGTGTAAGGCGTAATGTACACTGCGGACACACGGAGACAATGAGCCCATGCTTCCATGAAAAGGACAGGCTACCGCTTCCTTCCAAGTTAAACCGGAGAAGCCCCTTTTTGGCAAATCTACCCACATGATATTATCATAGAGCTTCCCCTGCTATTTCCTGATAGTGACACGCAGTAGCAGCTGTGGAGGAGAGCAAAACAGCTTTATCCACCATCTCTCATGGTCTGCATTGGCTAAAAACAGAGGAACAAAGTTCACATGCATCGATTGTATGGCTTCTGTAGAGACGGAACAGTAAAGAATATAGAAAGCAGATTTTCTTTCCATTTAGGTTACTGTTTAGTTTTACTTTTTTTTCACTTTTTATTTCTCATAATATCAATTTTTCAAAAAAGGCTACTAATAATAATCATCGTCTTATATTTGCATGAAAGAGGAAAGAAAAGGTTTACTCTATATCCATCTACAAACACATGTGTATGTATATACAGGTGCAGCTCACAAAATTAGAATATCATCAAAAAGTTCATTTATTTCAGTTCTTCAATACAAAAAGTGAAACTCATATTATATAGAGTCATTACAGAGTGATCTGTTTCAAGTGATTATTTCTGTTAATGTTGATGATTATGGCTTCAGCCAATGAAAACCCAAAAGTCATTATCTCAGTAAATTAGAATACTTTATAACGCCAGCTTGAAAAATGTATTTAAAATCCAAAATGTTAGCCTTCTGAAATGTATGTTCTGTAAATGCACTTGGTCATGGCTCCTTTGGCATCAATTGATGCATCAATGCGGCGTGGCATGGAGGCGATCAGCCTGTGGCACTGCTGAGGTGTTATTGAAGCCCAGGTTGCTTTGGTAGCAGCCTTCAGCTCTTCTGCATTGTTGGGTCTGGTGTCTCTCATCTTGCTCTTGACAATACCCCATAGATTCTCAATGATTGTGGATACTTCACACTAGACTTTGGAAATCAAGGTCCCAGAGTCTGGAGGAAGAGTGGAGAGACAGACAATACAAGCTGCTTAAGGTCTAGTGTGAAGTCTCCACAATCAGTGATGGTTTGGTGAACTATGTCATCTGCTGGTGTAGGTCCATGTATTTTATCAAGACCAAAGTCAGCACGGCCGTCTACCAGGAAATTTTAGAGCACTTCATGCTTCCCTCTGTCGACAAGCTTTTTGGAGTTGGAAATTTCATTCTCCAGCGGGACTTGGCACCTGTCCACACTGCCAAAAGTACCAATACCTGGTTTAAAAACAACAGTATCACTGTTCTTGATTGAACAGCAAACTCGCCTGACCTTAAGTATTGTCAAGAGGAAGATGCGCTGAAGGCTGCTATCAAAGCAACCTGGGCTTCCATAACACCTCAGCAGTACCACAGGCTGATCGCTTCCATGCCACGCCGTATTGATGCAGTAATTGATGCAAATAGAACCACGACCAAGTATTGAGTGCATTTACTGAACATACATTTCAGTAGGCCAACATTTGCGGATTTTAAAATCATTTTTCAAGCTGGTGTTACAAAGTATTCTAATTTACTGAGATAATGACTTTTGGGTTTTCATTGGCTGTAAGCCATAATCATCAACATTAACAGAAATAAACACATGAAATAGATCACTCTGTTTGTAATGACTATAATATGAGTTTCACTTTTTGCATTGAAGAACTAAAATAAATTAACTTTTTGATGATATTCTAATTATGTGAGATGCACCTGTGTGTGTGTATATTATATATATATAATATATATATATATATATATATATAATATATATATATATTTTGATGATATTCTAATTATGTGAGATGCACCTGTGTGTGTAATATAAAACATTATTTTTTATTATTATTATTATTATTATTAACACAGTTCAACAACAAAATAGTATAATTCATTGCTAAGATTTGATGCTGCTAAAACTGAAAATGATAAAGTTGAGAATTATCTCTAGTTTTTATTTTACAAGTGTCGATTGTGGAGAGTTGTAATGTAGTAAATGTATGAAAACCAATATATATATTTTTTCAATATTAGGATGGCAATATCTGGGAAGAGAAACACTTCAGCCTGGTGCAAAAATGTACAAAATGAACCATTGGTTAATTCTAAGAAAATTTTACTCCCTCCGCTACACATCAATCTAGGATGAATGAAAAACTTGAAATGAAGAAAGTGATGGTTTCAAGTATATGACATCAAAATTTCCTTGATTCCACAATTGTTTTTGGGTTTATTATTTACCATGTTCACTAAATGCTAAACCTGACCTGACAATATGATTCCTCAGGTCCATACAAGCGCACAGATACCAAACATGTATAGATTCTTTATTATTTATGTGGTGAAACAAATGGATTTTTTGGGTCCAATCCGTTAATGGAATTAAGTTCCAGTTCCCTTTTTTTTAGTCTTATACTCTCATAGTTTTTTACTTTGAACTTAAACTTTTTGCTAGATTGGCTGCTTAACAATAAGCTGATCACAGGATCCTTGATACTGAATCATAGAATGGTAGAGTTGGAAGGGACCGCCTGTTTCATCTGGTCCAACCCCCTGCTCAAAGCAGGATTCACTAAATCATCCCAGACTGATGTCTGTCCAGCCTCTGTTTGAAGACTTCCATTGATGGAGAACTCACCACCTCTCGTGGCAGCCTGTTCCACTCATTGATCACCCTCACTGTCTAAAAGTTTTTTTCTAATATCTAATCTGTGTCTCCTCCCATTCAGTTTCATCCCATTTCTTATAGTCTTTCCTTTTGCAAATGAGAATAAAGATGATCCTTCTACAATGTGACAGCTTTTGAGATATTTGTAGACAGCTATTAAGTCTCCTCTCAGTCTTCTCTTTTGCAAGCTAAACATTCCCAAATACTGCAACCGTTCCTCATAGGACATGGTTTGCAGACCGGACACCATTCTGATCGCTTTTCTCTGAACTTGCTCCAGTTTATTGATGTCTTTTTTAAAATGTGGTGCCCAAAACTGGACACAGTATTCCAGATGAGGTCTGACCAAAGAGGAGTGGAGGGCAATAATGACTTCACGTGATCGTGATCTAGACTGTATGCTTCTGTTGATACATCCCAGAACTGTACTTGCCTTTTTTGCTGCTGCATCACACTGTTGACTCATGTTCAGTCTGTGATCTATTAGTATACCCAAGTCTTTTTCACATGTACTGTTGCTTAGTCCTATTCCTCCCATTCTGTATATGCTTTTTTCATTTTTATTGCCCGGATGTTGTACTTTGCATTTTTCCCTATTAAAAACCATTCTGTTAGTTGCTGCCCATTGCTCCAGTTTATTGATATCTTTTTGAATCCTCTCTCTCTCTTCTCTAGTATTAGCTATCCCTCCTAGCTTTGTATCATCAGCAAGTTTATTCAGTTTACCCTCAATTCCTTCATCTAAATCATTGATAAAGATGTTGAACAATACAGGGCCCAAGACAGAGCCCTGTGGTACCCCACTTGATACATTCTTCCAACTGGATGTGCAGCCATTTACTACCACTTTTTGGATCCGATCACTAAGCCAGTTATGAATCCACCTAACAGTTGCTGAGATCCTCTTAATTAGCTGGGGCAGAAGCTTGCAGCTTTTCATTCTTTGCAGTGCCACCTCTGGTGAAGTGGAGGATTACACAATTTTCAGTGAAATAAAAAATAGGAAATTCGTTTTACTATTCCCACTCAATTTGTGGGTGCTCAAATACAATCCATATTATGGACCTAGAGCTGTGTTACATTACTCTTTAATAGCAGGCTATTAAAGTATAGTGAGACTGGCAAAGCTTAAAGGGAAACTTTTCACAATTAAACTGTATATAAAATGTTAAGTAACTTTTGCAAATACTCAATCTACGGGTCTTGTACAGTCTTTTTCTCCATTCTTGTCTAAGGCTAAAGTGTTTATATCTTTTTACATTTTTTTACTTGGGATGCCCTATGTTATTTTATTTTTTTTAACTGAAAAAAACAAATTGTGACTGTATACACATCAATACGCACTTTCAAGTTATTTGAGAACCACATTGCTGTTTTCATGCCAGAAATGATACTGTGGGGATCACTGAAACATCACGTGAGTTATAGAAAAAACAGCTCTTACGAGTTATTGGAAATCAGTGTTCAAGTGGAAGTTAATGTGACTTTAATGCAGAGGTGTGGTTTCAACGTCAGCACTCTACACATTTGTCAAGGGGGTAAGAAGTTGATAATGTCATTTAGCACACATGGTCCCAGACAAATATCTCCTGATAAGCATTGATTTTCCTCTTTTCGCTGCAGCCATTGCACTTAAGAGAAAAGAACATCCCTATTTCCATTCCTTAGGGGTGACAGAATGGCCTCATGATAATGGAACCCACACTTCATCATGCTTTTATAAAAAGTTTGTGTGGAGCAGTCAACAACTAGATCTGGTATTTATGTTGTTAGTAAGATATTATCGGTGAAATTGATTTTTCATTTTAACTTGTAAAATGTAAGGAATAAAAATTAGATATGTGCTCAATAAAGAACAGTTATATGATATTGCATTAGGCAGCATGTCAATAAAAGCTTAGAAAGTCATGATAATATTATGGCTGCTCCTATATCCAGAAGCATGACTGCTAACTGACTAGCCCTTATTAGCATTTACTATATAGGGCCGGTTTTAGACGTGCGACATTCACGCAGCGATGCATTTACTGTTGGTGGGACTCTTGATCCATAGGCTTATATAAGGCTATTGCGTTCAGGAGAACTGCAGCTGGTCTGGATATTGTGGTCCACACTTGGAGCAAGAATTTGGGATTTTGAGAAGCTGACCCAACTAGATGGATTTGTTGTCTTGTGGTGTCTTCGCACATACCTGCTTGACTCTTGTTTTTTCCACTGATACATTTTTAGTAACGTTCTTTCTTGCTCCCTTCTTATAATCTCTCACCTTCAATAGCTTAACCAAGTCCTAATTCCTTATTTTCAGCTCTATTTTTTGCTTACTTTACCCTAATTTCTTTACTCCAACAATACCCCATAGATTTTCAGTGGACATTATGAGGTAGGGAGGAGGGTGAACTATCAAAAACTACCCTCAACTTCTCTGGCATAAAAAGATACAGAATTGTTAGCGCATACTTTTTTGTGCAAAAAATAGCCCTTTTGCAGTTTTTGCCCTTCTTTCGTGATTTTTTAGTAGTGACCAGAAAAGTGTTCAAAGTTGAGTAGGAAGAAATTGACAAATATATCGCAAACCTACACCAGTAAATAGCTGGCATAGATTATAATTTTAGCACATAGACAGGCACAGACGCACAAAATTTTTAAGGGGCACGGTCTTAAAAATGTGGTGCATTTTACTAGAACCATGTATGAAACGCCAGTATTAATAGATTCCCTCCAGTGAGTTTTAGACATTTTTGCACCTCATTGGACAGCTGTGAAAACTGTCTAGAAAAGTAGGCATAGCTAGATCGAAGGGCAATATTGTGTATGACATTGTTTTGGTATTAAATATTGGTGTCAATTAAATCAGCCAATAAGGAGAAAAGTGTCTAACGTGTAATGATATGTGGCAAGTCTATCACACATCATGCTCCACTGTGATAAATTCAGCACTGTTCTTCTTATCTGATCTGGTTTGATCGCTTTATAACAATAATAATCTGCTCCATTGTTCTTAGAAACTGCAAGATGTTTTGTTCTCAGCTGTCTGAAACCATTGGGCTAATACAGTATCCAATAGAACAGAACATAAAATTTGTCATAAAAAACCTGCCTACAAAAGCACAGTATGGCAGCATACACCTCTTCTGGTCAATATGTTGACATATACAAGCCCTTTGGCCACGTTCCTGGGTTTACATTCTGTATGTGCAGATTTTTCAGTTGCACATAAGGTCGTAGGATAGCAGTCACACTTCATGTGTCTCATTTTTTTCTCTTTTCTATTTGTCCTCCTCTGACTTAGGACATAGGGAATGGCTTTTTTTCTTTGATTAATGCATGCCTTTTTATATATATATATATATATATATATATATTATATATATATATTATTTGCTTTTCTTAAAATGTGGTATTTCCCAAGATTCAAACTCACAACCTGTAGCATGATGACAGTTTATCAGTGAGTGGAATAGGAGAATTTTTTTCTTCCTAAATACAGTCATGGCCAAAAGTTTTGAGAATGACACAAATATTATATTTTCACATGATCTGCTGCCCTCTGGTTTTTATGTGTGTTTGACAGATGTTTTTATCACAGACAGAAATATAATAATTGCAAACATATGAGTAACAAAAGCTTATATTGACAGTTAGAATGAGTTAATGCAGCAAGTCAATATTTGCAGTGTTGACCCTTCTTCTTCAGGACCTCTGCAGTTCTCCCTGGCATGCTCTCAATCAACTTCTGGACCAAATCCTGACTGATAGCAGTCCATTCTTGCACAATCAATGCTTTCATTTTGTCAGAATTTTTAGGTTTTTGTTTGTCCACCCGTCTCTTGATGATTGAGCACAAGTTCTCAATGGGATTAAGATATGGGGAGTTTCCAGGCCATGGACCCAAAATCTCTATGTTTTGTTCCCTGAGCCATTTAGTTATCACCTTTGCTTTATGGCAAGGTGCTCCATCATGCTGGAAAAGACATTGTTGATCGCCAAACTGCTCTTGGAGGGTTGGGAGAAGTTGCTCTTGGAGGACATTCTGGTACCATTCTTTATTCATGGCTGTGTTTTTAGGCAAGACTGTGAGAGAGCCGATTCCCTTGGCTGAGAAGCAACCCCACACATAATTGGTTTCAGGATGCTTAACAGTTGGCATGAGACAAGACTGGTGGTAGCGCTCACCTTGTCTTCTCCGAATGAGGCGTTTTCCTGATGTCCCAAACAATCGAAAAGGGGATTCATCAGAGAAAATAACTTTACCCCAGTCCTCAGCAGTCCACTGCCTGTACCTTTTGCAGAATATCAGTCTGTCCATGATGTTTTTTCTGGAGAGAAGTGGCTTCTTTGCTGCCCTCCTTGAGACCAGGCCTTGCTCCAAGAGTCTCCGCCTCACAGTGCGTGCAGATGCTCTCACACCTGCCTGCTGCCATTCCTGAGCAAGCTCTGCACTGCTGGTAGCCCGATCCCGCAGCTGATACACTTTTAAGAGATGGTCCTGGCGCTTGCTGGTCTTTCTTGGGCGCCCTGAAGCCTTTTTGGCAACAATGGAACCTCTCTCCTTGAAGTTCTTGATGATGCGATAGATTGTTGACTGAGGTGCAATCTTTCTAGCTGCAATACTCTTCCCTGTTAGGCCATTTTTGTGCATTGCAATGATGACTGCACGTGTTTCTTTAGAGATAACCATGGTTAACAGAAGAGAAACAATGATGCCAAGCACCAGCCTCCTTTTAAAGTGTCCAGTGGTGTCATTCTTAATTAATCATGACAGATTGATCTCCAGCCATGTCCTCATCAACACCCACACCTGTGTTAATGGAGAAATCACTGAAAAGAGGTTAGCTGGTCCTTTTAAGGCAGGGCTGCAATGATGTTGAAATGTGTTTTGGGGGATAAAGTTCATTTTCTAGCCAAATATTGACTTTGCAAGTAATTGCTGTTAAGCTGATAACTCTTTATAACATTCTGGAGTATATGAAAATTGCCATTAGAAAAAGTGAAGCAGTAGACTTTGTAAAAATTAATATTTGCGTCATTCTCAAAACTTTTGGCCATGACTGTATGTAAATAGTTTTCTTCTTTACTGGCATATTGTACTGGTACATAGAGATACATCTCTACATACCAGTAAATTTTTGTATATCCAATACATCACTATTTACAAGTACTTCTCTAACATACTTGTGTGTCAAGAATAAAATTAAATAGTTTTTGTTCCTACAAAATTACTAAAACTCAGTAAATAACAATTACAATGATCTTATTTTTAATATACTTTTTAAAAATAAACCAGTAAATAGCATGGACATATTTGATACCTGCGGTAATCATAATAACCTGTACAATAAAGTGAACAGATTATTTACGGTGATCAACAGATGGAGTAAAAAAGGTCATTTTCCTTTAATATCTCCATGAAACCCATGCAAAAAAATGAACAGAAATGTAATGCTACATACATGTTTGTGAAAATGACATATTAAAACAAAGAAGCAAGTGAAACTTACATAAAAACTAAAAAGTTAAGACTGTTAGTTTCAACTGTGAATGAATGAGAAAAAAATCTTGTTGTGGATCTAAAAATTGTCATTGTGTAACACGTGTATTATATGTGCGCATTTTAAATATACTTTTGTGCATGTTTGTGCTATGTATATACATGCTTAATGTGTAAGTACGTATGCTATGTTTCAGGATGTACATATTTTATATATGTGTTCCTAATGTGAATATGGATGTAAATGTGCATTTGTACATTCAGGTGGGGCATGATAAAGGGGGACTTAGACACAAGTGTTTCACTGGACCTTTCACTGTTAGTGTCCACCCCTATACCAAAGCTTTATCAATATATATATTTTTTATTATTATTACTGCACTGATACAATTTATATGTAAGGTCTACATAAATGAACAGTCAATTGGAAGGCATAACTGGTAGTCACCAAAATATGACATGGATATCCCTCTTCACATATATAAAATCTTTCAGCTGTTTGTGCTCACGTGTATAGAACTAGCTGTTGATTTGAATGGGGATGTAGAATAAACAAGGCAAGCCTTATATGAGAAGGGAAGCAAAGACTTTTTCAGTGGCCTCATTTGTTTGGAGCCGTGACATGTAAATTCTGCATTCAAATATTTACGATAACAGTTCGCTTTGTGTCACTGTTTAAGATCATAGGATTTCTTGGAATTTTGTTTTCCTGTAGAAGTATCTATAAACTGCACAGCAATATAATAGATGTAATAACTAGAGTTGAGCGAAACAGGTCGGTCAGATTAAAAAGTCGCCGACTTTCGCCAAAGTCGGGTTTCGTTGGCCGAAACCCGACCATAGTGTGCAGTTGGCCATGCGGTCGTCGACCCGAGCTCCCAAGTCGGTTTTCCCATAATGCTTGCAGGTGCCTTTTTTCAGCCAATAAGCAAGGACGTACACTGTGGGCAACGAGATGACATGAGCAGCGTCCACCACCATCTTAGAGAAGGGCATTGCAGTGATTAGCTTGCTTTGGGGGGCGTCATAGTGTCTATAAAAGCCCTGAGCGCTGACCTCCATTTTACTTTCCTGATATTAACAGTAGGGAGAGGTTGCTGACGCTGTTTATCAGTAGGGAGAGAGTTAGGCTGGAAAGAGAAGATCTGTGCTTGTGCTGATAGCAATTGTGCTCTACAGTTAGTGTGCAGTGACAGGGGAGGATTTTCTTGTGTGCAGCAGCGCTGGTTATTAGGCTGCCTGATAGCTGTATTGCTGTGTGTACACTGCTGTGCAGACTGCTTTTTACACAGCACTAATACTTTTATTCTTTTTTTCTGCACAGTTACCGAGTGTTCATTTTTTTCCACACGCTCCTCACACACTACCGTGTACCGACTGGTATCACGGACAAATACATGCTGACTATCTGTGTGTGACTCCGGAAATATATACAGAGATTGCAATTTTCCCCTACACCGTATACAGCTGTACGCTTCTGAGACAGTACCGTATATCTGCTCTTTGTATTACGGTCAAATCCATACTGAGTGATCGTCTGTGTGTGACTCCGGAAATATATACGGAGATTTAAATTTTCCCCAAAACCGTATACAGCTGTCCGCTTCTGATACAGTACCGTATATCTGCTCTTTGTATTACAGTCAAATCCATACTGAGTGAGCGTCTGTGTGTGACTCCGGAAATATATACAGTACTGAGATTTAAATTTTCCTCTACGCCATATACAGCTGTATGCTCCTCATACAGTACCATATATCTGCTGGTATTTTTGGTACATTTTCCCAAAGATGAGGAAGTATGGTGGAAGAGGCCATGGACGTGGGCGGGGGGGCCAGCTGGGAATGATGGTGGTGGTACATCTGCTGGTAGTGCCAAAAGCTCAATAGCACCTAAGGCAGGAGGTGTTGAGCCTGCGTCATCGTCTGGCTCCAGAAGGCCTTGAAGGCTCCCTTTTCTGGGAGTAGGTAAACCGCTTTGAAAGCCGGAGCATCAGGAACAGGTTTTGGCTTACATTGCCGAAACAGCCTCCAGCTCTATCGCCTCCTCTTCTGAAGTTTCCAAAAATGCAAGCACTGAGTCGTCAGTGCAGGCTCCTGGTCAGGAACAACACCTTTCCTTGTGTCCTTCACCCCCACCAAAAGTGAAGGATGCGGCAGGCCACACTTCAGATTACTCCATGGAGCTCTTTTCACATACCATGCCTGGGTTATCAAGTCAAATCCTGAATTCCCCAGTCCAAAATGAATATGCCATGGAGTGCACTGATGCACAGCCACTGCTATATGATTCTGCTGGTACATTCACCCAGAGCACTGCATTGCCCTCGCACTCTACTGAGCCAGAATCTGACCCTGATGAAACTCAGGTGCCCTTCCCGCATACGATACCACCTTATACGGTGACACAGAGGAAGGTGCAGATGAAATTGAAGAGGAGGTGATGGATGACCCAGTTGTTGACCCGGATTGGCATCCATTGGGGGAAGAGGGTGCCGCTGGCAATAGCTCAGAAGAGTAGGAGGATCCGCGGCAGGCATCACAGCTGCGGTTATCTGGCAGGCCTGTAGCAGTCCAAAAACGTGTTAGAAAAACAAAAAGAGTTGCATGACAGATTGGCCAGATGGTCAAATTAGCACAGCGTGCAAGCCCTGAAAATTTATCCCATAGTAGGAAGAGTGCAGTGTGGCACTTTTTTTACCAAAATCCTATTGATGAGGCAAAAGTTATCTGTAAGAAGTGCGGAAGGACCTTTAGCCGATGGAAAAAACTCCGAAAATTGAATACCAGTTGCATGCTTAGACATTTAAACACCATGCACTTGCAAGTGTGGACGGACTACAAAATCTCACTGGCTTTGAACGCCTACATTGCCAAACTGATCTCATTAGAGATGATGCCCTTCCATTTGGTTGAAAGCGCAGCGTTCTGAGAGCTCATGGCCTACGCTGTCAGCACTTCTTTTCTAGAAAAGCCATCCCTGCCCTCCACCTGCATGTGAAAGACCGCATTGTCCATGCACTCAAACAATCAGTGACTGGAAAGGTGCATGTTATGAATGTGCTAGAGATGGTTTCTGAGCAGAGGCTCCCTCTGGTGGTTACAGACAATACTGAACCTTTCAGCGAGGAGTGGCAATCTGGAATAACGGACTGGTCTGATATAAGGGAGGTTCCCTCCCATGATGGTTGCCGTGATCAATTGTTCTTGTCTCAATTGTGGTTCCTGGTTCATTTGGAAGTTTGCTGGAGTCTTGCCTGCATCTCCTGCTTTCAGATAAGACATTTTTTGCTTTTCTTTTTGTGCTTGCTTTTTGCATTGTTTTCTGCACGTTTGTGGAGGTCAGCCAGGTCCCCTCCTGGGGCCTGAGCTCCTCACAGTTTTTCTGCAGCCACTGTTATTTGCTCATTTGCTTTTTCCTGTTTTTTCAGCGGCTGCGGCTTGGTTTTTGTTCACACTGAGATCTGATGTAGTGGGTGGCGAGATCGTGTGATCTCAGTATTTTTGTAATCAGAATTGTTGGATTTTTGTAGGGTTTTCTGGGTTGCAGAAAGTAATCTCTCCTGTCCCATCCTATTTAGTCAGCTTGTGGCCCTAGCGTTTGCTCAGTCTATTTTCTGCCTATGTTTGTATTTTCATCTTGTCTAACCACCATTATATGTTTGGGGCTTCCTATTTTCTTTGGGGATCTGCTCCGGGGCAGATAGCTTTCATCTTTCTGCCTTTAGGTGTAGTTATCGCTCAGGCTGTGATGAGGCGTCTAGGATCAACGTAGGAACGCTCCACGACTGCCTCTAGTTGTGTCGTTAGTTTAGGAATCTGCAACCCATCAGTTACCAACATCTCAGGTGTTCGGCTGCCCTACTGTTGTTCCTGTCCTCCTCAGCTACCGAAACATAACAGTATCACCGGCCTGAACTGAGGATTGTATGGTACTCACAGAAGGGAAAAATAGTGTGGAAAGAAAAAAGTTGTCAGAGTTGTCAGAGATTTTTTTTTCTGTCTGTTGCATTTTTTCCCTCTTTTTCTCTGGGTGCTGAGGAGGATTTTTTTTTCTCTCAATGGAGTTTGCACAGTTGTCTGGCCGTGTGGATCAGCTTGTCACTGAGGTTCGGAGTATTGCTACCTATCTTGCTGGGTTGCCGGTTGTGGAACCTAGGATTCCCATGCCAGATTTGTTTTTGGGGGATCGGACTAAATTTCTGAATTTCAAAAATAACTTTAAGTTGTTTTTTGCCTTAAAGCCTAAGTCTTCAGGTAACGCAGCACAGCAGGTTCAAATTGTCATCTCTCTCCTGCGCGGCGATCCTCAGGATTGGGCTTTTTCCCTGACACCCGGGGATCCTGTTTTGACTTATATTGATGCATTTTTTCTGGCTCTGGGGTTATTGTACGATGAACCTAATGTCACTGATCAAGCTGAAAAAATCTTGTTGGCATTAAATCAGGGTCTTGAAGACGCTGAGTTGTACTGTCAGAAATTCCAAAAGTGGACAGTCCTAACCAAATGGAATGATGATGCTTTGGCAGCCCTTTTTCAGAAGGGGCTGTCAGAGAATGTCAAGGTTGTTATGGTGGGATTCTCTGCTCCCTCTGGTCTCAATGATTCTATGTCATTGGCTATTCAAATTGACAGACGTTTGCGTGAGCGCAGAGGTATGCGTGAGATAGTGTTGCCTTGTGAGCCAGCTTCTGAGCCCATGCAGTGTGATAGAGTGACTTCTGTGGCTCAGCGTCATGAGTTTCGAAAGCGCAATGGGTTATGTTTCTACTGTGGTGATGCCTCTCATGCTATTTCAGTCTGCCCTAAGCGGGGAAGACGTTTTGCACGCTCAGTTGTCTTGGGTAGTGTTCAGACTAAATTTCTGTTGACTGTTACCCTGATTTGCTCCCTGTCAACATTTTCTTCTCAGGCTTTTGTTGATTCAGGAGCAGCTATTAACCTGATGAATTTTGACTTTGCCAAACGTTGTGGGTTTCCCATGATACCCCTGCGGAAGTCTATTCCCCTACTGGGCATTGATTCTACCCCTTTGGCGGAGAATAAACCCCAGTTTTCTACTCAGGTGATAATGACGGTTGAACCAGATCATCAGGAGAGTTGCAAATTTCTGGTGCTGTATAATCTGCATGACATCATTGTACTAGGTTTCCCTTGGTTATAGTCTCATAATCCTGTTTTGGATTGGAAATCTGTGTCTGTGACCAGTTGGGGCTGCCAATGTGTTAATGCCAACACTCCTGTTTTTTCTGCCTCTCCCAAGTCTCAGGATGTTCCTGACTTTGTGACTGATTTTTCTGATGTATTTAGTGAAAGTAAATCTGCATCTTTGCCCCCTCACAGGAGCTACGATTGTGCTATTGAATTAGTGCCTGGTAGTAAGTTCCCTAAAGGTCGCCTTTTTAACTTGTCTGTACCTGAACATGACGCTATGCGGTCTTATATCAAGGAGTCATTGGAGAAGGGTCATATCAGACCATCCTCTTCACCCTTGGGTGCCGGTTTTTTCTTTGTGACCAAAAAGGATGGTTCATTAAGGCCGTGTATTGATTATCGTCTCTTGAACAATATCACTGTGAAATATCAATATCCGTTACCCTTGATTTCTGACCTGTTTTCCAGGGTGAAAAGTGCTACTTGGTTTACCAAGCTTGACCTCAGGGGGGCATATAACCTTATTCGCATTAAGCACGGGGATGAATGGAAGACGGCATTTAATACCCCAGAGGGGCATTTTGAGTACCTAGTGATGCCCTTTGGGCTCACTAATGCTCCTTCTGTCTTCCAGTCCTTCATGAATGACATTTTCAGGGATTTTGTGGATAAATTTCTGATTGTTTATTTGGATGATATCTTGATTTTTTCCAATGACTGGGACTCTCATGTGAAACATGTTCGGACTGTGTTCCAGATTTTGAGAGAGAATGCTCTGTATGTGAAGGGATCAAAGTGTCTTTTTGTCGTACAGAGGATCTCATTTCTGGGATTCATTTTGTCCCCATCTGTTATTGAAATGGACCCGGTCAAGGTTCAGGCCATCTGTGATTGGGTCCAACCTACTTCATTAAAGGCTCTTCAAAGATTCTTGGGTTTTGCCAATTTTTATCGTAAATTTATTGGTAATTTCTCTGTTATTGTTAAACCATTGACTGATTTGACCAAAAAGGGTTCTGATGTGGTGAATTGGCCTCCTGAGGCAGTCTCTGCGTTTCAGGAACTTAAGCAGAGATTCACTTCTGCTCCTGTTCTACGGCAGCCTGATGTTTCTCTGCCATTTCAGGTGGAGGTTGATGCCTCTGAAATTGGGGCAGGTGCTGTTTTGTCCCAAAGAGATCCAGAGACCTCTAAACGTAACCCTTGTGCCTATTTCTCTCGAAAATTTTCTCCAACTGAACGTAATTATGACGTGGGTAATCGGGAGTTATTGGCCATGAAGTGGGCTTTTGAAGAGTGGAGACATTGGCTGGAGGGAGCCAAACATCAGGTGGTGGTCCTCATGGACCATAAGAATCTGGTTTATCTGGAATCAGCCAAGCGACTTAATCCTAGACAGGCCAGGTGGGCCTTGTTTTTCACACGTTTTAATTTTGTGGTTTCCTTTCTTCCTGGCACTAAGAATGTTAAGGCGGATGCCCTCTCGAGGAGTTTCCTTGCGGACTCTCCTGAGTTATCTGATCCTGCTGTTATTTTGAAAGAGGGTGTAGTTCTTTCCGCCATCTCGCCCAATTTGAGACTGGCTCTGGAAGGGTGTCAGGAGGATAAACCCGAGCGCTGCCCTATTGGGAAATTGTTTGTCCCAGACCGGTGGAAAAAGAGTGTGATGTCTGAGATTCATTGTTCCGCGTTGGCCGGTCATCCCGGAATTTTTGGTACCAGAGACTTGGTTAGTAGCTCCTTTTGGTGGCCTACTTTGTCTCGTGACGTCAGGGAATTTGTGCAGTCCTGCGGGACTTGCTCTCGCTCCAAGCCTTGCTCTCACTCTAGTGGTTTGTTGATGCCATTGCCTGTGCCCAAGAGACCATGGACCCATATCTCTATGGATTTCATTTCCGACCTCCCTGTTTCTCAGAGAATGACCGTTATCTGGGTGATTTGTAATAGGTTTTCCAAAATGATACATCTTGTGCCATTACCTAAGTTGCCTTCCTCCTCTGAATTGGTGCCTTTGTTCCTTCAGCACGTGGTTCGGTTACACGGCATCCCTGAGAACATTGTGTCTAACAGAGGAGTCCAGTTTGTTTCCAGATTTTGGAGGACTTTTTGTTCTAAACTTGGTGTTCAATTGTCTTTCTCCTCTGCTTTTCATCCTCAGACCAATGGACAAACTGAGAGAACAAACCAGACATTGGAGACTTATCTGAGATGCTTTGTGTCTGCTGATCAGGATGACTGGGTCTCTTTTTAGCCTTTGGCTGAGTTTGCTCTTAATAATAGGGCTAGCTCTGCCACTTTGATGTCTCCATTTTTCTGCAATTTTGGGTTTCACCCTCGATTTTCTTCAGGACAGACGGAGGCTTCTGTCTGTCCAGGTGTTGACTCTGTTGTGGAGCGTATGCAGCAGATTTGGGACCAGGTAGTGGAGAGGTTGCCCCTCTCTCAGGAGAGGGCCCAGCGGTTTGCCAACCGGCATAGGACTGATGGTCCTCGGTTTGAAGTGGGGGACTTGGTCTGGTTGTCCTCAAGAAATATCCCTATGAGAGTTGCATCTCCTAAGTTTAAGCCTAGGTTCATTGGACCTTATAAGATCATGGAGATTCTTAATCCTGTTTCCTTTTGTTAACTTCTTCCAGGGACATTTAAGATCCATAACGTGTTCCACAAGTCCTTATTGAAGAGGTTTGTCGAGCCAGTGGTTCCTATGGCTGTGCCTCCTGACCCTGTTTTGGTTGAGGGCAATCTGGAGTATGTGATTGAGAAAATATTGAATTCTCGTTTTTCTAGACGGAAACTCCAGTATTTGGTTAAGTGGAGAGGTTATGGTCAGGAGGACAATTCTTGGGTGTTTGCTTCGGACATCCATGCTAGGAGACTCATCCGTGCGTATCACAGAGCTCATCCTGACCGACCTGGTTGCTCAAATGAGGGTTCGGTGACCCCTCCTCAAGGGGGGGTACTGTTGTGAATGTGCTAGAAATGAATTCTGAGCAGAAGCTCCCTCTGGTGGTTACAAACAGTATTGAACTATCCAATGAAGATTGTGAAGATTGGCGATCAGGTGTTACTGACTGGTCTTATATAAGGGAGGTTCCCTCCCATCAGGGTTGCCGGTGATCAATTGTTCTGGTCTCATCTTTGATTCCTGTTCACTTTGAAGCTTGCTGTTTCGTGCCTGCATCTTCTGCTAACAGATAAGACATTTTCTTCTTTTAGTTTTTTGTGCTTGCTTTTTGCATTTTGTCCTGCACTTCTGTGGGGGTCTGCCGGGTCCCCTCCGGGGGCTTGTGCTCCTCTCAGTTTAGTTCAGCCACTGTTGTTTGTTCATTTGCCTTTTCCAGTTTTTTCAGTGGCTGCTGTTTAGTTTTGTTACACCAGAGAACTACCGTATATACTCGTGTATAAGCCGAGATTTTCAGCACCTTTTTTCGTGCTGAAAATGCCCCCTCGGCTTATACACGAGTCATAGGGCAGAAACCAGCGGGGGAGGGGGTGCCGCGGCAGGAGCCGTGGCTGGGATCATACTCACCCCTCCCCGTGCCATCGCTGAGCGTCCCTGCAATCCTGCAGCTCTCCCCGTCTTCCTGCAGCTCTTCAGCACTGAGCGGTGACGTAATACCCGCTCATTAAGGTCATGTAATATGGACGCGACGCCACTCCCATGGGCGTCGCCTCCATATTCATGCCCTTAATGAGCGGTATTACATCACCGCTCAGTGCTGAAGAGAGCTGCAGGAAGACGGGGAGAGCTGCAGGATTGCAGGGACGCTCAGCGATGGCACGGGGAGGGGTGAGTATGATGGAGGAGAGGACAAGGAGCACGGAACAGGACGGGGGGGGAGAACGGTGGACTGGGAAGCATAGAGGAGGACGGGGGAAGCTGGAGCAGGACGGGGGAAGCATGGAGGAGGACAGGGGGAGAACGGAGGACGGGGAAGCATGGAACAGGACGGGGGGAGATCGGTGGACGGGGGAAGCATAGAGGAGGACGGGGAGAACGGAGGACGGGGGAAGCATGGAGCAGGACTAGGGGGGAGATCGGTGGACGGGGGAAGCGTGGAGGAGGACGGGGAAGCATGGAGCAGGACAGGGGAGGATGGAGGGCACAGCGGAGGACGGAGCAGGAGGGGGAGTACAGAGGAGAATGGGGGAGCACAGAGCTGGATGGAGGAGCAGGACGGGGGCAGCACAGAGCAGGAGGGCAGTTTATACTCCCGGCTTATACATGAGTCAATAATTTTTCCCATTTTTTTGTGGCAAAATTAGGGGGGTCGGCTTATACACGGGTCGGCTTATACACGAGTATATGCTGTAATTTAGGTGGTAGAGGTCGTGTGATCTCAGGTGTTTTTGTAATTAGTAGAATTGGTACTTTTCAGGGTTTTTTGGGATTGCAGTAAGTGACCTTCCTATCCTTTTCTATTTAGGAAGTTTGGGCCCCAACGTTTGCTCATACTGTTTTCTGTCTGTGTCTGTATTTTCCTCTTGTCTAACTGCCATTACATGTTTGGGGGCTTTCTATGTTCTTTGGGGATCTGCTCCGGGGCAGATAGTTTTCCTCTTTCTGTCTTTAGGTGTAGTTAGCTTCTCAGGCTGTGACGAGGCGTCTAGGACCAACGTAGGTACGCTCCACGGCTGCCTTTAGTTGTGGTGGTTAGTCAGGGTACTGCAATCCCATAGATTCCAACCTCTCTGGTGTATTTTCTTTTTTGCCTGCTCTCTTCAGCTACCAAATCATAACAGGTGCCGTTTTGTCCCAAAGAGATCCAGAGACCTCTAAGAGTAACTCTTGTGCCTTTTTCTCTCGAAAATTTTCTCCAACTGAACGTAATTATGACGTGGGTAATCGGGAGTTATTGGCCATGAAGTGGGCCTTTGAAGAGTGGAGACATTGGCTGGAAGGAGCCAAACATCAGGTGGTGGTCCTCACGGACCATAAGAATCTGGTTTATCTTGAATCAGCCAAGCGACTTAATCCTAGACAGTCCAGGTGGGCCTTGTTTTTCACACATTTTAATTTTGTGGTTTCTTTTCTTCCTGGCACTAAGAATGTTAAGGCGGATGCCCTCTCGAGTTTCTTTGCGTACTCTTCTGAGTTATCTGATCCTGCTGTTATTTTGAAAGACGGTGTAGTTCTTTCCGCCATCTCGCCCAATTTGAGACTGGCCTTGGAAGGGTGTCAGGAGGATAAACCTGAGCGCTGCCCTATTGGGAAATTGTTTGTCCCAGACCAGTGGAAGAAGAGTGTGATGTCTGAGATTCATTGTTCCGCGTTGGCTGGTCATCCCGGGATTTTTGGTACCAGAGACTTGGTGAGTCGGTCCTTTTCGTGGCCTACTTTGTCTCCTGACGTCAGGGAATTTGTGCAGTCCTGTGAGACTTGCTCTCGCTCCAAGCCTTGCTCTCGCTCTAGTGGTTTGTTAATGCCATTACTTGTGCCCAAGAGGCCATGGACCCATATCTCTATGGATTTTATTTCCGACCTCCCTGTTTCTCAGAGAATGACCGTTATGTGGGTAATCTGTGATAGGTTTTCCAAGATGATACATCTTGTGCCATTACCTAAGTTACCTTCCTCCTCCGAATTGGTGCCTTTGTTCCTTCAGCACGTGGTTCGGTTACATGGCATTCCGGAGAACATTGTGTCAGACAGTGGAGTCCAGTTTGTTTCCAGATTTTGGAGGACATTTTGTTCTAAACTTGGTGTTCAATTATCTTTCTCCTCTGCTTTTCATCCTCAGACCAATGGACAAACCGAGAGAACAAACCAGACCTTGGAAACTTATTTGAGATGTTTTGTGTCTGCTGATCAAGATGACTGGGTCTCTTTTTTGCCTTTGGCTGAGTTTGCTCTTAATAATAGGGCTAGCTCTGCCACTTTGATGTCTCCATTTTTCTGTAATTCTGGGTTTCACCCTCGATTTTCTTCGGGACAGGCGGAGGCTTCTGTCTGTCCGGGTGTTGACTCTGTTGTGGAGCGAATGCAGCAGATTTGGGACCAGGTAGTGGAGAGGTTGTCTCTCTCTCAGGAGAAGGCCCAACGGTTTGCCAACCGGCATAGGACTGTTGGTCCTCGGTTTAAAGTGGGGGACTTGGTTTGGTTGTCCTCAAGAAATATCCCTATGAGGGTTGCATCTCCAAAGTTTAAGCCCAGGTTCATTGGACCTTATAAGATCATGGAGATTCTTAATCCTGTTTCCTTCCGTTTGCTTCTTCCAGGGACATTTAAGATCCATAACGTGTTCCACAAGTCCTTATTGAAGAGGTTTGTCGAGCCAGTGGTTCCTATGGCTGCGCCTCCTGACCCTGTTTTGGTTGAGGGCAATCTGGAGTATGTGGTTGAGAAAATATTGGATTCTCGTTTTTCTAGACAGAAACTCCAGTATTTGGTTAAGTGGAGAGGTTATGGTCAGGAGGACAATTCTTGGGTGTTTGCTTCGGACATCCATGCTAGGAGACTGATTCGTACCTATCACCGAGCTCATCCTGATTGGCCTGGTTGCACAAGTGAGGGTTCGGTGACCCCTCCTCAAAGGGGGGAGTACTGTTATGAATGTGCTAGAGATGGTTTCTGAGCAGAGGCTCCCTCTGGTGGTTACAGACAGTACTGAACCTTTCAGCGAGGAGTGGCAATCAGAAAGCGCAGCGTTCTGAGAGCTCATGGCCTACGCTGTCCCACACTATGACCTACCCAGTCAGCACTTCTTTTCTAGAAAAGCCATCCCTGCCCTCCACCTGCATGTGAAAGACCACATTGTCCATGCACTCAAACAATCAGTGACTGGAAAGGTGCATGTTATGAATGTGCTAGAGATGGTTTCTGAGCAGAGGCTCCCTCTGGTGATTACAGACAATACTGAACCTTTCAGCGAGGAGTGGCAATCTGGAATCACGGACTGGTCTGATATAAGGGAGGTTCCCTCCCATGATGGTTGCCGGTGATCAATTGTTCTTGTCTCAATTGTGGTTCCTGGTTCATTTGGAAGTTTGCTGGAGTCTTGCCTGCATCTCCTGCTTTCAGATAAGATATTTTTTGCTTTTCTTTTTGTGCTTGCTTTTTGCATTGTTTTCTGCACTTTTCTGGAGGTCAGCCAGGTCCCCTCCTGGGGCCTGAGCTCCTCACAGTTTTTCTGCAGCCACTGTTATTTGCTCATTTGCTTTTTCCTGTTTTTTCAGCGGCTGCGGCTTGGTTTTTGTTCACACTGAGATCTGATTTAGTGGGTGGCGAGATCGTGTGATCTCAGTATTTTTGTAATCAGAATTGTTGGATTTTTGTAGGGTTTTCTGGGTTGCAGAAAGTAATCTCTCCTGTCCCATCCTATTTAGTCAGCTTGTGGCCCCAGCGTTTGCTCAGTCTATTTTCTGCCTATGTTTGTATTTTCATCTTGTCTAACCGCCATTATATGTTTGGGGGCTTACTATTTTCTTTGGGGATCTGCTGCGGGGCAGATAGCTTTCATCTTTCTGCCTGTAGGTGTAGTTATCTCTCAGGCTGTGACGAGGCATCTAGAATCAACGTAGGAACGCTCCACGGCTACCTCTAGTTGTGTCGTTAGTTTAGGAATCTGCAACCCATCAGTTACCAACACCTCAGGTGTTCAGCTGCCCTGCTGTTGTTCCTGTCCTCCTCAGCTACCGAAACATAACAGGTGCACCTCCCAACAGATGCATGGGCCAGTAGGCATATGGCCAGGGCCGTTACGTGTCCATCACTGCGCACTGGGTTAATGTGGTGGATGCAGGGTCCACAGGGACAGCGGTAGTGGGACAGTGCTGCCTAGCCCACGGTATAGGCAACAGTTGGCTGTAGGCATTCGACCCTCCTCCTCCTCCAGAAGCAAAAGCTCGTCGACAGAGCGCAGTCGCACAAGCACTTTATCCGCAGTTGCCAGTGTTGCACACGAGGTGTCCCACTATCGATCAGCTAGTGGTAAGCGTCAGCAGGCTGTTTTAAAGATGATGTCTTTGGGCGACAACAGACACACCGCGGAGGTACTGGCCGACTACTTGCAGCGAGAAACTGAGTCATGGCTGGGCAGTCTACATCTTGAGCCAGGCAAGGTAGTCAATGATAATGGCTGTAATTTTGTGGCGGCCATAGCCCTGGCAAAACTCAGACACATACCTTGCCTGGCTCTCACCTTGAACCTGGTGGTGCAGTGCTTCCTAAATAATTATCCGGAGGTAACAGCCCTGCTCCATAAGGTGCGAAGGCTGTGCTCGCACATCCGTCGCTCGCCCGTAGACTCCAGTCGTATGCAGAGGCTGCAGCGATCTCTCCACCTCCCCAAGCACCGCCTAATCATAGACTTTGCAACAAGATGGAACTCAACCATGCACATGGTTGAGAGGCTGTGCGAACAGAGGCAGGCTGTAATGCATTTGTGGGAGGATACACGGTCAGGCAGTTTGAGGGCATACATGGAGTTGTCGGATGTGCAGTGGTCAAAGCTGAAAGACCTCTGTAAAGTCCTTCCGTGTTTTGAGGAATGCACACGGCTGGTAAGCGCAGACGACGCCATCATAAGCATGAGCATCCCACTTATGCGTCCGCTCATGCAAACTTTGACGCACATTAAGGATCAGGCGTCTGCAGCAGAGGAGGAGGAGGAGGGAAGCCTTCATGACAGTCAGGCATTGTCTTGCTCAGGGAACTGTCCTGGACCAGGTGGAGGAAGAAGAGGAGGCGGATGAGGATGAGGGGGATGATTTTTGGGGAGGATGATGCTTCTCCGGGGGCAAGAGAAAATGTTGGCTTGCCAAGGTCAGGTGCATTGTTTGTGCGTGACTGGAGGGATGTGGATTTGACAGAAAGTGCTCCTCCACCCACCACTGACAGTGCATCATTGACACCTGGAACATTGGCCCACATGTGTGATTATGTCTTGCGGATCCTAAAAAGGGACCCCCGCATTGCCAAAATTATGAAGGATGACGACTATTGGTTTACCAGCAACTCTGGTAAACCGTTTGTTAGAGGTATTCCCAGCACACAGCAGCGGTTCAGGTTCTACCACGAGCCGTACTGGGCAACATGGAAAAGGTGTTTGTGGTGCACACAGCCGAAGTGATTTTGGAGACAGGGGTTTCATGACCATGTTGTGGACTGATTTCTCGAGTACTACTCACACGACTGGTAATACTGAATCGATTGCAACAGACAGGAGACAACAGTTGTCAACTATGGTTCAAAATTAGCTCTCCTCCCCTATCAATGTTCTACCTCACAGTTCATTCCCCTTTGACTACTGGGCCTGTAAACTGGACACCTTGAATGAATTGGCACAATATGCCTTACAGGAGCTGGCTTGCCCTGCTGGTAGTGTGCTATCAGAAAGAGTCTTCAGTGCTACTGGATCAATCCTGACAGAAAGAAGGACACGGCTGTTGACCCAAAATGTAGGTGATCTCACCTTCATTAAAATGAACCATGCCTGGGTTTCAAAGGATTTTGTACCACCTTCCCCTGATGACACATAGGTTGCCAGCAAAATGGCTCGCTTTGTCCTCCTCTTCCTCCGACTTCTCCAACTCCTCCATTTGCAGCTGCTGAACGTCCAGCCTACACCTCAACATATGCCACTTTTTCCACCTACCTAACTGGACTATTCCCCCCCCAGGGCCGGCGTCAACACGTGGTGCACCCAGGCATGTGCCGGGGCCCTGAGCAGGTGGGGGGGCCCACTCGCCGTCAGAGACACCGGCATACTATGAGGGGCCCTGTGCTAGTTCCCGGCGCCCACGAGTGTGCCCACCCTGCTTGCTCAGGGCCCCAGCACTTGCAATACTTACCTCTCCCTGCTCCACCGCTGTGACATCTTCCGCGTTTCCTGACAGTGACATTCAGGTAGAGAGCGCAATGATTTCACATCTGTGCGTCCTCTGTCTGAACAGTCACAGTGCAGAGAGCTGGAAGATGGCGACGCTGAGGAGTCCAGAGTAGAGCAGTGCCCAGCGAGGAGAGGTGTTTAATTTTTTTTAATGGTTGGAGCAATATATGGGGAGCATTATACACTGGAGAATTATATATGGGGCCCATCATACACTTGAGCATCATAGATAGGTCCCATTATACACTGGAGCATCATCCATGGGGCACATCATATACTGGAGCATCATATGGGCCCATGATATATGGCGCATCATATGGGGCACATTATATATGGAGCATCACATGGAGACCATTATATATGGAGCATTATATATGGGGACCATTATATTTGGAGCATTTTATGGGGCTCATTAAACACTGGAGCATCATATATGGGGCCCATCATATACTAGAGCATCATATGGGGTTCATTATTTATGGGGCATCATATAGGGCCCTTTATGTATGGAGCATCATATGGAGCACATATGGGGCCTCTTCTGTATGGAGCATTATATGGAGCCCATTCTGTATGGAGCAATATATGGGGCTCATTATTCTGTATAGAGCAATATATGGGGCTCATTATTCTGTATGGCGCACTATGTGGTGCCCATAATACTGTATGGAGGACTATACTGTCCATTTTTTGAGCTTTTGTACATTTTAAAATAGATATCAGTCATGTAATGTAAGAAGTGAAGTATTTGGCATTGTACTATACCTATATTTCTGTGCCGTATCGGAGCATCATGCATTGTGGTATGTGTTAAAGGGGCCCACTGAGACTCTTTGGCCCGGGGCCCAGGAAAACCTGGAGCCAGCCCTGCCCCCCCCACAACTTTAGCCAAATAAGCCCCCAGTTTTCAATGCGTGACTATTATTATAAAGTAAATTAAGGTTGACAAGCTTAAGTAATAAGAATTGATGTCGTTGGCATTGAAATGGTCACTAGGTGTGTTTACTGTCCTTCACTCACTGCCGACTTTTATTCCCCATTGACTTGCATTGGGGTCGGATTTTCGACTCCGACCCGATATTTTCCGTTAGTCGGCTGACTTAGTTCGACTCGACTTTTGAGAAAGTCGGGTTTCACGAAACCCGACTCGACCCTAAAAAAGGCAAAGTCGCTCATCTCTAGTAATAACATTCTTTTACTATACAGGTAGGACACCATAGAAGCCGGGTTATCAGACAGCCATAGAAAATGTACAGTCAAATATTTAAAAAACTATATATTTTGGTTAACATTAAAGAAATGCTTTTGTAACAAATGTTTGTCTATTTTTTGGTTTTTGGTTTAGTAAAATAGCATAATGTCTTGCAGTTCTTGTGCTGGAAAGAATGACGAACTATATTAATCTCTAGACTACCAGATACCGAAATATAGAAATGCTGTTGTTTGACATTATGAGTACTCCAGAAATTCAATCTGTTCATATAGAACTGAATTAGAAACAGTGATCTTTGGCCTGAATGATATCAGGTGCCATTAGAATAGAAAGGTCTCGTGCACCATCGGCACATTTCTGCTCTCCTTCGGTTTGGCCTCCCACTAAGCCAAAATATCAATTGCGTTTCAAAAAATCCGAGGCTCCAGAATAATTATCTTCTTGGAAACAACGTAGCTTTCAAAGAATGATTAAAAGTACATAGCAACAATTGGAGATGGAAACGATTTGGGCAAATTTGGCCTGTTTCATCTCTGGTTTTTAAGGTGAAATACAGCCAAATATCGATATTATATTGGGTACCATTCCTCGATCTGAAAGTAGAGTTCAGTGATAAATTACCCATCTAAGCCTTGCAGGTACACTTAGTGGTGTTCATCATGTGGTCATCAAATGACAGGTATTGGTGCCGGCCTTGTCTCTACCAGTGTCTGGTCAAGATACATTACATGATTAGATGAGGATTAATGTTGCTTTCTGAAAAATATTTAGAATTGAGAGTCCTCAGTGGTTGATACCTTTTAATGGCTAACTGAAGAGATGATAACAAATTGCAAGCTTTCGAGACTACTCAGGTCTCTTCATCAGGCAAAGACTAATACAAAATTTGAAGAATCACATTTTTATACACAACACAGCACAGAAACAATGCAATAGGTAAGACAAGTGACATGAAGCAGAACTGTCATTATGGGAGATAGAGATAAACATAAATAGGGGAACAGTTCATAGATAAGGAGTGTAAAAGTTTTATTGTCCTCTGATTGGGGTCTGGTTCTATCTACTGGCTAAAACGATACAAAGATACACATCTTTCATGTTGCTTTCTGTACGCTCACTCTACACTTTTCCAGGGTTTTTTTTTTTTCAAAAGCACGAATTTGTGTCTAAACCCGAGTGCTCTTAAAAAAGTGACTAAGTGCCACAAAAAAGTGCACTAGGATGCTGGTCTCTTAAAACCCTCTCCAAAAGGAGAAGGGTCCCCAAACTGTTCCCCGTCCCTCCAAGCAAGATGGCTACAGCGAGGGTCAGGGACAAATAGCCTACTATAGCAGAAGCCAAAGGCGACCCAGTCGTATTCCCAGCATCTGCCTGAGTTCTGACCCAAGCAATAACTTGGAGCCTTCGACTGTCTGCTCCACTCCCGAGAGAGGGGAGCCAGGATCAAGGGGAACAGAAGCTGATGGCCAAACACTCCCCCCCCTCGACCTGCCAAGAGAGGAGCCCATAGGGGAGCCATATCCTGATAAAATCCTAGTGACGAGTGAACACACGTGCAATAGGGTGACACTCGGTGAAAACAAACTTCTAATGAGAGTTTTAAAAAATTCCTGATCCTAAGGCCAGAAAGGTCTGGAAAAAGGTGTGTGCCACAAGAACGAAAATAGTGAAGTGTAAGTACACTAGCCAAAATTCATGTGGGGTTCCCAATCACAGTGAATTAAGGCACCAGAGGGTCACCACTCCTGGAGCACTTCAGGCTTTCAATCTTCCTTGGCCCAGTGGCGTAGATCCTGGGGGGCCATGCTTTCCACCGGATGACTATGTAAGCCACCCAGCATACTAGGAAGCAGACCAAACCCAGTTTGCATTGTATAAATCTACTAGGTTAGCCTGTGTCATTTACTGGACTCCTTGATGCTGTTTGATAGAATCTCTGTTTTCTCTGCTGTAGATGTAGCAGTGGTCAGAATGCTGAGCTTTGTATAGCCCAGACCAAACCTCTGATTGGCAGCCTCCTGTGTATGTTGTCAGCAAGTTGCCAATCAGTGATGTGGAAAGAGTTGCATAGACTAGCTGCACATAAGATCTAGTCAGGCTGTGATCATCTTTTGCTGCTAAAACACTGATTGCATTGAAACTATGACACATAACTCAGTGATTTTATATTTCTGTAATCAAGCTCTTACCATATATACAGTATATATTTCTCACTTGGCTGGTCGTTGAGGCATATGCTGGGACACTCAGGGTTAAAAAAGTCCTTTCGATTTATTGAAGTACAGCATAAACCGCTCCTCAGGAACCTAGTAGCATGCAGCCACCAGTACAATGTCCGTAACAACTTCAGCTTTATATAATAAACACAGTCTCTCACTGACCCCGGTCAGCATAACACGGATTCCTGTCTGTTACCTGTTGGTGTCGGCCACACAGGTTCCCGGATGCCTCTTATCCTCAGAGGTATCCCACAAACACTTTCTTACTGACCCCGGTCAGTATCAATCACGCTTGTCAGACCGTCCACCCTGGAGGTATCTCACAGACCTCCTTCCTCTGGCTCAGATTAGCCAGCACTGCAACATGTGCCAAACACACAGGCTCCATTAGGTAGCCTCTAACCACACGCACAGGTGAGGTAACATCACATTGAGTGGTCACATGATTGTAACATCACTGCAGGTCCTCAAACTCACAAACACACACACAGGGAAAAAGGGGTACAGTGAGCACTCCCACTTCGGTGTTAGGTATATGGGTAGCCAGACCCTCCCATCTCTCAGAGCTACCCATAACCCGGACACAAGTGTGAACAACAACTACTTAGTGCTTACGTGCACTAAAGAAAAAATACCCTGGGTTACATCACAGGGAGCAGCCATCTATGTGATACATACCTCACATTAATTATGTGACCATTAGTCACACTACAATATATATATACTAGCTGTAGTACCCGGCTTCGCCCGGGTTAATGTACTTAACTGTGCCCTCATCAGGATAGCAACATAGAAGGACAAAGCTGTGGCTGCTACTATATATATATCCTCCCACATACAGGTGATGTGACTTACATCAGTCATTACACCAACATTGGCCAAGCATAGTAACTGAAATCCTATTACCTCACACAAGCTTTCTTATACTGACAATGTCCTCTGTTGCCTATAGTAACCAAACAGAGCTCATATTAATGACCTATGGCAAAATAGAAGCTGAGCTGTGATTGGTTGCTATAGGCAGCCTGATAAATCCCCAGCCAACAGAAAACATTCCCCTCTGGCAGTATATATTACCTCACACATACAAATAATATACAGCTCATGTGACTGACATCTGTCTTATTTCCCTATATGGTCATATTAATGTCCTGTCGCAAAATAGAAGCTGAGCTGTGATTGGTTGCTATAGGCAGCCTGATAAATCCCCAGCCAACAGAAAACATTCCCCTCTGGCAGTATATATTACCTCACACATACAAATAATATACAGCTCATGTGACTGACATCTGTCTTATTTCCCTATATGGCAAATTTATAACAAATTGGTCTTGTAGTTTGGCTGGTTATTAATCAGATATTTATTTTTAAAAGATAAAAATACCAGACGTGTGTGTGTTTTTAATGCGCGCAATTTTGAACACGTGGGCTTAAAATGTCGACTCAAAACACAGCCTATGATGCTCCCGGGGTCGAGACGTGCGGGTGTGCAAAATTTCATGCCCGTAAATGCAGATTCCTATGCCGGACATACACACAAGCATTCAGCTTTCTCCCCATTATGTAGATAGGGGCAAAATTGTTTGGCGATTTGGAACGTGCTGGGGTTAAAATTTCCATTCAACACATAGCCTATGATGCTCCTGGGGTTGAGATGTGCGGGCATGCAAAATTTCATGCCCGTAAGTACAACGGTGCAGATTCCTATCCCGGGCCAAAATTATTTGCCGATTTGGAATGCGCGGGGTTAAAATTTCGACTCAAAACCTAGCCTATGACGCTCCCGGGGTCGAGACGTGCGGGTGTGCAAAATTTCATGCCCGTAAATGCAGATTCCTATGCCGGACATACACACAAGCATTCAGCTTTCTCCCCATTATGTAGATAGGGCCAAAATTGTTTGGCGATTTGGAACGCGCGGGGTTAAAATTTCGATTCAAAACATAGCCTAGGACGCTTTCGGGGTCGAGACGTGCGGGCGTGCAAAATTTCATGCCCGTAAGTGCGACGGTGCGGATTCCAATCCCGGACAAACATACCCACATACATACACACATACATACATTCAGCTTTATATATTAGATATCACTTAGAAAAATACTAATAAAGGAATAATATAGCAAATGAAGAATCTCATCACACTTATTATTCGCTGACCAACCAGTTTTTGTGTGTCTGTTACTTTCTAATAAAAAGCCATTATGTTTCCAATTTACTTAGCAATTCTTCAAAAAAATATGACATACTTTTTTATAGCCAGCTATTCTAATCACGATCTATGCACATTCACTCCAGCCGCCAGGAGGCAGATATTTTGTAACAACACCACGTCCATGCAAACTATCTGCCTCCTGGTGGCTGGAGTGAATCAGCATAGATCATGGCATATTAAAGCATAAATGATTCACTTTCTTACCATGATCTTTAAGTATATTGATTTTAATATATTCTTATAACATTGTATGTTATGACCTCACAACTAAACTGACAATAATATTTATGTCGCAGGACTTTTGACTCAATGTGGTTCCGTGATGATACATTTTTCATATCTCTGACGACTGATTGACAAACATTATTATACCTAACATCCTTATATGCTGTATTGTAATATGTTTTGTGTAGTTATCAAATGTTATGTAGCACAAAGGAAGTTTTCTAAAAAATATGCTTCTTTTTCTTATGTTTGCCTATGAGAATAATGTAATATATTTTTTGCAGACTGCACAGCTAGTCTGTGACTTTATGTGAAGCTTATTAGAATTTCCCCAGGCTGCTCACTGTTAGCTGCTACAGAATGAACTTCGTACAATGACTTTACAATCATTCTGGGATAACCTGCCTCGCTTTGCTCTGGAGGCTGGAGGTCAGGAATCACAGTTTTCTGCTGATGCAATGTTTCCTGTAGTAAATATACCGTAGCACACAAAATCCCTTTAATGTTTACCTGGGTGACTGATTTCCGGCCTCGACGTTTTAGTGCTGTGCAGTTATTCTGTTCCTCTGACGTACATAGGCTCTGGCTGCAGGCTTGATAAAATGATGCTTGTGAATCAAGGAAATGAGAGCAAGAGATTATTAATTCTCCGAAGAATATAGTTCTCAATTAGAGGCTTATGTAGAAAATGCTAGAATATAGAGCAGTCTTACAAGTGAAATTATGGATACATCAGACTTAGTTCAGAAAATCGTATCAGATGCTTGCCTTACTATGTTACGCGAGACATGCATTACAAAAGCCTGGAAGGCAGCATACTCCCGGTACGGACAACCATGTGAACACCCACTGGGATTATCACTCAAGCATTAAGGTTAGCTCCTAACACTCCCACTTCTGCTCATCTGAACACCAGACGCGGTCAACCATTGGTAGCAATGATTACCAAGGACTGAATGATACTCCCAGTGGTCCACAGTCTTCTGCCAGGATCATCCCATGGGTTTGTTTCCTTTGAGGTAGACACAATACACATCTGAACAAGCCATATGCTTCTGCGGTGGCAGAAGGTAACTGTGTTAGATCTGAGGGTATATTTTGGTATTTTGCCTACTGATTTGAAGACTTCTTAAGCAAGTTGACACTTGTACAAATAATTTGGGATACCATAAAAAAAGAAAGCTGATGATTAAAGATACGGAAGAGTAAGAACAATGTATGGGCCCTTTGCAGTCCAAATAATGGTTCAGTGATGGATCGCTTTGGAGGTAGAAATGGGCTGCACAGGTTGCACCAGAGGTTTGTTCGCTCCTGATTAACGTGAATTATTGAGGCATTTTACAATTACAGTCTAATGTTCAATTCTAACTATAAACTTAGAGCGGAGTTTTGTTGTGGTCTGACCACTGATTTCATTAAGGTGCTGCATTAAGTGGCACAAACCCTTCGGCATTAATTGAATACAATTCTGAAAATATTAATATTATTGCTTCAGAATTATTAGACATACATGACACTCACATCCTATTACACCACATCACAAAGCCAACTCTCCTGAAATGTCCAAAGTCAGAAGTGGCCAGAATCAGCAGTTCTTGCGCAAATTTTTCACAGGCCAGCACATTTTCTTTGCTGTGCCATGGGGCATCCTGATGGAGATTTAGGAGGCAGAAGTGGGGTGTGAAAAGGGTTTGTCTAGGAATAGAAGATGCCCCATAAATTAATTTCTCCCAGAGAACAATTTCTAGAAGTTGGCAGCTATGTCCAAGGGTGCTCTAATGAAATGATTTGGTAAGTGTCAACGCCAGAAGAGTAAAATGGAACTTTCGATTTGAGGAACATTTATAGGTTGGTAGATTGTGGTCTTCAAGTAAAGCTCATTTAAACATTGATATTCAATTACCTAATATGTACCATGAAAACATTTGGCCTAATATTTTACCACCACCACCACCAGCTTGATGTGTAGACCGATATCCTGGATGAATCCATGTGGTTTGTGCCCATATTATGTCCATAGCAACTAAACCAAGATTTCAGTGTCTGAGATACTCAAGTTACTCAATAACATAGTCCGACACATTGCTTCTATATTCTGATGTCATGGGCTTTGACATATGTAATTGCTACCATATGATTGACTGAATAGATATTAGCTTAATTTGGCAGGTGTACAGGTGGCCACGAAGTGTATCGGAGATCAGCTATGGAAAAGATCTCCCTGTGCTTTAGATGCATCAGATGATCCCATATTATTAGCCTATATTACATGACCTCTATTTCAAAGAGCAATGTGGATTATATATTATTTGGTCAATTGGATTTTGAAACATTAATCAGGACGAGGATATCCTTTTATCTAAGTCCAGGGAGCAATACCGAACGTTCATCTTCTTCATAACTTCTTGGCAATATAACCTTGGGGAATTTAGCGAAGAATGTTACGAGAGTCTTGGAAAAAATGAATTCTTTTTTTGGACTTGAATGGAGGAGCAGCACAGTTTTACTGTCCAATCTCCACCGGCAGGCTGTGTAACAATATACAACACATTGTTCTGGGGAAATGATTAGAACAGCAGCAGTGGAAAGATTTGACTTTGATTTTTCCGTCTAGGTGTCCTCCCCCTCAACCCAGGTCATGCCGTCTCCTCTTATAAATAGAAACAGGAAGCTGTTGGGCATCAGATAGTTAAGTCAGATAACAGATTTTCACAAAGAAAAAAAGAAGTTGACAGAACTAAATATAAACCAGCTGCCTATTTATAACACACTCTTTTCTGACACCAGATCTGCCGCAAGTTTCTAGATGGCTACGATTTCCTTGGCCCTTGTGAAACTGCAATTACTGCGTGGGAGGAGGAAGGCTGTCAGGTGTCACTTATGTTATCATGTGCTGTGATGGGTGAGCTCAAGCAGGAAGAACAAAGCTAAAAAAAAACATAAGTATTCTCTTAATAATTTGCCCTTTGCAGAAACGAGTCTTATCTGGCCACCCACGTTCATCTGGCTGCTGACGTGGTGCTCACTTCATTTGCACAAGATATTTTTGTATCTTTTGTCTTCTTTGAGGAACCGACAGAGCAGGCTGCCTTGTAATGATTTATATGTCGTTCCCAATCGGCTGCCGTGAATTCCTGTTTCTATGCGTAAAAGGAAAAACGCTGCAGCTTGTGCCAAAGAGATATGTCTCAATCCACGCGGATGGCATCATACTAATTACTATAGTGTAAACAGTGGTGCCATATTGCACCCATATACATGAGAGCAAAAGTTCTGAACCCGCTTATTTCAGCAGGACCCGTCCACTAAGGCCTCTTTCACACATCCGTCTTTTTGTATCAGGCATGATCCGGCGTGTTGGTAAAAAAACTGATCCGGTACCGGATGCGTTTTTTTTACCATTGACTTTCATTAGCGCCGGATCGTGCCTGATGTCATTGCGTTGTCTCCGGTTTTGTACATTCCGGCGGCCGGACAAAACGGAGCATGTAACTTTTATTTTTTGCCGGAGCCGCCTGATGTGCCTGAAGCGGCTCATCAGGCGGCCGCAAACAATAGAAGTCAATGGAACCAGATCAGACTTTTGTGCAATCCGGCAAAAGTCTGATCCGGATTCTGGAAATCAAGGACTACTACTACTACTACTACTACTTACATTTTCCAGTGTCTCCGGGCATCAGAAACCCTCTTTTTCTGGGTTCAAAAGTTCAGGTCGGATCCAGCAAAAAAACGGATCCGTTGCATCAGTTTTTTTGTTTCAGCGCCGGATCCGTCCCTTCAGGTGTTCGACGGATCATGCCTGATACAAAAAGACGGATGTGTGAAAGAGGCCTAAGACGTACATCTTTATATATAGTTGTTCTCAAAAGTTTACATACCCCGGCAGAATTTTTGCTTTCTTGGCCTTTTTTTCAGAGAATATGAATGATAACACCAAAACTTTTTCTCCACTCATGGTTAGTGGTTGGGTGAAGCCATTTATTGTCAAACTACTGTGTTTTCTCTTTTTAAATCATAATAACAACCCAAAACATCCAAATGACCCTCACCAAAAGTTTACATACTCCATTTCTTAATACCGTGTATTGCCCCCTCTAACATCAATGACAACTTGAAAACTTTTGTGGTAGTTGTAGATGAGGTTCTTTATTTTCTCAGATGGTAAAGCTGCCCACTCTTCTTGGCAAAAAGCCTCCAGTTACTGTAAATTCCTTGTCTATCCAGCATGAACTGCACGCTTGAGATCTCCCCAGAGTGACTCAATGATACTGAGGTCAGGAGACTGAGATGGTCACTCCATAACCTTCACTTTGTTCTACTGTAGCCAATAACAGGTCAACTTGGCCTTGTGTTTTGTATCATTGTCATGTTGGCATCTCCATGTACGTCCCATGCGCAGTTTCAGGGCTGATGATGGCAAATTTGCCTCCAGTGTTTGCTGATATCATGCTGCATTCATCTTTCCTTCAACTTTACATAGTTATTAAGGTTGAAGGAAGACTTTAAGTCCATCTAGTTCAACCCATATCCTATCCTAACCTGCCCTAACATGTTGATCCAGAGGAAGGCAAAAAAAAACCCAAGTGGCAAACAGTAAGCTACACATTGGGGAAAAAATTCCTTCCCGACTCCACATACGGCAATCAGACTAGCTCCCTGGATCAACGCAATATCTAGGAAACTAGTGAATATAGCCTGTAATATTATACTTTTCAAGAAAAGCATCCAGTCCCTTCTTAAATTTTAGTAGGGAATCACTCATTACAACATTAGACGGCAGAGAGTTCCATAGTCTCTCACTTACAGTAAAGAATCTGCGTCTGTGATTATGCTAAACCTTCTTCCCTCCAGACGTAGAGGATGCCCCCTTGTCCCCGACACAGGTCTTAGAGTAAAAAGATCATTAGAAAGGTCTTTGTACTGTCCCCTCATATATTTATACATTGTAATAAGATCACCCCTAAGCCTTCATTTCTCCAAACTAAATAACCCCAAGTATAATAACCTGTCCTGGTATTTGACCAAGTTTCCTGTCCCTTTGTAGCTCACACATCCCCAAAAGATCAGTGATCCACCTTTGTGCTTTACAGTAGGAATGGTGTTCCTTTCATCATAGGCCTTGTTGATCTCTCTCCAAATATAACATTCATGGTTGTGGCCACCAAAAAGTTCAATTTTGGTCTCATCACTCCAAATTACCTTGTTCCTGAAGTTTTTAGGCTTGTCTCTGCTGTTTTGCGTATTGTAGGCAAGATACTTTGTGGCATTTGTGCAGTAATGGTTTTCTTTTGGCGACTCGACCATGCAGCCCATTTTTCTTCTAGTGCCTCCTTATTGTGCATCTTGAAACAGCCACACCGCTAATTTTCAGAGAGTCCAGTATTACAGCTGATGTTATTTGTGGGTTTTTCGTTGCATCCTGAACAATTTTCCTGGCAGTTGTGGATGAAATTTTTATTGGTCTACCTGACCATGGCTTTGTTTTTACAGAGTCCCATTTGTTTATCACAGTTTGAACATTGCTGACTGGCATTATCAATTCCTTGGATATCTTTCTGTATTCCTTTTCTGTTTTATACAGTTCAACTACCTTTTCCCGTAGATCCGTTGACAGTTCTTTTGCTTTCCCAGTGACTAACAATCCAGAAACATCAGTGGCTGGATGGAAGATGCAAGAGTCTGTCTGGATCCCATAAACTCACTCAGCGTTTATGCACATATACTGATTACAAGCCAACAGGTCACAGGTGAGGATGCTACCTTTAGTAGACAGTCAAACCCATTTGTGTCAAATTCTGTGCATGTTATCAGGCCAAAATCACCAGGGTATGTAAACTTTTGATCAGGGTCATTTACCGTATATACTCATGTATAAGCCGACTCCCCTAATTTTGCCACAAAAAACTTGGAAAACTTATTGACTCGCGTATAAGCCGGGTGTATAAGTTGCCGTCCTGCTCTGTGCTCCCCCATCCAGATCTGTGCGCCCCCATTCTCCTCTGTGCTCCCCTCCTCCTGCTCCATTATCCTGTCCTGCTCGTGCTTTCCATCGTCCCCCGTCCTGCTCCATGCTCCCCCATCCAGCTCTGCACTCCCCCATTCTCCTCTGTGCCCACCCCCGTCCTGCTCCGTGCTCTCTGTCCTCCCCCCATTCTCCATGCTCTCCGTCCTCCCCCCGTTCTGCTCCATGCTCTCTTTCCTCCCCCGTTCTGCTCGTGCTTTCCATCCTCCCCCGTCCTGCTCCGTGCTCCCCCATCCAGCTCTGCACTACCCCATTCTCCTCTGTGCCCACCCCCGTGCTCTCCGTCCTCCCCCCGTCCTGCTCCATGCTCCTTGTCCTCCTCCATGCTCCCCCCATCCTCCTCCATCATACTCACCCTCCCCGTGCCATCGCTGAACGTCCCGGCCGGCAATCCTGCGTTCTCCCCGGCTTCCTGCAGCTCTCCCCGGCTTCCTGCAGCTCTCCAGCGCTGAGCGGTGACGTAATACCGCTCATTAAGGCCATGAATATGGAGGCCACGCCATGGGAGTGGCGTCGCGTCCGTATTACATGACCTTAATGAGCGGGTATTACGTCACCGCTCAGCGCTGGAGAGCTGCAGGAAGCCGGGGAGAGCTGCAGGAAGTCGGGGAGAACAGGATTGCAGGGACGTTCAGCGATGGCACGGGGAGGGTGAGTATGATGTCCCAGCCACCGGCTCCTGCCGCCGCATCCCCTCCCCCGCTGGTTTCTGCCCTATGACTCGTGTATAAGCCGAGGGGGCATTTTCAGCACAAAAAAAGGTGCTGAAAATCTCGGCTTATACACGAGTATATACGGTAGATGTTTTGGGTTGTCATTATGATTTAAAAAGAGAATACACAAGAAAGCAAAAATTCTGCCGGGGTATGTAAACTTTTGAGCACAACTGTATCATTGGCCTCTTCCAGATGATCTCAGGAGAAAGAAGGATTGGACATGTTAAATTTCAACATGCATGATCCTTTGTTTTCATAGAAGATAAACCACCGCTAGAAGTGTCCAGCAGCAGCTTATTCCCTTCTCCACATTGAGAATACATGAATACATGCTGAACTGAGGGTGACTGGGGATTGGTGGGTTGGCTTACGTTATTGAACGTGGATGGTAATTTTTCACACTACCTTAATATTGCCTCAATTTTGCAACACCCCAACATGCTATTAATTATCTCAGTTCGTCTGAGTTGCAATAAGAGAGTTTCGCATGTTTTGGTGGTGCTACAATCTTTGCTTTGACCTTGTGTGATGTAATATCCTTTCACAAGTAGTATACCTTCATATTGTTACCTTTAATATATGTAATATCCTTTCACAAGTAGTATACCTTCATATTGTTACCTTTAATATATGCATCTGTTTTTGATCTCTAGCCATCATTACCATATTAGTGACACATTCGTGTGTTGTCCTTATTTTTTGCTCGGACAGCATGCGCACCAACCCATAAAGTTTAATTGATCGATACACATATCAGTTTTAAAATTGGATCCATGTCTACGATCCATGAGAGTCAGAGCATGTTCTATTCTTAGTTGTGCAGATCAGACTCGGCCATTAAAGTCTATGGGGATCCATGAGACGCGGATGACACAGTGTAGACAGACTTTGTACTTTAGCGTTCCATCTTAGTTTCCTTTGTTTTTAAATTATGCATTATTAAAGAAGTTGCCACTACTTGGACAACTTCTTCTCATGCCCCTTGCTTGGCCCCCATAAAATAATAAAACTTATACTAACCTCCTATGCTGGCGCCATTCCATGGTTTTGGCACTTGCTTTACCCGGCGCTCCTGCGTGTTGATGTGACATGTGACACGGGCACTCAATCAGCACCGATGTCATTGTCTCCCCCACCTGTCGAATTAAGCAGGAAGAGGAAGTCCAAGATCAGCAGCAGGAGGGACTTCCTCATCATGTTCGATTTGTCCGAAGGCGGGGACAGTGACTCCAGTGCTGATTGGGCACCACTGTCACGTGTCACAACAACCGCATGGGAAGCCCGGGAGAGCGAGTGGCGACACCTTGGGAATGGCCCCGGCACGGGAGATGAGTATAGGTTTTATTATTTTATGTGGGCCAAACATTTTGATCAAGAAGGGGTTGTCCTAGTAGTGGACAACCCCGTTAAGAATTAATGGATACAAAAGTTCAGACAGTCTACCTGTTAAAGTGATAAGAAGGAGGATGAGGAAAAAATGGATGCAACTTGGATGATACTTGAGAAAAGTGAGAAAAAAATGGTGTGTTTCTATGGGATGGTAACACAGCCTCGGATGTGTAAAGGTAGTCTTACATGGAGCCGTGTCGGTCGGCCTGGGAGCATACTCTGCGGGGGGTAGAATCTTTCTGTCCAGTCTCTGCTTTTTTTTATTCTATTAATTCTTTTCCTTTGCTTTTAGTCATTTTTTCCATGTAGTGTCTGATGATTTCTTGCTGGCTCAGTCCATTTTTTCCACTGATGCCATTGACTTTCTGCACAACATCTGTTGACATTTTCACGTAGTTTAACAATAAGATTGATTTGAGGTTTACAAACAACCACTGCTTGTCCGGTCATTTACCAGTAACACACATATAACCCCTCAGCTTTTACTGTATTTTTTCTTTCCATATTCCCTTTTGCTATCTGAGACTTCTCAGCTAACATATGACCCTTCTTATAAATCTGCAGCACTGACAAAACCATGTCCTACCTGCGATTAGACTACAGATGACAGAATTTTTTTTAGCCCCATCTGTTACTTTGGTGGATATTTAGTGCATATAATTGTACCCAATAATACAATTCAGGGTATCATAGTTATCATTAGATCATCTAATAGATCTGACATACAAGGGTCCCTTTAATGAACAGAATGACCCGGATTGAGCAAATGTAACACGTGGCTGGAACGGCAACAATCAATACATACACGCTGCTGAGTTTAGCCTTGAACCTTGTATAGGTAATGAATAATGAACTCCCTTGCTGGAAAATAAGCAGGATATTGGAAATCTCTAAGAACTGTCTATGCACTTGTTCACACCTAGCATCGTGATGAGGTAATCTGGTTAATTATGTATTAGTAAGTTACAGATATATTGGTATTTTTCTTTTTTCTTGTGGTGGTTGTTTTTTAAAGAGTCACATTAGGAAATGTTGGCATATTGGTTACATAGTTTTCTACTGTATTTCATGTTTTTATGGAGTATAATTCAGTAAAAGTTTGTGAATGGTGTCCACTAGTCAGGAGTAGAGGGCATTGTAACCCCTCATGCACAATATTGATCAGTTACATGGATGTAGGAAGAAGATGGGCAGTAACAGTATGAAAGTAGGTTCACACTGTAAAAAAAGCTATTTTTTAAGGCCATTTACCTTATTAATATTTTTTAGTGATATTTCATGAAAGGAAATCTGTCGCTATTTTTTGCTACCCCATTTGAAACAGCATGATACCAGAGATTTATCACTTACTGGGGTGCTTGCTTCAGTTTTGATAAATTCCCTGTTTTATCTGCTGCAGATCTACCAGTTCTCTGAATACTGAGCTCTGTATAACCCCACCCACATCACTGATTGAAAGATATCTGTGTATACCGTGCATAGGTAGAAAGCTGCCAATCAGTGGTGTGGGCGTGGTTATACAGAGCTCATAAATATGGAGGACTACATGGCAGCAGGTTTACTAGTCCTCTAATGGTAATCTCCTGTTTATAGAAGTGATTTTATCAAAACTTATAATTTTCGTAATGGAGTGGACATCTGTTCCATGTTCTTTGCAGCTTGGTAGCTGATATTTCTGATAGGAAGTGCCCTTGACAAACTGTTTGGATGAAGGATTTGAGGTGTGCACGTGCTATATGTTAGCTACAGAGTGAATGCAATCAGTGAGCTAACATCCTCTGTGCCGAGGGTCATGCTGATTTCACATGTGAGACACGTACTCTACTAACGTGTATCACCGAAATAATGAAGTCATCATATCCTACACGTATAGAGCAGAAGGCTGCCCGTCTGTAATGAAAGACCACAAGGACCAATGTGAGGTCCTCTGTGGTGAGAACAGTTTGTGTTATTCCGTGCTTGGAAATGTTCACCTTCCTACTTCCTGTGGGCAGATCTTACTGTAAGGCCCGCAGTGCAATAATAACCAAGGATGTCAGTGATTATACCAGGCCTGGCATAGGTTGATACTTCCAGAAAGTATTTTTAGATACACTGTCTGTACATTAAAAACTGAAAATCTGTGTTTTTAATATTTTACCGGTTTGCTAAGATAACATCAGTTATTGCCAACGTTTCCTTTTCTTTCTGCCAGGTGCACAGTTGCCATGGGAACCCTGTGTCGCCAAAGACATTCTCATGTCCTCAAATAACTGCCGCTGTTTAAGCAAGTTAGGATCTAAATGTCGAATCCACGTGAAGTCTCCAAGACAACTCTTAGGCCTCATTCAGACTCCATGTTTCACTTGTTCTATCTGTGGTTCTCACGGACACAAGACATGCCCATTAAACAACTCTTAGGCCTCATTCAGACTCCATGTTTCACTTACTTGATCTATCTGTGGTTTTCACAGAACAAGACATGCCCATTATAAGCTGGGGAGCTGTTCACATGTCCGTGATTTTTGGAGGCAAGGTGTTCGCCAAAAAAATCACAGAAACATTTTATGGGCTTCACACATGAAGACTACCCATAGAAATCTATGGATCTGTGAAAATCAGACAGCACATGGATGGCATCAGTGTACAGTCTGTGTTCTGTCTGTGAGTAACATTGTAATGTATAGGAAAACCTTTATGATTGAATTATTCAAACGTGAAAATTACTGATAGTAAAAACTGACACACTGACCAACCACTGATGACACACTGACCAACCACTGATGACAGACTGGCCAACCACCGATGAACACTGACCAAACATCAATGGCACACTGACCAAACACCGATAACACACTGACCAAACACCGATGACACACTGACAAAACACCGATGACACACTGACCAACCACTGATGACACACTGAACAACCACCGATGAACACTGACCAAACACCGATGGCACACTGACCAAACACCGATAACACACTGACCAAACATCGATGACACACTGACCAAACACCGATGACACACTGACCAACCACTGATGACACACTGAACAACCACCGATGAACACTGACCAAACACCGATGGCACACTGACCAAACACCGATAACACACTGACCAAACATCGATGACACACTGACCAAACACCGATGACACACTGACCAACCACCGATGATACACTGATCAACCACCGATGACACACTAACCAAACACTGATGACACACTGACCAACCACTGATGACGCACTGACCAACCACTGATGACACACTGACCAACCACTGATGACACACTGATCAAACACCGATGACACACTGATCAAACACAGATGACACACTGACCAACCAATGATAACACATTGACTAACCACTGATGACATACTGACCAACCACTGATGACACACTGATCAGACACAGATGACACACTGACCAATCAATGATAACACACTGACCAACCACTGATGACATACTGACCAATCATTGATGACACACTGACCAAACACCGATGATGCACAGACCAAACTCCGATGACACACTGACAAAGCACTGATGACACACTGACCAAACACTGATGACACACTGACCAACCACTGATGACTCAGTGAGCAAACACCGATGACACACTGACCAACCAATGATAACACACTGACCAACCATTGATGACATACTGACTAACCACTAATGACACACTTACCAACCACTGATGACACACTGACCAACCACTGATGACACACTGACCAAGTACTGATGAGAAACTGATCAACCAATTATAACACACTGGCCAACCACTGATGACACACTGACCAAACACCGATAACACACTGACCAAACACCGATGACACACTGGCCAAACACTGATGACACACTGACCAATCAATGATGACACACTGACAACCACTGATAACACACTGAACAAGCACTGATGACACACTGACGAACCACTGATGACACACTGACCAACACTGATGACACATTAACCAACCACTGATGACACACTGACCAACCACTGATGGAACACTAACCAACCACTGATGACACACTAACCAACCACTGATGACACACTAACCAACCACTGATGACACACTGATCAACCACTGATGACACACTCACCAACCACTAATGACACACTGACCAAACACTGATGGAACACTGACCAAACACTGATGGAACACTGACCAACCACTGATGACACACTCACTAACCACTAATGACACACTGACCAACTACTGATGACACATTAACCAGCCACTGATGACACACTAACCAACCACTGATGACACACTGACCAACCACTGACACACTGACCAACCACTGATGACACACTGACCAACCACTGATGACACACTCACCAACCACTAATGACACACTGACCAAGTACTGATGACACACTGACCAAGTACTGATGACACACTGACCAACCACTGACACACTGACCAACACTGATGACACACTGACCAACCACTGATGACACACTCACCAACCACTAATGACACACTGACCAAGTACTGATGACACACTGACCAAGTACTGATGACACACTGACAAAACACTGATTACACACTCACCAACCACTAATGACACACTGACCAAGTACTGATGACACACTGACCAAGTACTGATGACACACTGACAAAACACTGATTACACACTGACCAACCACTGATGACACACTCACCAACCACTAATGACACACTGAACAAGTACTGATGACACACTGACCAAACACTAATGACACACTGACCAAACACTGATGGAACACTGACCAAACACTGATGGAACACGGACCAACCACTGATGACACACTCACTAACCACTAATGACACACTGACCAACTACTGATGACACATTAACCAGCCACTGATGACACACTAACCAACCACTGATGACACACTGACCAACCACTGACACACTGACCAACCACTGATGACACACTGACCAACCACTGATGACACACTCACCAACCACTAATGACACACTGACCAAGTACTGATGACACACTGACCAAGTACTGATGACACACTGACAAAACACTGATTACACACTGACCAACCACTGATGACACACTCACCAACCACTAATGACACACTGAACAAGTACTGATGACACACTGACCAAACACTGATTACACACTGACCAAACAGTCATGTAACATTGATGACACTGATAAAAGTTACATCCAAAGCACTGATGATCCTCTGCAGCTATTAAGTAAATTAAGTTACTTGCGTTTTTCTCATTTCATTTTTGTATGTGTTTCTTTACATGCGTTTTGATCGCTTTTTTGATATTGAGGTTGTTGTCTCTGTTTTTTTATTAAAGAAAACCTCTTTATTTTTAATACTTCCTGGTATTTGGCTTTGACAAAGCTTTATTGATACAGTCAGTGCGGATTACATGCATTTTTTACATGCATTTAGTGGAACTGCACTAAAAATACAGGTCCGTTTTTTTACAATTAGATCTTCGCATCTAATGGAAGGGGAAAATCTGCACATAAAACTCAGCGTACCCGCAAGGGAAAGTGACATGTTGCAGATATGAAACACGCACTGGAGGTCAGTTTACAAGTGAAAAAGAAGCCCAGTGGGCATGAGATTTCTAAAAATCCCATCCATTTTGCTGGAGGTGTAAAGTGCTGCATTTTTGATGCAGTAAAAATGTGCAGTATCAAAAAACAGTCGGGGTCTAACCTCTGGACTCCACTGGTCTGAATGTGGGCATGCTTTAATATCACTTTATTAAATTTCAAAACCCTTTTAAATATTAACTGAAAGGGTCGACATTGACTTTTAGGATTGCTGCTTCCAGTAGGTGGTACTAGAGTTCTAGTCCTCTTCCTCTCTGAAGAGACAATTTGCATATTTCCCAGAGGAGCATTGTGGCTTTAAGTCTCTTCATCTCTATATGCTTAGCATGTCAATCTCCGCAAGGAGAAACAAAACTTCATGGATAAATGTTAACTATGTAATGCTTCTTTGTGCCTGCGGAGGCACTGTGGCGAAAGAGAACCATTACTAAAGCTGTGTTCACATGTCCAGTAGTGATCCGTTAGAATGGATCCAGCAGCAATCCGTTGACAAAAACTGATTTTAGCTCGATACGTTTTTTTTTTTAAAGTCTATGGAAAACGGATCCACTAATTAGCCATCCAGATTCAAGTGAATGAAAAATGGATGGCTGGCTAACGGATCTGTTTTCCATACACTTTCCTGTTAAAAAACATCCAGTTGAAGTCATTTTTTTTAGCTGGACAGAAACGTGTCTGCACAACATTTCTGGCAACGGATTGCTGCTGGATCCGTTGTAGTAGGTGATTACTGGACATGTGAACATGGCCTAAGAGGTTCTCTTGCTGGAGGACGTATGAGCAGGATACCTTGTGATCAGAATGTTGTCGCAGTTTGAGATCCATCTTATTTCTACCAGTATAACTTGGGATAGACCTTACATTAAGGATAGTAGATTAGTTTAGTCTATGATTTTTATATTTGTCTTTAAAGCCACAGAAAGTGACAATTTATAGAATGTAATATGTTATTGCTGCTTTTTGTGGTATGTGGTAAGAGTAAGGATTACATTTGCCACAGAGTCCATTTTCCGCTTCAATTAGAACAATTAGTGGTCATGGATGTAGCATTTTCTCCTGTCTGGTAGAAGTCATGTCAATAAAGGGCCCAAGAAGAGTAATGATGGCATTTAATGACGCTCAGCTCCTGATTGTTAGTGTTTCTGTGAACGTTTGATTGCTGCATTCAGATTAAATTATTGGGTCCTGGGCTGGCATTATGCTGGCAACATGAAGATGTATGTGGTAAAAATAAATCCTTGTTGTTTTCCAGTAAGTAGAAATCTGTGTAGCTATGTAGCTTTTATGTTCTCTCTTGTAGCCAACAGCTCATCAGCATCATGTCATAGTTCACATTGCCTGGGACGCAGCAAATCCACACACAGCAGAGGTAATCCCCCGAGAGCCCATGTCCCACATCTTGTAACCTCCAGGGTCAGTCTTTGGGCTCTCACTTTGGCACACAGCAGAAGGATGTAAAAATTGTCATAAATTACATTTCTTTTTCGATATTGCAATGCAGTATTTCTCGAATTGAAATTGCCCCACAGAAGAAAAAGAAGTGAGAGAATCATCTGCTGATTATATACATGCCAGTCATATACGTAAAATGGCCCAAAGCAATGATGTTGCCTACGGCACCTAGTTATTTGGCTAATTGGCTTCCTATGAAATTGGGCCATGAATGTGCGTGACATTGGAGAATTTTTAGATTGTGAGACAGGGACTAATGCGCTGTGGAGTTTTCTGGTGCTCCATAATAGTAACTAAACACATTGTTACTCAGCAGGCCCTACATAATTAAGGTGTTTTTGGATAAGTAGTAGTGCTCAGATCTGCTTATCTGTAATGCTACGTCTGGTGTAATGCTTTGCATTTCCGGTCATACTATTAGTGTATGTGCCCACGATTCGGAGTTGCTGCGGGTTTGACGCTGTGTACGTATGTCAACCCGCAGCGGCGAGATGTTACAGCATAGTGGATGGGATTTCAAGAAATCCCATGTCATTAGGCGTCCACAGACGCCTGCAAACCACCCATGGAGACTGACATGTGATGCGTCTTTCCAGACCACAGCATGTCAATTTCATCAATAGAATGTATTGAATGCGGTAAATCCACACGGTTCAGTGAACACATGCAGGTTCACCGGCGTTCAATAGGCGGCAGCGCTTTGGATGCAGTGAACATGTGCTGCATCCAAAGTGATGCTAGTTCCAGATCGTGAGCACCGGGACTAAAATATTTCTCGTGTTCTGCAATCAGTTTTCTGGATCTTTTCATGGATCTTCACAAATTTATCGTTCTAAACTTGTTTGTAAATTTGATAAGATTACACATTTCTATCTTGTTACAGCAGAGCCCAATGGTTGGAACCATTGGTTATTACAACCATGTAAATGTAGTTAGTCCTTGACATTCCTTAACATTTCCTACCGTTCTAACTACATATACTAATGGCACCCATATACAGTGCCTACAAGTAGTATTCAACCCCCTGCAGATTTAGCTGGTTTGATAAGATGCAAATAAGTTAGAGCCTTCAAACTGCAAACGAGAGTAGGATTTATTAACAGAAGCATAAATCTTACAAACCAAAAAGTTATGTTGCTCAGTTGAATTTTAATAAATTTTAAACATAAAAGTGTGGGTCAATTATTATACAACCCCTATGTTTAATATTTCGTGGAATAACCCTTGTTTGCAATTACAGCTAATAATCGTCTTTTATAAGACCTGATCAGGCCGGCACAGGTCTGTGGAGTTATCTTGGCCCACTCCTCCATGCAGATCTTCTCCAAGTTATCTAGCTTCTTTGGGTGTCTCATGTGGACTTTAATCTTGAGCTCCTTCCACAAGTTTTCAATTGGGTTAAGGTCAGGAGACTGACTAGGCCACTCCAACACCTTGACTTTTTCCCTCTTGAACCAGGCCTTGGTTTTCTTGGCTGTGTGCTTTGGGTCGTTGTCTTGTTGGAAGATGAAATTACGACCCATCTTAAGATCCTTGATGGAGGAGCGGAGGTTCTTCGCCAAAATCTCCAGGTAGGCCGTGCTATCCATCCTCCCATGGATGCGGACCAGATGGCCAGGCCCCTTGGCTGAGAAACAGCCCCACAGCATGATGCTGCCACCACTATGCTTGACTGTAGGGATGGTATTCTTGGGGTCGTATGCAGTGCCATCCAGTCTCCAAACGTCACGTGTGTGGTTGGCACCAAAGATCTCGATCTTGGTCTCATCAGACCATAGAACCTTGAACCAGTCTGTCTCAGAGTCCTCCAAGTGATCATGAGCAAACTGTAGACGAGCCTTGACATGATGCTTTGAAAGTAAAGGTACCTTACGGGCTCGTCTGGAACGGAGACCATTGCGGTGGAGTACGTTACTTATGGTATTGACTGAAACCAATGTCCCCACTGCCATGAGATCTTCCCGGAGCTCCTTCCTTGTTGTCCTTGGGTTAGCCTTGACTCTTCGGACAAGCCTGGCCTCGGCACGGGAGGAAACTTTCAAAGGCTGTCCAGACCGTGGAAGGCTAACAGTAGTTCCACAAGCCTTCCACTTACGGATGATGCTCCCAACAGTGGAGACAGGTAGGCCCAACTCCTTGGAAAGGGTTTTGTACCCCTTGCCAGCCTTGTGACCCTCCACGATCTTGTCTCTGATGGCCTTGGAATGCTCCTTTGTCTTTCCCATGTTGACCATGTATGAGTGCTGTTCACAAGTTTGGGGAGGGTCTTAAATAGTCAGTGGTTTGAGGGGTTGAATAATAAATGACACTCTGAATTAACTTTTAACGTTTTTTTTTTAAAAAAAAATTATAAAAATTTTTTTTGTGCAGTGCATTTCCCACTTCCAGGCTGATCTACAGTACAAATGTCACAATGCCAAATTAATTCCGCATGTGTCAACCAGCTAAATCTGCAGGGCGTTGAATACTACTTGTAGGCACTGTACATTAAAGCAAAGTTGGATTCTCCCACCCATTTTGTTATGACTGGCTGACAATCTAATGTGTATGGGGTCCGCTTAAATCTCCGCTGATATTGAAGGAGTCAATGACGACTCCTTAAAGGGCATCTGTCAATAGGATCAACCCTACTAGATTATCTATTTGGGTATGTAGATCATAGAAAGTTGAATAAAATTATACCTTGATATCTGTAATCTGATGTCTTATGGTCGAGAAATTTGGATTTTCCTTAAATGTAAATGAGCTGTTCAGGACTAAGGGCCGGACACTGATCTGCATGAGAATCTGCCTCCAGAGATTAGTTTAAATGAAAGGGGGCATTACCAGTGTGAGACATGTAGATCAGGAGAGAAGATTGTCAGTCATTATATGTCTCACACTGGTAGCAACCCCTTTCATTTAAAATAATCTCTGTTGGCAGATTTTCAGTGAGATCTATGTTCCACCAATAGATCTTACTAGCTCATTTAAATACTAAGAAAAATGTGGATTTCTCTGGAATAACACATCGGATTGCAAACATTAAGGTGTCATTTTATTCACATTTCTGTGACCTACATGACCATATAAATGGTTAAGGGGGATTGATCCTACTGACAGATTCCCTTTAAATTCTCAAAGGAGAAAAACCCTTGTAACAAGTGTTTGGCTGAGGGTTACTTCCCTCTCCCTACAAAAACACACATACATGTCAACATGCCCTTTCGAACAGTCTATAATCTGCAGATGGATATAGCCTGCTAATATTCTTTATAGGGAAGCAGACCATTTGCATTTTATGGTTAGATCTCCCTAGTATTCCATGTTACTTGCCTATAATTCAGAGTTATACCTCCTGCAAACTGTGTGAAGTAGGTAATAGTACCAAGGAAAGGAGGTTTTCCTGGAAAACAATTTGAGTCATTCATGAGGGTCACAGCCCATCATAGGTGACAATTTTGGCGTGTATGGCCTGCTACTTTCCAGTTTGCAGGCTACACTTAGAGGTACTTGTATATTGGAAGCATAAAAGATGAATTACACATGTACGCATAGTTCACAAAAGCCGATCCTGGCAGCCAGCCTTAGTTGTGTACCCAATAGTAATGAATAAAATAGAAATATCTGTCTTGTCCACGTGAACGCGGTGGGAACATTAGCCAGCGCAGTTCATATGCTTTGTATCTTGGCATCTTACACATACAATTAACGTGTTCAATAGGAGACTAACCAGGGCCAGGCCAACTGCTTTTGCCAGTAAAGAAGGTGTCTAAAGAAATGAATTTGGCACCATGTACGAGTTTTATAGCCATCCTGTGGAAATAAGTCTGTGTTTAGTTTGACTCTGGGAATGTGCCATGCTTTTCGGGAAACATTTTCCATCCATTCTTAGTTTGTTCTATGTGATATTGAGGCATGAAATGTGGACATCACTTGACCGTTCAAATATGTTAGATATACTGCCATTTTCAGCCCAAATATTTCATTAATTTTGGTCCTCCCACTCTTTGTCACCATGATATCAGGTGTCAGATTATGCTACAATAGCAACATGAATGTTTTCAGTGTATTTGAAGGCAACCAGACTTTGCCAGACATGTTGTAACATTTTTTTTTTAGATTACACTGACATTTTTTGTTCCATTTTTCCCTTTTTCGTCCAAAAGTCAGACTCCAAATATTCTACAGAGGTGATCAGAGGTCAACTGTGACTGAAGTAAATCCAAGATTAACACAATTTGTAGGGTTTTGAATAAGTAAAAATTATATCTTCTTAATGCAGTCGCCCTTCTTTCCATTAAAAAGGGGATAAATGGTATACTTGGGCATGTACCTTTCTGTGCTTACTGGAAAAAGTGGTGGCGTTTCAGGGGTAGTTGCAAAAGTGCCATGTATTCATTGATATCCTAATAAAGTAGATTATTATTATAAAATAGACATTATATAATCATGATCACATGACAATCAACAAATGGGTTGATGAAGCTGTAAGGGAAGTGGTGGGAGACTCAACACATTTCAACCACCCGCTTTTGGACCTAAACTGAATTTTTAAAGACTGAGATGCAATGAATTTCTAATTTTTTTTTGCAAATACTATCATTTCTTACAAGGCCATGCAATGAAATGTTAAAGGTATTATGCGGTCTTTTAACATTATTGTCTTATTCTTCGGATTAGTCATCAATATTAGATGGGTAGGGGGCTATCAGCATCCCCTCCAATTAGCTGTTTGAAGACACTGTAGCACCCATGCAAAGTCTGAAGCCTCTTCAATGCTTACAAGCTGCAGGCGGGATCCTACTTGCCAGTGCCATATATTTGTTGTTTAGCGCCAAGGACTGCCCATGTGTGTTATCCCTTGTGTCTACACTACTGGCACTGGATGACAGTATGAACTGACTGGGAATCCTTGCAACACTAGAATACTGTCTTAAATCATGACTCAGTCCTTTTTTTCCAGCACTGGATTGGTACCTCTAATGTAAGGTCCATGCCCCCCAGTCATATACTCACACTCCAGCATCTTCACCTTTTATCAGTGCCATTCCGGTCCCGCATCGCCACTAGCCGGAAGTCAGAAGTTAAGTCACAAGCTCTCAATGCAAGTCTAAGAGAGCCAGAATGAGGATCTTATAGATGTGTATTGAGTTGTAACCTCTGGAGTGGCGTTGATCGAAAGGGAAGACACTGACAGGTGAGCATAAGACCAGGGTCAGGGACGCCAGATTACAAGCACCACTCCACTGATAAAATAAAAAAAAGTGCTGAAGTGGTGCTTTAAAATTTTTCAGCCACATGAGCGTGGTTTTTATGGGTCAGAAAACCCCTTTATGTTGTAAATGTTGTTGAATTGTAATATGTACTAAGTCACAGGGTGATGAGAAAATCCCCAAAATAATCACAAAAGAGTGTTGGCAAATTTACGTCCAAACAAGCCTGTCTCCAAGCAAACATAGGATGTGAAGCGTTATGTGTTTACAGGTAACACAGCACATCCAGTGTTTGCATAACAGCATTTGCAGTGGTGTCATGTACTATTTCTCCCACTAAATAGGCCTGCTGCATTGTTTTACAACACAAATTTGGCTTTTTAATGAATCTTTTAGTACTTTTTCCCTCCACACAGAGTGGCTTATAGTTTGCTCTGTTTCTTTCCGTCATTAATCGTTCATTCTTTAATAAGAACAGCTATTTCAAAGTTAGGTTTTAATTCTTTCTTTTAGATTTTTCTTGTTTTTATTTATTACTTTTTTTTCCTTTATCTCCTTTTTCTCCCTGTGTGTTTTTATTCCAATTATTACAAGGTGTTTTGGCTTTTAGTGTGTGACTGAAATGTTATATGGTATTCCTTTCTTTATCTGTTTCCTGTGTTGTATATACGAGCATCGTACAGTATCATTCAGAAATCTCCATGTATATGAAGAATTGATGTCTATTCTATCACGTTGCTTACATACATGCACTCAATGGCCCATTTCATGTTGTTTTCATGCGTTTTGATGATACACCATGGCTTTCCGAAACACCCAAAAAGGGGACTATGAGAGCCAATCTGTAGGTCTACTGCAATCAAACTAAGACCCCAGATGTTCCTTTGCATATACACTTTTCAGCCAATTTTGTGAACTAAATTTGTATTGTTTAAGAAATATATAGTATCATATACAAGAACTCTATAGTATCCACTATAGCACCATAAAAAAGCTCCGAAAATACCAATATGAATAAAGTGCTGGACAAATATTAGTAAAATATCAAAATAACCTTTGTTATAGCCTTAAAAAATATTACAAATGCACTTAGATAAGGATAATGGAAAACTGGGAGACAGCCTGATGAGAGCATACAATAAAGATCAGGCATTAGCCCCAGCTCGATGTGCTCTTCATCCTTATAAAGCTCTTTAGTCTTACCCATGTTGTAGAGGTTAGAATCTGACTGACTTGAGTCCATGAACAGGAGTCTTTTATAAAGGTGACCATGTAAGTCAGCTGTCTTTAATGGAGGTAACTAGTTGATTAGGAGCCTCTAAGGGTATGGTTCCACGGTCCGGGTTCTCTGCGCTTTGGACAGGGCGGAAACCCCGCTCCACCCAAAGCCCCGCCCCCTTCTGAACGCGCTGTGAATCCGGATGTGCTCATTGAACACATCCGGAATCACCGCACCGCTACATAGGATTGTGCTATTTACCTTGCGACGACAGAGCGTTACTGCAAGGTAAATAGACATACTGCGATCTAAAAAGACTCGCCGCATGTCCGGTTTCGTGGGTGTGTCACCCGTGTAATCGGATGCATAGTGGAGACGGGATTTCATAAAATCCCCTCCACTATGCAGGAACATCTGGACGCTGCGGATTAAACGCTGCAGTAGGACACAGCGTTCAATCCGCGATGGTTTCCTGACCGTGGAAACATACCCTAACTGGTTCTGTACGAGCCAAAACTCTTAATGGTTGGTAGGGGATCAAATTCTTATTTCTCACTGCAAAATGCAAATAAATTTATATAACTTATACAATGTGATTTTCTGGATTTTATTTTTGATATTCTATCTCTCTATGTTAAAATTAACCTACCCTTAAAATTATAGACTGTTCATGTCTTTGCCAGTGGGCAAACTTACAAAATCAGCAAGGGATCAAATACTTATTTACCCCACTGTATATGCTATGTCCATTGGTGCCTGCCTGACCTTACAAGCTTTTTTGGTAATGTATGTTCATACATCATTATGTACAGATAAGGCAATTAATTGACTGTTTACTTATTTACATGTAATTGCCATTTTGGTTCCTATTGTTTTATGCCAATTGAACTGTATATTGCTTTTTATTTTATCCTCTGGTCAGCCTGCCTCCAAGTTTTACATTACCCAGACGCATTTTCAATAATCTAGGTGCACATTCACACTGTGGGCTTCAGGGTATGGCTCCACGTTCAGGATGGCAGGCGCTTTTGACGGAGCGGAAAGTCCACTCCGCCCAAAGCCCCGCCCCCTTATGAACGCGCGGTGAATGTACTCATTGAACACATCCGGAATCACTGCAGCGCTACATAGGCCTATGTTATTTCCCTTGCGGCGACGGAGCGTCGCCGCAAGGGAAAAGGACATGCTGCGATCTGATAAGACACGCGCATGTCCGTTAACGCAGGTCTGCCGCCTGCGTGTTTTTACGCATACACTTGCGTTGGTGGTATATTGGTGAGCATGGCTGCTTCCCAAGCAGTTGACCCGGGTTCAATTCCCGGCCAATGCAATAATCAAATGTTACGTGTTTTTACGCATAGTGGAAACGGGATTTCTTGAAATCCTCTCCACTATGCTGTAACATCTGGACACTGCGTGTTTCACGCTGTGCCAGTACACAGCGTCAAACACACGGCGTTTACTGACCGTGGAAGCATACCCTAACAGACAAAACATTGGGTAAAAACAATGAGCAAATACCATGCAGTAAGTAGATAAATAAATATTGGCAGTACATGTACATAACATTGGGTACTTAATAGACACTTTTTTGATTAAAAAAGCATAAACCCCATCCCACGGCGGCAAGGTGTACCCACTCATGATGGTCCCCCTGTTTCTCCAAAGTAGCCACGTTTCTCACACATCTCTATTCACCTCAGTTCCCCATTGTTGTTATGTAACAGAATCCTCCATGTATATACGATGTCCGTTGAGTGTGTTATATAATTTATTTGCCAAATTAATACTATTTACACTTTCAATTTTAAGACATATTCGCTTTCTGTGTAAAGCAGCATCTCTGCCCTCAAAGTTGATTTTATTATCAGATTTTCCAGATTTCAGTTAGGAAATGAAGTCATTTTAAGCGTCTTATAATGGGTACAGTCTTGGACAACAGTCCAATGACCAATAAAACTTATGTACTTTTCTTCCTCTTTGTCAGCCAATATAAATGTGGACACAAAGTACTTACAATAATATTTGGGTTTCATTAGTTTGCTCATTCCTTTTAATACATTAACCTTATAAAATAAGGAGAAATGTCACCAGAGCTTATTTTCACAAATATTCCAGAACATTAATGTGTCTTAATGGCACATTGGTTATTCAAGTGGAAGGCATCCTAGCTGGTACTTAACTATTTATACTGGAGGCTTAAGTCTGAGAATATGTTACATTTCTATCATTTCTCTTTATATATGAAAAGTATATGTATTACTTAGGCCTCTTTACACTTCAGTCGTGCGACGTCAGTCAAAATCCGTCAAAATGTGAAAAAAACGGATCCGCCATTTTTTTTTGGCGGATCCGTTTTTTTCCCATAGACTTGCATTAGTGACGGATTTTGACGGATGGTCGTCCTTAGGTCCGTTTTTGGACGGATCCGCCAAAAAATTGGCGTCCGTCATTACAAAAAAACGTCCAATGCAACGTTTTTTTTGACCGCCAAAATGGCGGACAACGGCGGATCCGCCGACATGCGACATTTTGTATAATGGCCGCCTATGGGCGGCGGATCCGCTGGCATCCGTTTTTGACGGAATCCGCCTGCGGATCCGTCGCCTCTATTGAAAATCATTGGAAATGCAGAAAACACTGCCCGGTCTCTCTCTCATTTCCGAAAGAAATTCTCATAATTTCCGGGTGAAATCTTCTTGGCGGATCCGTCAGAAAACTGACCAGTTTTGCATCCGTTTTTTTACTTTTCTGACGGATCCGCCATTTTCACGGATGGGCGGACGTCACACAACGGAAGTGTGAAAGAGGCCTTATTTGCTCGCCCACAGTGACCTCTGGAGACTAGTGTCATGTCTTCATATATCTCTAGACCAAATGCTTTATTAACACTTTGGAGCAATATAATATTTGACTTGTTATGTTACTGTAGAATTCCCGAAAGCCTGTAGTTGTCACTTTGTAAGATCGGGTCATGGGTAAGAATCATACCTGGGCAATATTTTCATACAAGTTATACAACTATAGCAATAGGGCAGTGGTCTCAAATTCAGCTGGTATATGGGCCGCACATAGAAAAATGTGAATTTAAAGGGCTGCAGCTTTTGTAGGATGAGATGAGATTTTTCGTGATACTATATTATTTTTTCTACATTCTTTTTGATCATTTTGGATTGTTTTTTATTAAGTTTTTTAATTATGCATTGAATAGTTATGTGGTTACAGCTTTGTAATTTGGGTGCAGCAATAACAAACAGGCACGTTTTTGTTTGCTTTAGTTTATATATGAAAACAGCATTTTTAGTGTAAAAAAATTTCTCATACTTTATTTTGAATTTTATTTTTACATTTTTACAATTGTTATTTCCTTTTTGTGTCCTCTAATTGGCCACATACAGTAATTTTGTCTTACAAGTAGCACCATATAATATTTCAGACCAACATCTTATAGTAGTGTCCTCATCCTGGTCCCCATCTTGTAGTAATGTCCTCCATCCTGGTCCTCATCTTGTAATAATGTCCCGACTTGTAGTAATGTTCCCCATCCTGGTCTCCTTGTTGTAGTAATGTTCCGATTTAATAGTAATGTGCCCATCCTGATCCTCATCTTGTTGCAATGTCCCCATCCTGGTAAGCATCTTGTGGTAATGTCCCCATCTTATAGTAATGTGCCCATCTAGGTTTCCATCTTGTAATGTCTTTATCTTATAGCAATGTTTCCATCCTGGTCCTTATCTTGTAGTAATGTCCCCAACCTGTTCAATATCTTGTAGTAGTAATGTCCCCCATCCTGGTCCCCATCTTATAGTAATGTCCCCATCCAGGTCCCTATCTTGTAGTAATGTGTCCATCCTGGTCCCTATCTAATAGTAATGTCCACATCATATAGTAATGCCCCCATCCTGATCCCCATCTTGTAGTAATTTGTCCATCCTGGTCCCCATCTTGTTGTAATAGGTCCATCCTGGTCACCATCTTGTAGTAATGTGCCCATCCTTGTCCCCATCTTATAGTAATGTCCCCATCTTATAGTAATGTCTCCATCTTGTAGTAATCGGTCAATCCTGGTCCCCATCTTGTAGTAATGTGCCCATCCTTATCCCCATCTTATAGTAATGTCCCCATCCTGGTCCCCATCTTGTAGTAATGTGTCCATCCTGGTCCTCATCTTGTAGCAATGTCCCCATTTTGGTCCCCATCTTATAGTAATGACCCAATCCTGGACCTCATCTTGTAGTAATGTCCCATCCTGGTCCCTATCTTGTAGTAATGTCCCCATCCTGGTCAGCATCTTATAATAATGTGCCCATACTACTACCCATCTTGCCGTAAGGTCCCCATTTTATAGTAAATAGTAAAGTTCCCATCCTGGTACCCATTTTATAGTATTTTGCCCATCCTGGTCAGCATGTTTTATTAATGTGCCCATCCTGTTCCCTATTTTATAGTAATGTGCCCATCCTGTTCCCTATTTTATAGTAATGTGCCCATCCTGGTCCCCTTCTTGTAGTAATGTCCCCGTTCTGATCAGCATACACATTTAAAAAAAAAATCGCCAGACCTTCGCTCCCTCGGTGAACAGTGTTCTCCTCCGCAGCCTGTTCGGTGCATGGCAGTGACATCACACGCTGCCCTCACCGGCCTGCTGACATCAGCTGCTGGTCTCTGATTGGCGGTGGCTTGTATTGGTATTGCAGTTGAGAGAACTGGTGTCAGCGCCGAGATACATTCAACTGAAAAGAATCGCTGACGTCGGCTGTCCTCAAGACCCAGCCATGATCATAGTGGTAGCTCCGGTGTCTGCGGGCCACATGAAGCAGCCTAAGGGGCCGCATGCGGCTTGCGTGCCGCGTGTTTGAGACCCCTGCGATGGGGGTACATAGTATTGCTGATGCACATAAAGAAGACACAAGTAGTTAGGATGTCACTCAATGTGTTACTATACTGTCGGCCATACAATTCAGTAATGCTTTCATGTTTATTAATTTCTGTGCTTTCTTTTTGTTTATTCCTTTTTTTCTTACAACTCATAAACATACTAATATGTTCATCTGACTCCTATCATGCGTGTATATAAGGTAGAGAAATTGAATTGTGAACTTAGGGTGTTGAGTAATGGATTCTATGTGCAGCATGGTATCATTTCTTGCTACAATATAAAATAGTGGTCACCGCATCATTGCAATAAAATACAACAACAGGCGATCAAAACACTGTATCTAACCCTACATGGTATCAATAAAAACGTCAGCTCGGAGCTCAAAAAATAAGCCCTCACCCAGACCCAGATCATGAAAAATGAGAACACTACGAGTCTCGGAAAATGGCGACAATCGCAAAAACTTTTTTCATACAAATGTTGGAATTTTTTTTCATCACTTAAAGAAATAATAAACTATACATGTTTGGTATCAGCGTTCTGACCTCAGGGAATCATAATATCAGGTCCGTTTTACCATACAGTGAACATGGTAAATTGGTTTTAGTACAATTTAGCTCCTATGTCAAGATTTCTTCATCTTTTGAGCACTAGGCCTTCTAAATCAGGTTGTATATGTCTGTGAATATTTTACATCTAGAGGAGATAAGTATGCACCAACAGCTTTCTCCACAACTGCTTTGCTGAAAAAGGTGTTGATGTGGTTCTCAAGAAAGTTCAGCTCTGGAGTTACTACATTTTCCCAGTACATTACAGATCATTTACGATGATCTGTTTAACCCCTGCGACAACACGGAAGACTTCTGAATAGTGTATCTGCAAATAATGAGATTTATGTCAATATCTATACACATTCGTTTTGCTGTCTTTATTTTGGAATGCAAACAATTATATAACTATATCATGTGATGGTTTTCCGAGTCCGCTGTAATGGTCACATTCTTAAAACTTCGGCTTCCTATAATGTAAATTTAGTCAGTAAATTATAAGGAAATTGCATTTAGAGTAATCTCATAAATTGATGTCAATCTGATTACTCCTACTGCACATTCACTGTGGTCTCCAAGCTTGGCATGTTTTAGGCTGTAGACTGGTTTTATGACCCATTTGCAGAATTTAGTCTATTAATGGTCATAAAATCATGACAAGATCTCTAAGTCACCTGCATAAAATTTTCAAGTTTTGCAAATTTTTAATAATCCTAAAATTGGTCACATGTTAGCAAATCGGAGGTTAGAGCAGTACCCAAAGTTTAGTTATTCTTCTTGATTTTCTTTCAAGCATATTGTATTTTTTTTAGGTCAGGTTTTATTTATTTTTTGGACAAGCTATAAGAGGAAATGCAATAATTTTGTGATCATGTTCAGCAATATCAAAGTGACCATTTACAGGAAGGATAATTCAAAAGTGTCAGCTACTATATCTGTACTTTCTGTTGTCACTGTTGGAAAGTGTCCAGTATGACGAACACAAACAGTTTTGAATTTTAATATATGGCTGAAGGAAATGTTCTTCTTCTACTTCTGTTTATCACCGTTGTATATTGTATAATAATGTCTGATAATCTTTTGTGAATAGAAAACAAGTAAAAAAGCAACTCACCCATCAATGTAGTTTGATCTGCACAGAAAGCCATGATCCACGCCACCGCACGGCGATAGACACAGGGAAGGAAAAAGTTGATCCAGCTTCTGATCCACAGTTCAAGGAGACGTGGTAAAATCATGAAGTCTTTATTACAGAAGAGTTAAAAATCAGTCGAAAAATTCAAAAATAGCAAAATACTGGAAACAAACATCCTCTATGATAGGGTGCACGCAGAAAATTGAGAATACTAGACGCGTTTCGAACACAAGTGCGTTCTTAGACTTGGTTTAATCCAAGTCTAAGAATGAAGTCGTGTTTGAAACGCGTATGGTATAAAGACTTCATGATTTTATCACTTCTCCTTGAACTGTGGATCACAAGCTGGATCAACGTTTTCCTTCCCTGTATGATAATTTTTTCACACCATTCTTTCAGTTTCTAGGTGAAGGTGATGTTATATAACCTTCTCAGTTTAGTGTCTAACCAGTGTTACATTATGAGGCGGAGTATACAAGCTTCTTCACTGTATTAAATGGCCGCATTGATAGAAAGGTGCAGAGAACGCCAGGTGAGGAGCAGTCTTGTCGAAAGCAAAAAGCTTTCACTGCTCATTTCCTGTTCTTGTTATTCTTGGCAGCTGGGCGCATGATTTTCATTATGCAAACATGAGGTCTGCCCAAAAACTTACGTGTGAGGGAATTCAAAAGTTTAGTATATTGTCCCATCCGTTTACGATCTCAAGGCTTCTTTCCTGTGTCAAGTGCTAGACTTCTGACTACTTTTTCTTTTCTTCTACAGGCAAGATCACAGGCCAGCCATGTGTATGATATTTCTGAAAAGAACAGGTACATACAAAAACCTTCTTTTTCTTGTTGTTGATGACTGCAGATATAATGTAGAATCTATTCTATGTCACACAGGATGTAATAGTGAAACTACACTACGTGTAAGATTTATGCTGTGTATTTTTCATTGTCTGCATGCTCTGAAGTTTATGCCATATCTTGGGTGCATACTTTAATATTTAGCAGATCGATGGAGTTAAATAGCTTGAAAAATGTTACTATAGTGGTATAAAAGTACCCGAACATTTGCTGATTGGGTCAAGGTTTCGAAAGTGGGCTTGCTGTAAGGTAACAAAGTGTGATATACCATAGGCCAGTGTTTCTCAACTCCAGTCCTCAGGACCCACCAACAGGTCATGTTTTCAGGATTTCCTTAGTATTGCAAAGGTGATGGAATTAATGCTTGATCAGGTAATAAAATTATCACCTGTGCAATACTAAGGAAATCCTGAAAACATGACCTGTTGGTGGGTCCTGAGGACTGGAGTTGAGAAACACTGCCATAGGCTGAGTTTATACTGGATAACAGGGTACATATTTTTTGCTGAAATTTACCTGATCACTTTACAAACTTGTCAGGTTCCCATAAGCATCTGCATGGGAGGCTGACCATTTGATATGTATTGGGGCCTTCTGACTCACCCCTGATAGATGATATTGAGGAAGATAAGGATTAGGCAGTTGGAATTCCGTTGCCCGATCCCTTTGTTATGCCGGAAGATACTATGCTGCCAAATGATTCTGGCAGTGGCTTACTTTGCTCCCCCCAGGCTGACTTTAGGTCTACTTAATAAACTTAAGTATGTACCATAAAATTATCTGAAATGTATTTAGTTTAATTATCTCTTTAAAATTATTAAAATGAATATCAACTTTCTTACCAAAGCCTTTCAATGCATAATTGTAGCATTTTAGGTATAGTATTATTACAACATACAACATGGTATTAAGATTTTTATACTCAAATTTTATACTACAGTAGATTTACTAATACCATCTATACGTTTAAATTTTGACAACGCAGTCAGAAGAGGACCAAAATGGCAAAATCTATTACAGTGGCCTAAAGGGAACCTGTTAGAAGGATTGTGCTCAGTAAACTACAGACAGTGTCAGGTTGGCACCGTTATTCTGATTAAAATGATACCTGTTTTGATGAAACCCATCTTGTGGTTGTTTTTTAATCTGTATTTGTAGTTTTCAGTTAATGAGATTCTCGTGCTTCAAGGCGACCTGTGGGCGGGGCTTTACATGGTGCTCTGCTTACATATTCATCTATATGGGCTTATGACATTTTACATACTGAATATACTTTTTTTTTTTTTACAATAACATTCATCATGCAGGCATCGGCGGCGGGGCCTGCGCTGTAACATGATACGATGTATGCTTTTTGAGTTGGAGGCGGCAGGTGGTGATAAGGGCTTTGATGCGTGGTTTGAAGGACAGTATGGAATCAAGGGTTACACTCAAGCAGCAGACTTGTAATGCAAAGAAAAGTGTTATGTCATTTATTGTCATCGATAGATTGGGTAGGATGGTTGAGAGAGATGGAGGAAAGATGATGAGTTTTAGGAAACGTGATGAGAAGGAGATTATGACTGATAGACACTATGGGATTTGGACAGGAGAGAGGTGACATAATGTTTGAGACTGTCGTCCCAGCTCTCTTCAGGTCATTGACCAGGTCCTCCTGTGTAGTTCTGGGCTGATTTTTGTCCTTTTTCGGTCATCCTTAACCCACAAGTTGAGAACTTGCATGGAGCCCACTGTAGGTGGTACTGGAAGCTATGGGACTTTATGAGTTGTCCCAGGCCAAAGGTATAGACTCTATACTATAGATCAGCGGTTATCAACCTGTGGGTCGCGACCCCGGCGGGGGTCGAACGACCAAAACACAGGGGTCGCTTAAAGCCATCGAAAAATACATATTTCCGATGGCTTTAGCCCAGTGGCGTAGCGAGGGCGGGCGTGGGGCGGTCCGCCCCAGGCGGCACGTGTGTGGGGGCGGCGTGGCAGCAGCAGCAAGTCCTCCTCTGTGGGAGAAGTGCGGAGGCACAGTGCAGTGGCCCGGGACCCTCCGGAGCTGAGCAGCGGGTCGGTGAGTCCACTGTGCGGGGAGAGGGGGGACCCGGCCTGAGCAGGCTGCGCAATACTTACCTCTCCCCATTCCTCCGCAGTTCCAGGCTCCAGGGGGCGCCTGCAGGGCGCCTGCGCTTCCTGTCACAGCAGCACCGCTGGATGACGTCATCATTCAGCAGCCGGCTGTGGCAGAGAGTAAGCGCGGGCGCCGGACAGGTGAGATGTGAGGTGTATGTGTCTGTGTGTATCAGTGTGTGCGTGTGTCTGCGTGTGTGTATGTGAGAGAGTGCTGCGGTGCTGTCTGTGTGTGGTGCTGTATGTGTGATGGTGGTGGGGGGAGGCAGTGATGGTGGTGAGGAGGCAACGATGATGGTGGGGAGCCAATGATGATGGGCAGGCAAAGATGATGATGATGGGGAGGCATTGATGATGGGCAGGCAATGATGATGATGATGGGGAGGAAATGATGATGATGGGGAGCCAATGATGATGGGCAGGCAATGATGTTGATGATGATGGGGAGGCAATGATGATGATGGGGAGCCAATGATGATGGGCAGCCAATGATGATGATGATGGGGAAGCAATGATGATGATGGGGAGCCAATGATGATGATGGGGAGCCAATGATGATGAGCAGGCAAAGATGATGATGATGGGAAGGCAATGATGATAATGATGGGGAGCCAATGATGATGGGCAGGCAAAGATGATGATGATGGGGAGGCAATGATGATGATGATGGGGGAGCCAATGATGATGATGATGGGGAGGCGATGATGATGGGGAGCCAATGATGATGGGCAGGAAATGATGATGATGATGGGGAGGCAGTGATGATGATGGGGAGCCAATGATAATGGGCAGGCAATGATGATGATGATGGGGAGCCAATGATGATGGGCAGGCAATGATGATGATGATGGGCAGGCAATGATGATGGGCAGGCAATGATGATGATGGGCAGGCAATGATGATGATGGGGAGGCAATGATGATGATGGGCAGGCAATGATGATTATGGGGAGCCAATGATGATCGGCAGGCAATGATGATTATGATGGGGAGGCAATGATGATGATGATGGGGAGGCAATGATGAAGGGTAGGCAATGATGATGATGATGGGGAGGCAATGATGATGATAATGGGGTGTCTTTCCACAGTGCCCTTTCCTGAGTCGTAACAGTGCAGAACGCAGCACAGTGCAGAGGAGAGCTCCATATTTTGTATGGAGCATTATATGGGGACCAGTATCCTGTATGGAGCATTATTTGGGGTCCAATATTCTTTATGGAGCATTATATTTGGCCCATAATACTGTATGGAGGACTATGTGGTGCCCATAATATTGTATGGAGGACTGTACTTAATTTTGGTTTGGGGGTCACCGCAACATGAGGAACTGTATTGCGGGGTCACGGCATTAGAAAGGTAGAGAACCACTGCTATAGATGAAGAAGAGTAGGGGTCCCAGGACACAGCCTTTAAGTTCTTGCACCAACAGAGAAGGTACAGGATAAGGAGGTAGAATGGGAATGGGAGACATAATATGTGTGGTTATTGCGGTAAGAGGATATCCAGGAGAGGGCAAGTATATCTCTGGCACAGCGGAATGGCGCTTATAAGATGCAAATAATTCATTCAGTGGCGTATTCCACTTAATGAATTACGCACATCTTACTCCTCCACATCATTTCGTTAAAATTGACATGTATAACGTTGGTCTTAATGAATCGACCCCTTAGCTTTTATCGACCTGAATCTTGATTTTTTTTGTGTTATTTTTTTATTTTGTTCTGTATATGTATGTATATAATACATGATATATATATGTATTTATTTTTTATTGTCAGTAGATTTCATGCATTTAGGGTTTTACTTTTTTTTTTTTAAATTGCCCAACCTGCTATGCCTTCTCATTGTAAGGCTAAGTTCACACACTCATATAAAAAAAAATCGTTCAATCTTTATCCAGAAAACATAGACAATTATCCATCTGTATTGTTGTTATCCAAAAAGTAATCTCTATGGCATCCATACCAGATGTGGTTTCATACATCACCAATTATTTAAATTTACAAGGCCAAATACAGTTTTCTATGTTAAAATTTTGTTTGGCGCATCCATAGAATTGGTCCCCCAAGTCTCATCCAAAATATTGAAGAGTATAGAGCATGTAACTGGATAAAAAATATTTTGTGTTCAATGATGTGTCTTTTCTTTAAAATTTTACAGTACAGTAAATGATTCCCATTTTTGTATTGAATACATTAGAGAAGATGAAACTGAGACTATATTATCAACCAGCGCTAAAAAGTTTGATTTGCTTTCTACATAAGCAAAGAAAAATGAGACAGGGTTATCCTGGATATATTGTAGCAAGCTCCAGGATACACACTGTAATAGTATTAGCAGCCACTATGTGTGAGTTATAAAAATATTGGCCCATGGCTGAATGGCAATCGGGCCCTTTTAGAAGCTATGGGTATGGACATGTTAAGTATTTGCAGCAGACATTTCTGCACCAAAAAATTGTCTCTTGGCAAGAAAAACGCATAAAATATGTGTGTTTTTGTCATATTTTAAAATACTTCTTTGATGCATTTATTCTTCATCATTTGAATGGGTGAAAAATGCTGAAAGAATTGACGTGCTGGAGATTTGAACCTGCTTCAAAAACTCAACAAAAACACTAGGGAGAAAACTGTGCAAAATTGCATAAACAATCCTTACATGTAAATTTGGGTATGTTCGGTAATATTATAGTAACAGCATAGACTCTATATCAGGGATGTCAAACTCAAATACAAAGATAGCCAAAATTAAAAGTTTGAACATAGACGCTGGCCAACCTGATATTGGATGCAATATGCTAATGACACTTTGCTCAAACTCTGCTGTGAGCGTGAGCCGAGTGTCAGTGTTCTGTGCTCCAATCCTCTCACATGAGAGAATCGCAGTTCAGGTGCGGAGGAGACGGAGAAAGTAACTTCTCCTTCTCTTCCATTTGTTGGCGTCTGCGGAAACCGCACTGCACTCGGGTGACATCCGAGTGCAGTCTGATGTTTCACACTTACCTATACACCTGTATGGGTGCGTGCGATCCAATTCTCGCAGCATGCGGCGAATGTTTTCTCAGAAAATAATCGTACATGTGCACTGCCCCATAGTATAACACTGGGCCAAGTGCTATGTGATGTTATATCGGATTGCACTCATCCAATTTAGTCGCTTGTGTGAGTAAGCCCAAATTAAAAAATGTCTACAATTGAGGAACTTTTTCCTTATCATCAAATATAACGATAAACTTTTTCATATGGAAACAAACTTAATGGGGTTGTCCCACGAACAAAGTACATTTTAATTAACAGATCTTAGAATAAAATATTGGAATAGCATAATGTTATGTAAGAGCAGTAAAAAGCATATTGCCCAATGACCTAATTTAAATAATAATAATAAAGGATGAAAAACCTTGAATAATACAGATAATAAAGTATGATGCAAACAAAAGTGCCCCCCAAACACAGTGAATTCCTCCACAGTACTCTCTATACACGCGGTATGATGACCCTACTGTACCCTCCTCCCTCAATCCAGCCAACAAAGAATGGTGACCCTATCACAGTATGACTCTGCAACTGTAATCCCCACACAGGCCTCCATACAGTATAATGGCCAAAAAAGTGCTCCTTCCAGTATACTGGGCCCCACATAGTCCTCCATACAGTATAATATGGCCCTTCATTGCCTTCTATATAGTATATTGGCCCCATATAGTGCTCCATAAAGTATAATGGCCACAACATGTGCTCTATACAGTATGATGGCCCCACATAGTGATCCATACAGTATAATGTCCCCACATAGCACTCCATACAGTATAATGGCCCCATATAGTCCTCCATACAGTATAATGGCCTCACATAGTGCTCCATACAATATAATTGCCTCACATAGTGCTCCATACAGTATAATGTCCACACATAGTGCTCCATACAGTATAATAGCCCCACATAGTGCACCATACAGTATAATGGTCCCACATAGTGCTCCATACAGTATAATGGGCCCCACATTAAGCAAAATAAATACTCACCTATGCCCATTTTCCCTCCAGTCCGGTCTCTTCATGGTGTCTTCAGCTCCTCTGCACACCTTGGTACAGCAGACACGTTGTAATGACGTCAGTGGGAATGATGGGAGAGGGAGTGTCAACTGACACTCCTACCTCCATCATTGCTTTCAACTGTATCGGCATCTAGGATGATACAGGTGAAAATGCGATTCTGGACGGGGACCCGTCTGTGGTCGCGGGCCAAATATACTTAGGGGACCTACCCAGGCATCTCAGGTCAATTATACTCGGGTGACCCGTCCAGCGTCGCAGGCCAAATATACTCACTCTGTGGGGTAGAGTTTCACATATGTGCTCTATAATAAGCATCGATTCCTAATGGTAAGAAATAGAAATAGCATGACATCAATGTAAGCTTGATTATGCAGCTAGCATTGATTTTCATTTCTATAACACCATCCCCTTTCTTAGCATTTTATTACCATAATATTGAGGTAATGCAGATCCTTATAAAGGGCACTTTACAAAAGATACGTTGGGTAATATTTATAAGTCTTGCTTAATTCATGAAATGTGCTTACATGGTTATGCTGTTTGATAAATGTGGTACATCATTAGACTGTCGAGTCTATGTTGTCTCCACTTGTTAGTTGTCTTTGTGCCAAAAATTTGTGTCAAATATTTAGGTACCAAGTGTTACCTGTGAGACCACACCACTTTCTCAAAAGACCACGCAACTCAAGAAAAAAAAAATAGGTGCAATTTTTCTGGCACATTTAGCTTGATAAATATGCCATATTATGTAAGAGCCTTGCCCCGATGAGGTTGCAATCTACAGAGAATATATTTAGGAGCACAGGGGGAATACCAGTTGGGGACTCTTTGACTTAGATTATGTTTTTCAGGAGAGGCACATTTTCCGTGACCTGGGAGTTTTGGATGGAAAAAGGGAGGGAATTTTAAGAAAGAGTGTTGTATGTTTAAGGAGGTGGCTACCATAGGAAAAAAGAGATTGTCATCTGCAGAGGAGGTTGCATGTAGAGTGGCTGACTTTATGTGAAGTATGGAGCAGAATTGGTTGGGAATTTGTAAAATTTACATGAACATTTTCGATTTGCTTCTTTGTGCAAAGACTGATAAGAGGAGATGATTTGGCAGGAGAGAAATAGAAAATTCACACTTGTGCTGCTAATTTTTTAAATGACGCGAATGAGCGGTTATGGGAAGTGTTTTCTTCTTAGATTTTATTTTAAACTCAAGCTGGCAGAATAAGTCTTAAGTATTTCAGTCCATTACACTTAGCGTGACCCCTGCAGAGTGTTCTAAATTGCTTACTGTAGTGCCCACAGCCCATGGGTGCTTAGGGGAACCCTATTATAAATGTGTTTTGGTTTTGGATTGGTTGCATTATATTAGTAGAGATCATTTTCTTTGCTCAATTAAAATGAATAGTAAACCAGATCTAACCATAGAATACTAATGTGGGTTCTAATCTGATCATGGACAACATCTGCATGGATTTTGTATGCTGTCCCAGTGTTTG